>CAOLHI010003392.1:0-180487 GCA_948474755.1 Ctenosaura bakeri
TTAGATAGAATTTGCAACACAGAGTAAGTGTAAACAGTTTATTCAACATGCAGTGGCCAAGATCCAGTGAGGCACTTCCCAACCAGTGGTGTATATCCAAATCCAGTGATATATGTCTATATCCAACGATGTATCACTCCCTTTGGTGGTATACGTCCTTAGTTGGTGGTACATGACAATATCTAGTTGTATACATACATAGCCCATCGTTTATATCTATATTTAATAGTCTACATCCATATTTGATGACATGCTTCTGTATCCAATGGTGTACTTCCCTATCCAGTGATGTTCTTCCCTATGTAGTACTTGACTTTCTTGTCCAGTGCTATACTTGCCTATGCAAGTATTCAAACTTTTTTTCCTATACCCCTCCTGAGCTGTAGTTCTCCATAGCATCCCAGCTCCAGAAGGTTTCCCAGACATCTGAAGCAGATTTTTAGGGTGCAGTGAGGGATTGAAGGAAGAAAAGTAATCACTAGAGGTCTGGGAAGATGATGGGTCTTCCTTTTTTCCCAGCTGAGAAACTGCATTGGGATGATGCCAGAGAGTTCCTCTTATTCCAGCACTCAATTAGTGTTCTGGCCCCATCAACTCATCATGATCAACCAAGGCTGTGGCGGGGGTGGAGGGGAAGAACACTGATGATCCTACACAATCTTTGTCATGGTCTTCTAGATCTGTAGCCTCTGATTCTTAATTTTCTAAACTGCATCTTAAAAAGAGATATTGATTATCTGACACTTTTGTCCTGTTTCTCCTGTGATTCATTTCATGAGGCAAATAAGCCTCTTTCAAAGATATGAACAAAATCATATTTAAAATGTAGGCTATTGTAGAACAGAAATGCAATTTTTGTGACCATAGGGATTTTTTTTTTTAAAAAGTGTGTAAAATGGATGATAGCTTGACATATCAAGCTTTTGCTCACTCTTTCCCTCTCTTCCTTTTTGATCCTCTGTTTTAATTCATTTGCTGCTGGCTGCATCTTCTGCAGAACTAGAAAGGAATGTAAAGCAAGCTGGTTAAGATGTGTACTTTAATCTTGGAAACCTTCCATTTTAAAATAGAAGGTATTTGAAATCAGCCTTGCATTTTTAAAGAGGTGGTATAAACCTAAAATGTTTGGTCCTATAGGAAGGCTGACTACAGATTTTAGGAGCATTTAGGAGCATTTAAGTAAATATGTGCCAAGCATTTTGACAGCATTTCAGTATTACTTTACTTACTTATTGCATTATTATGAAAGATCACTGAAGAAAGCTTTACGTTTTGTCTGCCTTGATCCTCTAATGACCCAGATCTCATTTTCTGCATATTTTACCAGCCTGGAATATATTTGAATATGATCAGTGATATCAGTTCAGGTTTTTATATATAAGCTATTTCCTGTTCTTCTGTCCCACTTGAAATTTGATATATCCAAGCATAGTCAATGAGACTTATACCTGGGTAAGCACCTACAGGATTACAGTCTGGAAGTCAGGGAAGAATTGGGGTGCTCAAGAGATCTGTAGCTATGGCAGGTGAATATGCTCTTAATTTTACCACTCCTCCTTCTGAGTTGTAGAGAAGCTCTGCCAGTTCTGGATCCTATCCCTTCAGAAGTTTGGCACCAGCGTGGCTCTCATGCAAGTGGAATTATGAAAGGGGCTCAGGAACTCCTGACCCAGTTTTGCTCTGGAAGCAATAGTGTCTGCTATTCCTGCTCTTTCCTCTAATACCAATTCATTTTCTATATACATAGTTAAACATGCTATTGCAGATAATATACTTTCCAATTGTCTTACTTTTAAAGGGACAGGCCCAATTAAATCTCTGCTATCACACTTTTTCAGCTGCATTTAAAATATCCTGGTTTCTCTCTCTGCCTCTCCCTTCCCCTCTTTGTCCTCAGCTTGTTTTGATTGCTGCAGACTGAGTTCAAAGAGCAAAACTGGTTTGCTTTCAATTAATTTAGTTGGGGGAGAAGAAAAGAGAAAGCAGAATCTTCTCTTTCCCTATAGACTCAGGCAAAAACAAACTGCTAAAGCCTCTCCTGGTGTGTTCATTAATAACTTTCATTAATAACAGTGCCATTCATAACTTTTGACATCTTGACTACACTCACGTGTCACTTAGCCTTGTTTTGGTCTTTGAAATCTTGGAGAGTGTGAAAGTACAACATGCATGTCAAGGTTCTCTTCTAAAATTACTGTCAAGATCTCACCATTTGGAAGGCAGGGAGAGCACTATATCACTGTTGATGTTGCTGTGTACCTTCAAGTCATTTCTGACTTATGGCAACCTTAAGGCAAACCCATCATGGGGTTTTCTGGGACTGAGAATATGTGACATGCCAAGGTCACCCAGTCAGTTTTCAAGGCTGGGTGGAGAATTGAATCCTGATTTCCACAGTCACAGTTCAATGCTCAAACCACACTGGCTGTATTGCATCGTATTAGATGGGTTATAACTCAGAAACAAAAAAGGAGTCATAATACAGTCAAGTGATGGATATAGTCCTCTGGAGTAGATACTGAGGCGTATATGAGTCTTGGATCAACAACAGAGGAAGACCATGCAGAGACTATGGCCATTTCCGCACGGGGCGAGGGAATCACCCCGTGACGATACTCACCGGACTTTTGGGCTCCCCGGTCTGGTCCACACTTCTCCAGAGCAGTCCGTGGCCGCCAGTCCGCACTCCTCCGGAGGACGAAAATGGTGGCTTCTGGTTGGTTGAGGGTCTCGACCAATCGGAAGCTCGCCAGCCTAACGCCCGCCCCTGGCAGATCGCAGGCTCACACCAATGTGAGCCTGTGAATCTGCGTAAGGGAGCAAGCTCGCAGTGGCGCACTCCGTGCTTTTGAAAGACCTGTTTTTAGTGGTCTTTCAAAAGCATGCTGGACGACCACTTGGGGTTGTTCCAGAGCGGGCTGGGGTGCGGATCTACGTTAAGTAGGTCTGACCCAGTCCACTTCCAGGTGCAGACATCCTCCCTGGAGGATGCTCTGCCCCATGTTAAAAACCCCGTGTAGAAATGGCCTAAGTTCTGGTTTTGATGGGAGTACTGGGTGAGAGGTTCTTAGGAAGAGTGGAAGAGTAAGAAGAGTAAGATGTGGAAGCAGGTGAACAAATAGAATACTTGAAAACAGAGGAGATGTAACAAGGTGGGAGGAGAGACCAAAACTAAAGAGAGGGACAAGGGAGGGAATGAGAAGAAAAAGAAACAGGAAAAACGGGCATATAAATGCAATGCCTTTAAACATAGACAATATTAGCACAATCATGATTTCTTAAATCAGTGGTCTCTTGGCTGTGCGGCTAGTATTTTTTAAAAAAGTTTTTTTCCTCTGCACATATTTATTCTTTCAAACTCTGTTCTCACTGTTTTTACCTTTCCTTATTTTTGTAACCCTGAGAGTAAGCGTGGTTTGAGCACTGGACTATGATCCTAGAGAACAGGACTTGGTTTCCCATTGGCCGTGGAAACCCACTGGATGACCCAAGGGCATCATGCACACTCAGCCCCATAAAACCCCAAGATAGGTTCACCTGAGGGTCGCCATAAGCTGAAAATGATTTGAAGGCACACAACAACAACAACAAAGATTTTCACTGATAACTACTGCTTTCCTCAGCTAAACCTCAAATTTCAGTGAGTGCAACTGTTAAGCTGCCACGTGTTAATACTGGTGACTCATTTCATCTCCAGTGTTCTAAACAACAGACTGAAGAATGTCACTTTGATTCCTATCCAAGACTGTTCCTTAGTTGCTTCCAAATAATTTGTTGTTGCATGTAGATTCAAATTATTGAATTAGTAAAACATGCCATGTTGCTAAACATAAAGATCTTGTGCTCTGTATTTATTCTCTCAGACTCTCTAATTCTGTACAGGATCCGTACCGGTGTAGCTTTTGATACAGTTACATTTAAAGCACTTCACTGTAAAGCCTGATGGGAATCTTCTACAAGGATGAAGTCCAACTGGCACATGCTTCTGATACCGAAGCTTATGATTATCTGCTGAATAGGTTCCCTTGGTTAGAGCATTTGAACCTGTACCTTTAGCAATGAGGGAGAGTGAAGCATTTGGAGATAAAGAAAGCTTTTACTGGTCATGGTAGCAAAAAGCTTTAGTACTCCACAGACAATGAGTCCAGCCATCAGACAACACAGCTGCCATCCAAAAGACCATTTCCCACATTTCCCAAGTTGCTCAATGAAGTTAAAATCCAGAGTTTCATGTCATGGGATTCTGCAGGGGCTTAAGCCACTGTGTAGATCCTTTAGCACCTGGGAGAGACATAGGACTAACAGCCCTATGATCTTAAGGCATCCTCCGCTACTCCTCAGATTAATAGAATCATAGAGTTGGAAGAGACCACAAGGGCCATCAAGTCTAACCCCTACCATGCAGGAATATACCATCAAAGCATTCCCAACAGATGGCCATCTAGCCTCTGTTTAAAAACCTCCAAAGAAAGAAACTCCACCACACACCAAGGCAGCACATTCCAATGTCATACTGCTCTTGCCATCAGGAAGTTCTTCCAAATGTTTAGATGGAATCTATTTTCCTGAAATTTGAAGCTTTTGTTCCATGCCCTAGTTTCTGGAACAGCAGAAAACAGGCTTGCTCCATCCTCCATGTGACATCCCTTCAAATATTTAAACATGGCTATCATGTCGCTTCTTAGTCTTCTCTTCTCCAGGCTAAACATACCCAGCTCCCTAAGCCTGTCTTCATATGGCATGGTTTCCAGGCCTTCTACCATTTTGGTCATCATCCTCTGGACACATTCCAGCTTGTCAATATCCCTCCTGAACTGTGATGCTCAGAACTGGACACAGTTTTCCAGATGGTATTTGACCAAAGCAGAACAGAGTTGCACTATAAGTTTCCTTGACCTAGACAGTATATCCTATTGATGCAACCTAGAATTGCATTGGCTTTTTTAGCTGCTGCATCACAATGCTGACTCATGTTCAATGTGGCATCTGGTAAGACTCCTAGATCCTCATATTTAACTGCCAGTAAGGGTCTTAGTTACCAACAAGTTTTCATAGTCGTACCCTTAACCAAGGAGAATGCTAACACCGTTGCTCTGCAACTGTTTACACTGATTTGTGTGAGAAGAATAGTTACTTAATTAACCCAGCCAAGATACTGCAGTATAAGTGGGAAGAACAGCATTTCTTGGTTAATAGTCCTCAGACAATTGGTCATGCGCCTGCACTGAGACAGAATGTAAAAGTGTTTTACTCCAACATAAATATATACATAAAATGAGACTACATCTATATCCAGCTGTTTTAAGATAAGATGGATACATGAGCCGTATCCAGACAAATTGTTCTTGCAGTCTTTAATTACAGTATACATATATCTGTGGTATCATTAGGAGGAAATAGCAGTCTCCCATGAGTCTCATGCTAAATTTGTTTCATGTGAAAACAATTGTGTGTGATAAAAGAGCCTATCTTCAATTGTCAAAGGTAACCACATGACATCTTTAAGACATTTTAGTATGGTTGAACAAGAGGATACTGTGAGGGGGAAAAAGTGCATGTGCCAATATGTCTTTTTAAAAGATTATATCAGCATAATTACACATCGTATACATTCAGACTAATTTTTCACTGACAAACTGTGGCTTTACGCTGAGATTAAGGCAACCAATTCTAACAGATCCTGAATCCTAAACTGAATTAGGCTGATTTAGACTGGTTTGTACTCTTTCCATGTCAGTTCAGATTGGCCTGATTTAGTTCCAAAGCAGAATTGTATCATCCAGAGGGATTCTGACCAATCCAAAAGTAAGACCTCAAAAGCAAATCAGGGAGGAAAAAGCAGTCACTGTGCCTCTGACGTGAAGGAAACTGGTGTAAAATAGAGTAGGAGGGAACCTGGGCTTTGCTCACTGAGATCTCTTAATATGCAATCTGAGTAACAATAATATTTTTACCTAACGTGAATCTTTGTATTTTATGTAACAACACTTATTCATGTTGTCAGTTATCTGATTTACTTTCTCATTATGATCCTTTTTCTAAAAAATTTGCTAGGTCTTCTGTCCCTGTGTGTATAATTTTGCATTCATTTGATCTGCCAGCAAGCATTTTTTTTTCACAAAACACACTTAAAATTATTGTATGATTATTATTCATGTTTAATTTATACAGGGAAGCAGTAATAATAACAATTATTATTATTATTATTATTATTATTATTATTATTATTATTATTATTTAAACATAGAAAGAAACATAGTTATTTTATTGCCTATTTGTTAAGCACTAAATTTAACTATTGACATGCTGTGAGTTAACACTATGGGTGTCATCATTAGCTAAATTTATGCATAACACATTCATCATTTACAGTTTTAGCAATTATTATTATTACTATATTTGGTATAACCTGGTCAATCATGAGGTCATCTCCACATCAGTAATACGAATCCATATGTTATTCCTGAGGACTGAAAGAGGCAGATTGACTTGTCTTCAGCTTCGACTGTCAAGAGAGTTCTGTTTGAGCCTGAAGAGCAGAGTCAGACAGGAGGCAGCAGCACTGTCACTATCACCATGGCAGGCCAGCCTCTAAGATGGAAGGCAGGCAGTCTGAGTCACCAGAGAAAAGGGCAGAGCATTATCTGGAACCACTAGAGATTGAGGGTGGGGGATCTCTGGACTACTATCTACCTTCGCTGTAGGCAACAATGGAACAGTGGTAAATTGCCAAGGATTGTAGCATCAGCAGTCAGCTTTGGCACCTTAAGGAGCAAGACCAAATAGCTTTACTCAGAAAAGTCCCAGCAGCCAGGTAGCAGGGGTGAGATACCAAAGCATAAACCAAAATTGCTGAATTCCATGGCAGCAACAGATCTCATTTCCCCTCTCCCCACAGAGAGCATGGGGGAAGAGTATGAGGATTTGAGATGGATGTTTCCAGCCCAGATCACCAAATGTTTTGGTGAGAAGGTAACATTGAATAACTAGATGGTCCTTCTTCTGCTCTTCAGTGCAGTAGTTTGACCTTGAATCTTGGGGATGCTGTTAAGGGATCCAGTATAGCACCTCCAAAAATAGAGGGCCTCTAGTGGTCTGGGAGATTGTCTTTCTTAGATATCTTAACCTGGCTTTCTGTCCATCTTTGCAAACCAATGTCCACCAAGCTACCTTTCAATGAAAGATTTTAATTCTAAGGCAGCATTTCATCTCTGAATGTTTAAGATGCTTTTGGTGCTCTAGCATGGTACCCCCCAAGTTAGAAGGCTATGTCTGTCTAACAGTGGTTCTGTGTGTTTGTGTGTATCTCTATTTCCTAGCTGTTTCCTAGAACCAGCTGGGGTTAGAAAATAATCATTAATCTTGGGTCAAATATTGTAAAGTATATTAAAGATTTGATTCCCCAGTGGACCATGAAAACCCACTAGGTGACCTTGGATGCATCACACACTATCAGTCCAGAAAACCCTGTGGTAGGTTCACCTTAGAGTCACCATAAATCAGAGAAAGGAGACAAATCTTGCCAAGAAAACCCCCATGATAGAGTTACCTTTGAGTAGTCATAAGTCAGTTTTCAAGGGGGAGGCATGATGTCGTTGTGTGCCTGCAAGTCACTTCAGACTTATGGCAACCCTCTCACTTTTTGTGTGTGCGCGTGCAAGATTTGTTCAGAGGAGATTTGCCTTTGCCTTCTTCTGAGGCTGAGAGAATTTGACTTGCCCAAGGTCACCTAGTGTCTGAGTGGGGATTTGAATCCTTATCTCCAGAAGCCATAAATAAATGTTTGAATTAAGTCTTGGGGGCTCCCAGCAACAAATTATATTTACAGGGAGTCTCCAGTAAAGAAAAGGTGAAGAAACACTGGTGTACAACAAATAGCAATAGTGCCATGGCTGTAGCTGAGCATCCTTTTCCTTAAAATATTTGAGGCACAACAGCTGAACATATCTTAATGTTGTGCATGAGAAAAGAATGCATTGACAGCACAGTCCTATAAGTGTGTCCTCATCAATAAGTCCCATTGGCTCTGTTGGTGGTTCACCAGTATACCATTGTATTATGACTTTCTATTTGCTGTCTTGGACAGTTACATCCTGTCTGAGATAATATGTCATGAAAGGGCAGATTTACAGAACACTCCCACAGTGCATCATCCTTTTATTCCCCCTGAGCTTTGTCCAGAAGACTTTCTGGATGATGTAGAAACAGAAATGGGATCACTTGTATGAGGTGAGAAACAGCATGAATGACCTGCTGACTTTGGTGTTATGTGCACAGAGTTGGTCTATAGTGTATGTCAGCTTACTTGGAACAGTTCTTTTTATTGCATAATAACAAAGATGGAGATACAATAGTAGATAAATGGGGTTTGGCAATTCATATAACTTATTTAACAGAAAACAACATCAACAATCACAGGAAAAGAAAAAAGAGGTTAAAATTCCAAATTCATTGTTATAGATGCTGACAGGTGATGGATAGTTGTTTCTGATTTTGATGAGGTTGCTGGGTGTTATTTCAAACATGTACAAAGATTTTCTTGGCTATAGATGAAGTGTGTGTGTGTGCACGTACATGCATGCATGCGTGTATGCATGCATGTGTGCATATTTGTGTAAGTGTAAAAAATCCAAATTAAAATCTTTGGGCAAACAATTACACACACACATGCACACACACATGATGTATGTGCAATGTTATAGAAGATAAATATCTACTTACAATCTGGTGCCACATATGGATGGAGTGGGAAGAAGACACTTCATCCCATCTGTTAATTGAACAACTTGTACTTGGTGAAATATTAGAACCTTCTCCCCCAAGTCTTCTCTCACACCCCCTCCCTCCAACCTCATGTTGCAAGCACCAGAAGACTAACATCATTGATAAACATTACTAAAGTTCTTGTATCTTCTATCCTTGCAAACAGAAAGAAAACAACACTAAAAAAGAATGTAGAACATGTGTGATGACTGAGAAACAGTGTGAGAAATGTATCTAGCAATGTAAACATTGTTTACAAGAATTACAGGAAAAAAATTTCAAGAAATTAAGATTAGAAACAAAAAGGAAATTAGAGGACTACAAAAATATAAAGCTATCGTGGTTTGGTAGAATAGCAGTGGTAAAAATGAAAATTTTACCTAAAATTAACTTTTTGTTTAGAATGCTACCAATAAAAATATCAGAGGAAGAATTAAAGGAGTGGCAAAAGATATTAAATAATTTTTGTAATGGAAATAAAAAATCGAGGATTAACAAGAAATATTGGTATAAAAGTCAAAAAGAAGGTGGCCTGGGACTTCCAAATTTAAAATGGTATTATTATGCAAATCAATTGAGATATATCATAGAGGGGGTTTCAGGAAAGGGTGATTTAGATTGGTTAGAGATAGAAGATATGAATATTGAGACAAAATTAGAAAATATATTTTTTAGGAATTTTTCAAAGAAAGAAATGGAGAAGATAGAAAATCCTTTTATAAAAAATATAATAGAAATATGGAAACAAAATAAAAGAAAATTAATACCGAATATATCAATATTAACTCCGATAGTGATGATGGAAAAATTTCCAATAAATTTAAGAGAAATAATAGAGAAAGAAATAAAAAAACAAAAAATTTATAGATTAAAAGAATGGATGAAAATAATGATAAATAAAGATAGAATGAAAGAGAGATTGCAGGAAACTAAAATATCCTGGTTAAATTATATACAATTAGAGCAATGGACAAAGAGTATGAAAAGATATGTTAAGGATTTTAAAGAATATACTAAATTTGAACAAATTATTATTCAAAGAGAAAATATGCAAGAAAATGAAATATTAAAAGGTATTACAAGTGAAATATATAAAATATTAGCAAAAGAACAAGAAGAGGATTTTCTTCGAAAAATGTGGGAGGAAGAGATAGTACAAAATATAGATATACAAGAATGGAGAAAAATTTGGAAACAACGTCATTTAAAAAAATTATCAATAAGAATAAAAGAGAATTATTATAAATTAGTGTGGAAATGGTACTTGACTCCAGTGAAATTAAATCAAATAGATGAGAAATATTCAAGATTATGTTGGAGAGGATGTCAAGAAATTGGTACATATATGCATATGTGGTGAAATTGCAATAAGATAATGGAGTTTTGGCAAAAGGTTTTTAAAGAGATAAAAGAGATTATAGGAGCAGATATACCAGTATGTCCAAATATTGCATTGTTGTCTATATATGATAAGGTTGAGTGTACTCAAGTAAAGAAAGAATTAATAACAAATTTGTTAACTGCAGCGAGATTAATAATAGCAAAAAAATGGAAAGCAAATGAAAAATTTCAAATAGAGGAATGGTATAACGAAGTGTGGAAAATTGCAATTAATGATAAACTAACATGTAGAATTAGGTTTATGAAAGGTTTGGTTAAAGGGAATGATTTTGAAGAAATTTGGAAAATATTTTTGGATAAAGTTCTGAAAAGAGATAGTAATACTACCCTGTCAAAAGAAGAATGGCAATTTTGGAAAGTGGATTAAATAAAAAGTTGGCTCTGGGGGTGGGTATTTTTTAGTTTTAGTTCTGTTTTTCTTTTATGTTGTATATTTTGTAATTCTTAGTAGGTGTGTGTGTTAAACTTGTGATTTATAGATTTAAATGGATAAGTGATGTCAATGTTTTTTTAAAAAAAAAGTTAAAAGAATTAACAATAGAAATAGATTAAAGGGGATGTGAAAAATATTGAATTAAATGTGAAATTATAACAGTTGAACAGATTTATAAATTTAAGGGTAAAGGTGCAAAATAACAATGAAAGTTAGTATTGCTTAAGAGAAGAGAAAAAAAGAAAAAGAAAAAAAATTTTTTTTTAATTCACTATTATGTATATCACATGGTATTTAATTTTTTTTTCTTGTTTTGTATTTGTGATTTAGTTATATAATTAATAAAAAAAAAGCAATGTAAACATTGTAGCAATATTCAAAAGATTACAGTTTTTGCTGTTATAACTTCATTGATCAGGTTCACTAATGCAAACAAGTCACTTTTTAAAACATTTTCTTGTCTTTCTTAAGTTAACCTTGTCATGATGTCTGAATTTTCTTTTGAAGAACTGACCAGGAGCTTCCATCTCAAGGTGATGGTGAATCCACTGTGAGTTTTAGTCTGAACTCTTCCAAAACTATCCAAGGTGCTGAACACTGTCTAAGAATAGATTCAACTTCCTCACACTAGTTAAGAAATATATCCACTTTGAAAAGTCTTTATTCTTTTTAAGTGCAAAGGTAGGTTTTAGCTATATACATGCAGATTGGTTTCTTCAGCTCCCCTTCACTTCCCTAAATGGTTTATTAATTTTGTAACTTTGCTTGCAGTCTTTTATTAAAACCCAGAAAGTCAGTTGTGTATTAATAGGGAAGCAGTGTGGCTGGTGGTTTCCATGTCAGTAGGATGTTGAATATACTTCAGGTTTTAGTTAGAACTTTAAAGAAGCTCTTATTGGTGCCAAAGTTGATTTCCAAAATACATCTAGCACCTTGGATAGTTCCTTAAGCGTTCCAGCTAAACCTCAGAATGGATTCACCACCAGCTGCCACTGTGGAAAAGGCTTGGAGAGCACATATTGAATTTAAAATAAATTATAAGCTTCTGTTCTTATGGTGCAATACTTTTGCAATAAGCAGCTTGTTCTGGATAATAATTACCCTATATAAGAGAAATCCTCTCATTATACATAGTTGTAATTTAATAAGTTAGATCATTTACAATGTGTCTAAATATGGCATGTACTACCAAAGGGAACTGGATGTTTAATAGGCATAATGAAATATAGAGCATCTTTAACACTAAGCCGTTTGTTTGGAAAGCTAATGGTAATGGTACCATCTGGCAACTCTTTGGTGTATGCTTTGTCTCTTTTTCTCTCTTTGTTTATGATAACTTCACCACAAATCCTTTTTAAAAAGCTTTGGCTGAGCTTTCCAAATGTAGGAAGCCATGATGGCTGCTATGGGGCAATCTTTTCTGCTTGCAGAGGAAAAGATCAAATAGATTGCTCACAGAATTTAGGACATTTATAACCAATTTTAAATATGTGGATTATGCAACATTATTTTTCAGCTGGTGTAGCCATGTTGCTTTGATAGAGATTAGTGTAAATGGACAATCAGATTTGTTAACTTGTTTAATATACAATTTGCCTTTTAAAATAATTTCTATTATTTATACTGTTTTAAATTTATCAGATGGGATTTTTCATACACCACACTGAGATCTCTAGAGAGAATGTGGGGTATAAATATTTTAATAAACAAAACATCTAGCATATGAATTTTTAAAAAATTGAATATGATTATTCATACATGATTTTCAGGTATCAATATTTTGTTTTTACTGACTGCTCTGTGACTTTGTTTTATATTTCGTTGATCCCATTCAGATACATTATCTTTTAAATCAAAGAAACAAAGAATGTCATAGTTTTAAACAAAGTGCCAATGAGTGCCAAAGAAAATGAACCTCCAGTCTGGTTTGACTAGCTTTTCTTTTAAAAAAAAAAGAAGTCTCATTTTATTAGGGTTAAGCAATACTGAAAATAAGACTATCTAGTCAACTTTCAGTAAGAGGAGAAGTATCTGAATGTTTTTCTATAAAGATGGTTCACATTCCACTTCATTTTTCACTTCCTCTGTCCTCAGCTATTTCTCAAACATCTTATTTCAATTGCTAGTGAAGACTGTGATGAAACTGTTTGTAGATTTACTTCTGGAAAAGTAACTGTCTATTGCACAAAATTTTATTTGATCAAGTGAACTCTATTATATAAAATGCCATACTTTTAAGAATTCTGTTAATCTTTGAGAGGCGACAAGAGTCTGGGCAGCTTCTGGTTACTAAGTTATAATGTAAATCTGCCTCACAACATCACAACTAACTTTTTGATCATGAGTAGGTCAGAATTATCTTCCAACCACTCAGTGACTCAAAGCCCCCCAACACCTTCCTTGTAAGCGTGTGTCTCCACAACTTGCCCATTTCTGGGTTGTTGGGGAGCAGGGGAATCACTGGCAACACACCCAGCTATTTCCCTGTAGCTGGAAATGCTCCAAGGACGTCACCTGCAAGGGCCCCTGGAGATCCTTGCAGGTGCCTATCAAAGTGGATCCACTAAAGAACAATAGTAGGGTAGGCTGAAGGAATGGATTGAGAAGTATAACTATATAGACTTTGCTATGTGAGACATGCACACCTCTGGATGCAGGATCGTGGCCTCTTGTTTTCTCTCTGTTTTCTTTGCATACCTGAACACACTGAGAAATGCACATACAGTTGGTATCTGCTAGCATGAGAAGTGGTTTCAAAATATTTCTAAAGATAAAATCTTAAAATATTCTATTTCAACTTTTCTTTTGGAGTGTTTTGGGTTTTATTTTGAGGGCAGAGGAAGAAGAGTAGGACAGACCCTAATGCATTAGTCAAGTGACTAAGTCAGTCACAAAGCTATGAAGCCAGTAATTGATTGGGGAACACTTTCCTAAGATACTGGTAATGTCAGTTTTCATATTGTATGTGCTAAGCTGCCTTTCTGCACAAATGAGTATTAGTTTTAGCCATCTGCTTTATGACAAAAACAAAATATATTTATGGAAAAATATTAAGGGCACATTTTCATTGTACGGATTTTGTACTATAGGTGTGTGTGTGTGTGTGTATGCCATGTGCATGCATCCATAGAAAGAAATGAGGATGCATCTGCACACAAAACAGCAGTCTGGGTATACTCTGCAGCCCAAATGTTCCTAAAATTCAAAGGATGCATCTTTCTTGTACATGTATGTCCATTCATTCAGTGATCTGTCCTTGGTAATGGAAAGACAAAAGGTACCATTTCAGGTAGCAAAACCATCACAGATATTAGACCATTGAGAAAGTTGGCCAAGATGACACGTATAATTCTCTACAAATTGCCACATTCTCAAGGTTTTTTAATAGTATAAATCCAATTGTGTATCCTAACTAGAGTAATCCCAATGAACCAATGAAATTTACAATGGTGCTGAGTTGCTATTCAGTAATTGCTTCAATGGGTCTATTCTAGCTTGGTTGAGTTATTGGATTTTGGCCACTGTAACTAGCTGCTCCTACAAATTATTTATCTTATCACGTTCCTAATTAGAGTGATGAATGCATGCTTCATGTTTCCTACCAAAGCATGCTGATGCAGTTTTTAAGCTATTTTAACAACTATGAATATAAAATCAGAAAGTGGTAGTCATACAGGATTAAGTTAGCATTACATATGAATTATAATATTGTCGAGGACATAGATGTGGTATATATAAAGAGGAATTCTTGATTCGGGATAGCAACTCTGAAAGTCTAATGCTGAAGCATCTGTTATTTGTGATTAGATAAATATATCTGCAAACCAAAATAGTACTACCCTTTATTCAATAAGATTTCCATTATTTGTATATCAGAAATTATATTCCATTATTTTTAGGATAGGAGCAGGCTGCTATGCATCCAGGTTGCTGTGCTTAAAAGGGCACTTACTTGCATGAATGGGCAATGAATGAAAAGCATTAATGCCCCAGCATGCTTTACTCACTAGCATTCATTTTGGTTGCAGTTGTGCTTTCTTAGTACATTTCTGCTTCATTTAGTCTCATCAATACCTCAATTAGCATCTGTTTCTCTTCCCCTGGGAAGAGATTTTACACATGTTCCTTCAGAGAACTCTAAAACCTAAATCCCATGACAGCCTCATATTCATAAAATATGTCCTGATTTGGAAGCTTGTATTTTCTAATAGATTGTTCTTCCTGTTTTTACTGTTTTGCTCCCTATGTCGTCCAATGGCAGCAATAAAGAATTTCAGAAGTTGTTTTTTTTTAAAAAAAAGCTAATAAGAAATTGACTCCAAAGCCTCTTCCCACCCCCGGAATATAGAAGATGATACTACTGACTGACCTGAGAGAGCTATTATATGTTTTAAAAGTAGATAGTGCACATGGAGCAGTTTATACACATGCATATGCTATACATACAGTAGGCACTATTGAAACAACTTTTGATGCAGTTTTGGCATGTTCATAGCTTGTAAACTTAGTATTTTAAAGCCATTAGTTACAATCATTAGCTCCATAACCCCCAAAGTAGTTAGTTTCACTATACAGTAGTTATGGTCTTAGAAGTGACTTTTCATTATACTCTCACTGAGAAACAAGATACAAGTCATCAATGATTTCGATGAAGGAATAGAGGACAGACTGATCAAATTTGCAGATGACACCAAATTGGGAAGTGTTGCTAATATGCCAGAGGACAAGATCAACATTCAAAATGACCTTAACAGATTGGAGAGTTGAGCCAAAGCCAACAAAATGAGTTTCAATAGAGAGAAATGTAAGGTCCTACACTTAGGCACAAAAAATGGAATGCACAAATATAGGATGGGGGAACACGTGGCTGGATAACAGTACATGTGAAAAGTATCTAAGAATCTTGGTGGACCACAAACTGAACATGAGTCAGCAGTGTGATGTGGCAGCCAAGAAAGCCAACACAATTCTTGGTTGCATCAATAGGAGTACGGCATCTAGATCAAGGGAAGTAATAGTACCACTCTATTCTACTTTGGTTATACCTCATCTGAAATAGTGTGCCCAGTTCTGAGCATCACAGTTCAGGAGGGATATTGACAAGCTGAAACATGTCCAGAGGAGGGTGATCAAAATGATGAAGGGTCTAGAAGCCATGCTGGGTGGGAGCTGGGTGTCTTTAGTTTGCAGAAGAGTAAGTTAAGAGGTTACATGATAGCCATGTTTAAATATTTGAAGGAACGTCATGTCAAGGAGGGAGTGGGCTTGTTTTCCACTGCTCTAGAGACTAGGACAAGGAGCAATGGATTCAAGCTACAGGAAAAGAGATTCCAACTGAACCTCAGGAAAAACTTCCTGACAGTCAAAGCTGTTTGATGGTGGAATATGCTGCTTCAGGGTAGAATCTCCTTCTTTGAAGGTTTTTAAGCAGAGGCTGGATAGCCATCAGTCCAGAGTGCTTTGATGTGGGATCCTGCATAGCAGGGGGTTGGACTGGATGGCCCCTGTGGTCTCTTCCAACTCTATGATTCTATAGGTTACTTGCTTGGCAAAATCCTTCTGACAAACTTTTGCCAAGAAAACCTATGATAGGGTCACCCACCCAGACCACCTCCTTCCCGCCCCCTCCCCCAAGAAGACTTCTCTAACCTTTGGAAAAGATTCTAAGGGGGAGCAACAAATAGAGAGAGAATCAGCAAAAAATTGTGTTTCTCCCTCAGTCAGTGATGCAAGCTCCAAGAATCATTCAGCAGGGGAGACTCAGTGTGATAATGGGGTTTCCCATTATCCAGGTTTCAGTGCTGAAGGGGGATAGTTCTCCCTTCAGGCATATAAAATGTTAATGAACCTTTAGACTTAGCATCATAGGTCATGAGAGATAGGTGACCAATCAGGGGGAGAAAGGTGAGAATCTTCAAGATGCTTTGATGGAGAAGTTATAAAATCCTTGAGAGACCATCCAGTAGAGAGAGAACAAAGGGGACGTCCAAAAACATCAACCAAAGGGCATGGATGCTCAGTTGACCATCTCCTGGCCCTCCCCTTGCAGAGCATCTCAGAAAGTGACCAACTTGCTGTGAGTAACTTAGAATGAATCTAGTTAGTAGTGCTAGGTCCTTTGTTGTTTTGAAAGTTTGGCTGATCTGGAGAATGTACCTTGTAACTTAAGCATACCTGAGAGGGGGGAGCCTTTCATAAATATTATGTTCTTGTTTACTTGCATGCCTTATAATAAATATTTGTCTGTAAAACCTCTATTTCCTCTCTATCTCCATGCTATTCCTCAGCACAAACATAGATAGGATTTATCTCACTCAGAAGAGGGAGGTGAGGGAAGGGAAAGGACCTTAAGCATAGAGACCGGTAATTCGCAGAGCAGAAGCAGGCATTGAGTGGGAGGGGGTCCCTATTTCCCCCTTTAAATCTCCACGTTTAGCACTGGATCCTCACCTTAAGTCACTGGTGCAGAGTTAGAATTCTGTGTGCCCAGTGAAAAACTCTTTGTCATTTTCTAATCAAGGATTGGTCCCAGGCATTTTGCTGGTTTAGTGAAAGTAGCAAACACCCCCTCCTCCTGGTGAAGGTACATAGTACCCAAAGCCAGAAAAGCTTTGATATAAGTATTAAAAAATCCATATCTATCCATCACTGGCAGTAATGGTAATAATAAAATAACCATCTTGCCCTTTTCTGAGACCCAAAATCTGCTGCTTCACGTAGGTGCTTCATTCTTCTTAAAAGTGTAGTAGAGCTAGGGTCAACTCAGTCAACTGCACTAAACAAATTGCTAAGCAAATATGTTTATTTGGTTGACTGTTATAAGTGAAACTGGTATGGTTGCCTGTCCCTATCTCTCAGACTGAGGGATTCTGGGGCCTTACTACTTGTCAGCTAATTCTGGGTTTTATCTGGAGTCATCTTTATCAACTTCTGGTCATCTGTGTTGCCAGCTCATGATAGCAGTTTAACCAGACAGGCCAGATTAACATTAAATATTTTCAAATATGGGAGTTTCAAGATATTTATATGGGAACGAGCAGGTGCTATTGGTACATTTTTCAGGCTATTTACTGTAAGTGTACATAGATTTATATATACATATACCTCCCCCTCAGGGAGAGATACAGACATAGCGGTGCCTGGACACTTCAGCTTTGTTACATTCCATGACACTACATGTAAGGCCTCATTCCATTCTGTTATATTATATCACATGTAATACATCTTATATTGATCTGTTAGGTCATATAGCCATCAAGATGCTATACGTTCATCAGAACATTTCATCCTAACCAACTATCTATGACAGAGTCTATTATAAAAGGCAATGTTGTTACCTTCTCTTCTCCTGTTGGAAGCATGCTGAATAGCAGCCTGCTTTATGGGCCCTGAATGTCTTGCATCAGGTTTCAGCACACACAAACAGTTGCTAGAGAGGAAGCAATTTATTCCAAGATTTTGCAGATAGCAACAGATAAGGCAGGGCCAATAAATCAAAGTTCCTGGAAAGCGATCTTGTCTGGAAAGGTTCACTTGCTTGCAAAAGAGCCATGTAAGAGGGAAGTCAAAAGCCAGTCCAAAAATTCTGAGAGCCAGACAGGAATGTCAGCCAGTTCAGAGATGAGAGATTCAGGTATCTGGAGCACAACTGCAGGAAAACCACGCCAGAGCCTGGGATCAGATGGTTATTTCCAACAGGGAACATGGCTCAGAGCTAGCTTTTAAATTGGCTACAGCCAGTTGTCTTTGATTAAGAGCACTTGCTTGGCAAGAGACCTAATTGAACATCTTTGTTTTGCTCTATTCTCCATTCCTGGGGCTTGAGGACTGACAGGGGGCTTGCCTTGTCATCTACTTGTTCCAGTTGTTCTGGTGGTGCCTGTGTTTGATCAGTCTCAGGTGAGTCCTGGTTCGGTGTGTCCTGAGGCTGCTATTCCTCTGATTGAGCTGGAGAATCATCCTCATCCTTGAAGTCTGAGTCCTGTCCCATGACAATGACTGAGCTCTTTTATTCTCTCCGGATGTCCACTCAGTGCATCGGTTACCCATTTTGAAGCCCAAGATCTTATTTTTATTCCTGGTACCCCGGAGATCTTTATCTAGTGAACACTTTGCTTCTAGAAATCTGTCCACTACCTGTCATCAAGTGTTATCTATTGCGCCAACTAAAGAAAATTTTTGAACAGAACATCTAGCAGTCTTCCCAGACTAAAACCTGAATGAGCTTTCTCTTTTGGTGCTAAAATCCAGAAAGTAGGCAGATGCTATTACAGATCTTATGCTCTACATTTTACAGTCTATAGGTACTACCAGGCTATGTAACATATTTTAAAGGTTTATTAGCAGGCCAAGAAGTTGACAAATGAATATGCTTGGCTTATAATATAGGAACTTCCATTTGCACACAATGTAACTCTCAGGAAAGTTGTGCTCAGTGATCTTTCCTCTCAGAGAACAAGTGGGATCTTCTCTCTGTGCTAACAACAACAACAACAACAACAACAACAACAGTTCATGATTAGTTGTTATTGACTGCTAGTCTAGTTCAGAGCTTGCTGAACAGTTTTCCAAACTGGCATCATTTCTTGAGAATCTCCTGAAGCACTTACAGTAAAATCGCTGCAGGAGACAATGTGGTTTGCCTGCCCTGGTTCTGTTGGCTTTCTGTTGATTATTGGGAGGCTCAGTTAGGCAAAAATGAAAGTTGTGCACACATGACCATGAGGACTCAAATCCTATTTACTTCAGAACTCTGTCAGACTAGAGGGAGAGAGTGAGAAATCGAAGCAGCTGCAGGTCTGGTGTGTGTGCATGTTTGAAGAGAGCAGCTTATAATGTACAAACATGAAAAGAGTTCTCATGAGGAAGAAAAGCACGGCAAAAGAAAATACTTGCCTATAGAGAATTCAGGCAAAGAAAAAAAATCATCTAGATTTTGAATATGCCTTTTGATTAAAATTCATAGTTGTCACATAAAATAAATCACCTCCTTTTCCTATAATGTGACCTGAAACTGCTTCTAAGTGAATAAGATATGAACTCTAAATGTTCACAGTCTTTACTCTGACACATTCAATCATATCACAAGGCGCCAGCAGAGCTGCCAAGCTTTTGAGATGTTGTCATTCTTATTAAAGCTAAGCAGCACATAAGACCAGTTCTAGCTTGGAAACACATGTTTGGGTGATACATACAATCAAAGCAAATTTATTATGTAATTGTGAGAAGCCAGCAGAAATGTGGTTTTTCGGGGAGGGAGGGAGGGAACATGCTGGGTCCTTATTAATTTCATGCTGCTTTGTAAGGTTCAAGATTACCTAGTCCACAGGCTCTGATATTCCAATGCATATAGGCTAAGCAACCTGATGCCATCCAGATGGTGCTGGACTAGAGCGTCCATAATCCCTGATCACTAGCCATGCTGCCTGGGCTGGAAAGGCATTTTAAATCATGTGGGAAGCACCAGAGCGCCTATACCCTGTGTGGAAAAGTTGTTTTGTTCCAACATTGCAAACATGCAATAAACTACCCAACAATCATAACTGAGCACTCCACCTCTGTTAACCTGCTTGCTGGGGGTCCCTTAGGGGAATTCCCAATGCTTGTCAAAATTATCATTTGTGGGGAAAATTAGCTGTAAACACTGCTGTAGCAATGCAAAGAGGGCAGAATGATTAAGGATCTTGAACCCAGTGTTTATGGTGTTAGATCACAGCAAATCAGGCTAACTGGTCAAATTTCAGTATTTTATTGGAAAAGATGTCAAAATCCATACAAGCACTCTATTACACTCACACAAGCATACAAGGGCTATAGGAGCATAGAAAGAGGTGAAAATTAAGAGAGAGCTAGGGGTTGTGGTAATACTGTAGCAATCCAGAAGTCTTCGACTGGGAAAAGACAAGCAGAGAGCAAAACTCAGCATAGAAGAGGGGCTGAGGAGAGCCTCCAGTGACAGAGTGACTGCCTGCCAGTCAAATCTGAGAAAACTCCAAAATGAAGGAGGAAAGAGGTTCTAGTTATAGGACTAAACATGTCCTGGGGACCAGATGGCTAAATTTTTATGAAGATGGATCTAAGCTTTGTAGTTCAAAGAAAATACAGCCAGGCATCCTTGCAGTTCCCTGCAAGATGGCTATCTCATCTGGGGATGGATGCCTCCAAGGTGTCACATTCCTGGCTGTTACAAATGCTAATTTGATCCCAGAGACCTCTTGTCTCCTGTTTGCTGCTGTTAGTGCTGAAAGTCCATCTAGATGGTCTGTGAACCATTTCCAAGATTCACCTAGGATGCATGAGAGAAAACAGTGCTACACTTTGATCTGTTTCCCAACGCTCTGCTGCCTACGTGTCCCTCCAGCAGATCTCTGTCGCGCACTACATTTGATATAAAAGAATTATGCTCCTGAAGACATAGGCTATAGGTGTGGTAATACCTCCAATTCCCCTTTTTGAAAAAAGCAGTTTCATTTTTAAATAGAAGAGCTTATGATCATATGCCATGCAAAATGGCCATATTATCCAATTTTGTTAAATAACCAAGAGGTTTTCTGGATTGGTCTACAGAAGAGTAAGTTCTTGCGATATGACTTCTTCGGTTTTACCACCTATTGTCACCTCTGTGTCCACTCATTCTATTCTTTTGAGGAGCTGCTGATAGCCATTTCATGGATCTGCCCTACAGCTCTTCTAAAGTTCTGTTTTGAACCCAGGCATCATTTGCTGTTGTGGTCCCATAGTTTGAATGACACATTTTCTCTTCTCTGAATTCTCAATACACACACACACACACATACAGAAAGAGAGAGAGAGAATGAGAGAAAGAGTGTTGCAGAGTTTTGGTGGAAATGTGACATGTTATCAATGCTCTATAGGACTAAAACTCTAAACAAACAAACAAACAAACAGAAGGGAACATACTGTTTCACTTAGTGTAAGAATTAAGAAACACACTTGAGGATAGGAATAAAATATTGAAAGTGGTGCCAGGAGTTGGCAGAAAATAGTCCAAGACAACAGAAATGTCATTTGGATATTTTAAAAATCTTGGAGGAGTAAGGCAACAAATACCACAACTTTCTGACAGGTTTGCCTCATCTGGAGGAGCCCTGAAAAAGGAAGACCAAGACCCTTTCTGCGGGAGCCTCCCATCCTAGCATGGGAGTGGGAGAGGAGCGGGACCAGAACAATGCTTCTGCATGACATTGCTGTGGCCCCACTCCTGTCCCATCCCCAGATGGCACAATCAAAGATGAAGTCATTAACAGGTTTTCCGCACTTATCTGTCCTGTGGAAGGGCGGGAAGTGTGATAGTGGCACTTCCTGCCCCAGTGCAGCCTAGGAAAGTGCGCAGTTGTGCTATGGAAAGAAGAGGGGTGTCCATCATACTCCCTTCCGCAGGGAACCAGTCTGGTGCAGAGGGGAGCGCTCCTGTCACGCTCCCTTCCCAGCAGAGCTGCTGCTGGGATCGCCACCAGAGGACCATGCAAGAAGTAGGGTGCAGAAAGGGTCCAAGAGTTCTATTTGCCCTGTAACTTGTCCTGCAGTGAAGAGGCCTTTGCATGTATCTCTGTATTTAGAAAGGCTTCCTTGTGCTTTAGAGCCCCAGTTGTGTCCTTCACTGTTGCGGTAGATTTAAACCTTTTCCTTGCTTCTGCAGCTGCTTTACCTTTGGTGCCAGTGGAGGTTTTCTTTTTAGTTCTCATGTACACACATGGGGATATAAAGGGAAGGAAATCCTATGGACCCTAGCGGCTATTTCCTTAATATAGTGTGTAATTTAACCCAGACAGAATAACTGAGGGAACAATGTTGCTGTTCTGTTCAGTTAAATGAGACATTCTTGAGATAGTCTGTGACAGCCCTGACTCTACATGTCGCATTTTCTGCTTAAGTGTCTGCTGAATTTTGAAGAAAAATTAACCCCATTAGTTCATTAGCAGATTATGTTGGGGGCTTGTAATGTGTGCACTGACCCCCCACATAAGCATGGATGCTTTAGGAGGTAGTGCTATTTGGTCAAATCACATCAGGGACATGGCTATTTGGAGCAGCCCTGAATTTGCTTGTGCAAGAGTTTTGCCACTTTTCATAGTGCCTGAACAGGGCTACATTCAGGCCAAGCAAAGATAGCAACCTTACTAGCCCTCAACCAGTATTTCCATTACATGAAAGCACTAAGTAAGAGTACTTCATTTCTCTTGCTGGAGATATTGCTCTTAAAGTACCATTTGATGATGATTCACTTCCCTGTCCTGTTCCATGTAGGGTAGGAGAGTAAAACTTGATCCCTGGCTGAAGCACCGAACAGAAAAGCCCCACCTAGTACTTTGGGATGGAACCCAATGACGGTGGGGTTGCGACAATGTTCCGTTATGTCATCCAGTCTGAAGAGAGTTGTCAATGGAGGAATCTGTCCATCACCTATTTTAATTCCCCATGACTCTACCCTGTCAAAACATTTCCTGTTTGTAGTGTTTTTACATAGAGCATGGTGTGCTCAGCCTTTCTCCACTCTTCCAGTGCATTTATGGTGTGTCTGGTGAGGGAAGCAGTGGGTCTTGTTTCTTCACTTACCTGCTTTTGAGAGCCAAGATATGAACTATAAGGCATTATCTCCATCTATATCCTGCCCCAGGGGCTGGATTGAGTGCTCAGAGGCACTTGTGTGGGGCTAGGGATGAAATGCAGGTGGGAAAATTGTAAATAAAATCTTTAGCAATACCATTATTTCCAGTAGGAAATATTTTCTTGTCACTATGTTAAATGGATGTTATAAAACTATTTCAGAAGGGAGAATATTCAGCTTTAAAAATATGTATCTACTTTAAGGAAAGCACTAGGGGTCCAGCGGGCAATTTTCTCACCCCCTCCCCAAATGTGAGCTGGATCAAACCACCCACACAAAACCTTGAAGAAGACCCTGCACCTTGTTTTAAATGAGAATCACCACTCTTGGAGAATTCTGGGAACAGCAATTCTCATTTGGGAAACAAAAATGTTTTTAATTTTTTTAACCCTTTAGAAACCACTTTGGGTCCCACCATGGGAGAAAAGACAGCAGATAAATTCAATAAATGAAAGAAAGAAAGGAAAGACAGACAGACAGACAGACTATTTTTGGTGGGTAGCATGGGGCAATAATTCCCCTTGGTGTCTCACATGATCCATTAACTCCACAATTACTCCAAAGAGACAACGTTTTTCATATTGTCATCAATCCAGTTACTACAGCCAACATGGTGTAGAGATTTGAATACTGGTTTAGGACTCTGGGAGACCAGGGCCCTTTTCGCACGGGCCTTTTCTCGCGCGACAGCCCCGTGAGCCTTGCGGGAGTGGGAGCGTCGCTCCGCACGACGCACTGTCACTTCCGCCAGGCTCATGGGGTGAAGCGGCGCGAGCGCGGGTTTTTTGATTTTCGCTTCGAAGTGAAAATCACCCGCGCTCGCGCAACGCTCCCGGCGGCCGCGCGCACTTACCTCTTGTGCGGAGCGTCGGGAGCCGGCCGGGTCACGCTTCCTTCCCTTCGCCCATGCGGAAGGAAGGGACGGGGCGGGGCGCTAGCGCGATGGACGCGACACGTCCTGCTTCACGCGCGTGTGCACGGGGGGGCGGACGCGACAGGCGCCTTTCTCGCGCGCGCGGGGGGATGGAGGGGACAGGCTCCTTTCTCGCGCGGGGGGGATGGACGGACGCACAAGCCGCCTCCGCCTCCGGGAGGCTGCCGCTTCCCTGCTTGTTCCTTCGCCTGTGGAAGGAAGGAGGGGGGAAGTGGCAGCCTCCCGGAGAAGGCTTCTTGCGCGAGCCGCCCTCCTCCGTCGCGCGAGCGCCGGCGCTGCGAAAAGGGCCCAGGGCTCAATCTCAGCTTAACCATGGAAACCCATTAGGTGATCTTGGGTAGATCACACTCTTTCAAACCCAAGGGAGAGCAAAGCCAAACCCTCTCTGAACAAAATCTTGCCAAGAAAACCCCCATGATAGGTTTGTGTTAGGGTTGTCTTAGGCTAGAAATGGCATGAAGGCAACAACAACAACTCAGTTACTGCAAATGAAGAAATCATTTCATGAGGGGACATGATAGCCATGTTTAAATATTTGAAGGGATGCCACGTAGAGGAAGGAGGGGGCTTGTTTTCTGCTGCTCCAGAAACCAGGACAAGGAGCAATGGATTCAAGCTGCAGGAAAGGAGATTCCACCTGAACCTCAGGAAGAACTTCCTGACAGTCAGGGCTGTCCGGCAGTGGAATCTGCTGCCTCGGAGAGTAGTGGAGTCTCCTACCTTGGAGGTTTTTAAGCAGAGGCTTGATGGCCATCTGTCGGGAGTGCTTTGAGGGTGTTCCTGCATGACAGGGAGTTGGACTGGATGGCCCGTGTGGTCTCTTCCAACTCTACATTTCTATGATTCTATGAAATCAGTTACACATCCGTGTAGCACTGATGCTTGTTTTATAGTATGAAAACCTCAGCAAATTCCTACCTAAAATTCAGAAATTGTGAGAAAGTGCATGTCAGAATGTTGGTTATCAAAACAGTTTTGCCTGTGGATAATGCTGGTGTGTCCACAATGTGAAATAGGACTTTCCAGGGTTCTAGTATACCAGAATAAAGCAAACACCCACTTGAAAATAGAGTGACTTTCATACTACAACAAGAGCACTTTGATTCTCCTTTAATGGTTGTGACTACATCTTATGGAATCCTGGGATTTGTAGTTTGGGGAGATGCTAGAATTCTCTGAATGAGAATTCTGAAGTGCCCACCCTAAATTGCCAAGACCAGGATTCCATACATTGTTACCATGACAATTAAAGGGGAATCAAAGTACTCTAATTGTTTGATGTGAGTGGCCCCCAAAGCTCATCATTTACAAAAGAAAAGTTTACTATAATGTACAACTTCAGAGGTAATCTAGGAAGACAAACTGCTGAACAAATACTTGTGTTAGATAACAGATGCTTATGACATCATGTCCTAAATCCCTGCATTAGTCCTGATTAGAGTAGACCCATTCAATTATTGGGATTTACCTATGTGGTGACTTACCATTCGATTGAGTAAGTCTAACTCTAGTTGGGGTTAATTAACAAGATCTCAGCCAACATGCCTAGAAAGGTGGTGGGGTCTCCTGCTCTGGATATCTTCAAAAAGATGCTGGACAGCTGCCCACTGGGGATGATCTTGCTGGACTTCCTGTACTACTTCCTGAGTAGGAGGTTGGACTTGATGACCTATGGGGTTTTTTCCAATTCTGTGATTCTATAATTCTGTGCCTACATTGTTTTATGGAAGCCTTAAGCCTTAAGCCATCTTTAGCTCTTCAAAACCGTAAATGTAATGGGACAATGAGGATATCCATGCTCACGTATCCCTTCTAACTTTCATTTTGGTGGGGAAGGTTTGGTGGGGAATTTTAACCATATTCACCTGAATGCAATTACTGTTGGTTCTTGTGGGTTTTTCAGGCTTTGAGACCATGTTCTGGTTGTATTTTCTCCTGACGTTTCACCTGCATCTGTGGCTGGCATCTTCAGAGGAAAGGTGAATTGGAAGTGGAGTGGAGAATGTATATGCCAGTCTCTTTCTCCAGAGGGGAGGGAGCAATTAGCATAATATCCTATTGTGTGTATTGAATACTTGTTCCTGGAGGGAGACTTCCTGAGCCCAGGTGGGGCTTGTTAGGGTTCGTTAGTATCTTTCGTGTTTTGATTTTGGTGTTTTTTAATACTGGCAGCCAAATTTTGTTGACCTTCCAAGTCTCCTCTTTCCTGCTAAAATTATCCAAGTGTTTGTGGATTTCAGTGGCCTCTCTGTGTAGCCTGACCTGGTAGTTGTTAGAATGGTCCAGAATTTCTGTGCTTTCAAATAACATTCTGGGTCCGGGTTGGTTTATAGTGTGTTCTGCTACTGCTGACTTTTCTGGCTGGATCAGCCTGCAGTATCTTTTGTGTTCTTTGATTCGTGTTTGGATGCTGCGTTTTGTGGTCCCTATGTAGACCTGACCACAGCTGCACGGTATGCGGTAAACTCCTGCAGAAGTTAGAAGTTATAGAAAAAATCAGCAACATCGAACTGAAGCCCGGAGACAGACTGATCAGCTTTGATGTGGTCTCCCTGTTCACCAAAGTCCTCATAGCAGACACCATTGCACTCATCAACTGGATTTTTCCCAAAGACATCACAGCCCTGTTTCAACATTGCCTCACTACAAGCTACTTCCAGTGGGACAATGAGTTCTATGAGCAAAGAGATGGGGTAGCCATGGGAAGCCCGCTCAGCCTGGTGATAGCAAATTTTTACATGGAGCACTTTGAAAGGCAAGCCCTGGAAACAGCACCAAAAAAGCCCACTACATGGTTCCATTATGTGGATGACACCTTCATCATTCGGAGCCACGGTGATGAACAGCTGACCTGGTTTCTGGACCATCTAAACAACATCCACCCGAACATCCAATTCACCATAGAGAAAGAAAATGAGGGAAAACTACCATTTCTGGATGTCCTAGTCACCTGCAAACCCAACCATCGATTGGGCCACACGGTGTACAGAAAACCTACACACATGGACAGATATCTACACAAAGACTCCAACCATCACCCAGGACAAAAAAGGAGCACAATAAAAACTCTGGTAGACCGTGCAAAAAGAATTTGTGAACCTCACCTCTTGAATGAGGAACTGAATCGTTTAAACTGGGCTCTACAGGCTAATGGGTACTCCAGCTCAGATATCAGAAGGGCCTCAAGACCCCCAAAAAACCACAGGAGTAAGGATAAACAGCCATCTGAAGGGAATGTGCTTTTACCATATATCAAAGGAGTCACTGACCGAATAGGGAAACTTATGAAGAAACATAACCTCCGAACAATTTACAGACCAACCAGGAAAATTCAGCAAATGCTTCGCTCAGCAAAGGACAAGAGGGATCCCCTAACTTCTACAGGGACCACAAAACGCAGCATCCAAACACGAACCAAAGAACACGAAAGATACTGCAGGCTGATCCAGCCAGAAAAGTCAGCAGTAGCAGAACACACTATAAACCAACCCGGACCCAGAATGTTATTTGAAAGCACAGAAATTCTGGACCATTCTAACAACTACCAGGTCAGGCTACACAGAGAGGCCATTGAAATCCACAAACACTTGGATAATTTTAGCAGGAAAGAGGAGACTTGGAAGGTCAACAAAATTTGGCTGCCAGTATTGAAAAACACCAAAATCAAAACACAAAAGATACTAATGAGCCCTAACGAGCCCCACCTGGGCTCAGGAAGTCTCCCTCCAGGAACAAGTATTCAATACACACAATAGGACTGTTATGCTAATTGCTCCCTCCCCTCTGGAAGAGGAGACTGGCCACTCCACTCCACTTCCAATTCACCTTTCCTCTGAAGATGCCAGCCACAGATGCAGATGAAACGTCAGGAGAAAATACAACCAGAACACGGTCTCAAAGCCCGAAAACCTCGCAAGAACCAATGGATTCTGGCCGTGAAAGCCTTCGACTCTGCAATTACTGTTGTCTGCAGGGTTAAGAGCCTTGATTGTTCAGAGAATGTGGATGTTCAAAGTTGTTCCTAGCAATTGATGCATTAGTGTATCTTTTCCAGGGTTCTTTTTTCATGATATCCAGATCAGAGTCACTTCTTCCAAGTAGAAGGCAAAGCATACAATCTTGCTAGCTGGAAAATCAGTTTGCTATGGTTCAGAAACCTTTCTAGTGAGAAGAACTGTATGGTGACATATTGTCATATGCAAGCATCAATAGCTCTGACATCTGAAAAGGTCATGCCACCAAACATTAGCATTTCAAAATAGCAATTAATGTAATTCATTTTAAAAGGGCTTATCCACATGCCTTATAAATGCTTATTTTCCTTCGAGGAAAAAGGGTAGCGCTTTACTATACTATGTGAATCTGTTCTCTTTCTTCAATGGATATGTGTAAAAGTTCGGAATGGAATTGATTCCAGAAAATGAAATTGGTAGGTGTATGTGGGGTTGCTTAGTGAGACCTCTTGTATGACATAATTGCATCTCCTCTTTTTCACATTTGTGCTGAATTATTAATCTGAATTTATTATTTTTATTTTTAGTTCCTGCTATGATAACCTCCTATCCAAATACCACCTTGGCAACACAGGGTCAAAAGAAAGAGATGAGTTGCACAGCTCATGGAGAAAAACCCATCATAGTCCGCTGGGAGAAAGAAGACAGAATAATCAATCCTGAAATGTCCCGCTACCTTGTTTCCACAAAGGAAGTGGGTGATGAAGTGATCTCGACTCTTCAGGTGATATGAGATACCTGGTATATGATTGTGAATCTTGAGTGATAGTTCAGTTCAAGAACAAAAGCTAATAGGCTTGGGCTAACTGAGGCAGCTATGCCTTTCTGATGTACCCTTTACTAACAACTACGCATATCACGCTTTCACTCATCTGGCCTCTGATGGTTTTGTTCACTGACGTCATCTGAAGATATTCCAGATATATTATATCAAGGGAGGAGTTAATTTCCCTCTCCCTTTTAATTAATCAAAGGGATTATATAAGATAAGATTTGGGGAATTGTTATTTTCCAGATGTTTTTGGATTAGAGTCCCAATCCTCCATGGTCATTGGCCATTCCAGTTGAAGCTGATAGGAATTAAGGTCTACCAACATATGAAGAGCTACAGGTTCCTTGCCTCTTGTATAAAGGGACAGAATATGGCATGGTCTAGTAATAATCACATGTACAAAGAATTGAGTGATAAGTATACTACCAATCCTCTTTTGAGTACAGCTTTTGCTGTTACAGAAGAAAAAAGTACACATTCTATTTGGGGCATAATTAGAAAATGAATGGTAGATAAATCATACTTCCCTTTTCAAAAAAAATCTAGTGTAACCCTACTTGAAATACTGCATAGAATTCTGTTCACCACATCTGAAGGACATTTTTCACCAATGAAATTAGAGATGTATAAAATTATTCATAGTATGAAGAAAGTAAATAGGAAGCTTTACTTCCTTTCTCATAATACTAGAACTTGAGGTTATCCATTGACCTGAAATAAAGAGAAATTCAGTACAGATAAAAAGAAGTACTCCTCCACACAGCACATAGACTATGGAATTCAGCACCAGCAGATGTTATTATGGTTAAGGTAACTTCAGAAGGGTGTAGATTCAAAATGGGATTAAATAGGATCATGGAGGATGATGGAGCCATTAATTACTACCAATCAGGATGCTTACATGACATCTCCAGTATCAGAGGCAGTATATCTTTATATACCATTTGTCATCTGATAGAGGGTGAAGTTGTGCTCATGTCCTGCTTGTGGGCTTCCCCTAGACAGGTAGCCAGCCCGCCCGCCCGCCCCTGTATGAACAGAATGTTGAGACAGATAAGCCTTGAGTCTCATCAGTGATGGCTCTTCATATGTGTGTGGCTTCAATTGACAGATGTTTCTATACTAGCTTTAGTGGGCAGAAGGTGTTGGGGAATTGAAGCACAGAAGGTACACATACTGACATTATTTTGACAGGGCTATCAAACAGTAGTTGGGTAGTATCACAGAACCTTGGATAAAAAGATTTAATACATGTATTGTATTGAGAACCTTTTGTGCTAACCAAGGCCATTTCTGTACTAGACTGTTCTAGTGCTATTCCACTTTCAACATCCTATGGAATCCTGGGGTTTGCAGTTTAGGGAGGGATCCTAAAGTCATTGTGTCTCACCTTATATGCCTTTTCCTCAAATTAATAGCTCCAAAAGTTATAAACTTTTAAGTTGATCATTATGTCTGCTTTTTCTGTAACTTATACAGCTCCACAATATCCTTTTTAAGGTGTAGTGATCAGAACAGTAGGCATTATTACAAATGGAGTTTCACTCTGGACTTGAATAAGGGCAGTAATCAAATACTGGCAGTTCTACCGTAGTTTCAGTTCCCTTTCTAACTTTACCTACAGAATGGGTGAACATTTTTATTGCACTGTCAACAACAACCTCAGGATCTCTTTCTCCAACAATTGCTGTCAGCTGAGATGCCATCCTTAGATATACGAAGCTGAAATTTTTGCATCACTTTATGATTGCTTACACTGACTCACTTTTGCCTCATTTTACAGCCCATTGTCCCAGTTTGGAGAGATCTTGTTTGAGCTCTTCACAATCAATTTTTGTTCTTACCACCTTGAATAATTAATATCATCAGCAGACTCGGCCACCTCATTACTTATATATGATACCTGTTACTGTCATAGGGTTGTCAGAGTGAAAACTGAAGAGTACCTGTAGTGGCTGTGTAGAAAAGAGAATTTCAGCATGTGTTGCTTGTTGCCTGGTTGTATGACAAGCAACACCTGCTGAAATTTCCTCCTCTACACAACCATTAAAAGTACAGAAGCACTCTCCAATTTTCAGTTTGGCAAACCTATTCTGTTACTCCTGTGATTCACTAGAGGAGTCTAACTTTATAACTTATTCAGTAACATATACTCCCTAATAATATACAGAGGAATGCCACCTCCATTGTGCTTTTTCCTTTAGTTTATGCCTCAAAATCCTGTCTGTTTCACTAGGTCCATAATGTCTATCTTTTCCCTTAAAACTCTCCAATTTCCCCATTTTAGCTCAAAAGCTTCTGACATTAGCAGACACATGTGATGCCTATCTGCAGACATTGCTGATACAAGCATTTCCTACTTAAAACTTTCTAATTGGCTGCTTGAGTTTCGAGGAACATTCATGATCCATTTCCACCACATTTCCATTTGGACAATCAGAAAAAAAAAATCACTTTCTGTCCAGAGGGATGATTCATCCCACAGTAATTGCTTCCCTACTACTGAAGGCTTTCCCCAAGTGGTGCTCCAGGTGTTGGAGTGTGAGATTCACAGCCCTAGCCAGCATAGCCAATGGTAAGGAATGCAACAATTTGCATTCCAATAACGTATGGAGGACCACTTGATTCCCACCCTTGGAGTAAATGTATGTTGCCAACATTTTACAGTATTCTTCTTGATATATATATATATAAAGAAATGGAAAGAAAAAGGTGATTAGGATTTAGAAGGTAAAACAATGAAACACATCTGGCCTTCAGTTGTTAAAGAGGAAATCAAGTATTCTATCACTATAGGAAAAAAAAATAGCAGTCTTGTATAAATTGTGTCTTTCCCTTCAAAAACCACAGAAGAAAATGTGCAAAACAGTTGATAATTGTTGATGTAATTGTGTTAATGTACATAAATAAAGAGCCAGTGTGGTCTGTTGACTTGAGTGTTAGACTGGGTCTCTGTGAGACCAGGGTTCAAATTCCTACTTGGTCAAAGAAACCCACTGGGTGATCTTGGGCAAGTCACACTTTCTCAGGCCAAAAGGAAAGCAGTGGAAAAATCCCTCTGAGCAATCTTGCCAAGAAAGCTCTGTGATAGACCTTAGGGTTGTCATAAGCTGGAATTAACATATGAAGGCACACAGCAGCAGCAAATGTTAATACAGCATCATATAAACCAGTACATGAAATGAAATGCATGCAGTTTATATGTTCAGGAGAACAAGCAGTATTGAAGGGTTGTATCTACTGTTCATTCAGTTGTTCAGTTTGGCCAAGTACTACTAAACCAGACAGCTAGAACCAAACCACAGTATTGGGACCTCTCAGTCATAACAACATTAAGACATTTCAGCCAGTTGTATTACTGCTGCAGGAGCAGAACTGGCTTCTCTGTCTAGCAAGACAAGAGCAAATGCATTCACGCTGTTGGCCCAGAAAATGGCTTGGAGGCACACACTATGATACAGATCTCCTACAACTAAGGGGTCTAGCCTGGGCTAGTTGCCTGTGTAGCAGTCTCCCTTGAGGCACTCTGGACTGCATAGTTCTCTAAATGAACTAATGTCATGTAAATGAAATAAAAAGTGTTGTTATTATTATGACTGTTGCATGACTTCCAGTAGATTCTACACAAGTTTATTTGCATGGTACTTATGGTATATGTTTCACTTATCTTCCATCTTTTCTACAAAGTGTCCGAAATGACATACATCCCACCTCTTGTTATCCTCTCAACAATGCTGTGAAGTTAAGTTAGGCTGAGGATTGGGACCCTTTCACACTACACCATTGTAGCTATGTAACTATGACTCCACTTTCATTTCCATGGTTGCGTCCTGTGGTATCTTAGGTTTTATGGTTTGGTGAGGCGCTACAGTTTTCTGGAAGGAAATTCTAAATACCTATTCCTAATGCAGATCCCAACATTTCATAGAATGCAGCTGTGGCAGTTAAAGTGGAATCATAGTGCTACAATGGTGTAGTATGACAGGGTTCTTGATGACTAGATAAAGTCACTTAGAGAGATTCACAGCGGAGAGGAGGTTTGAATCTGGGTTTCCTCAGTCCTAGTCCAAAGTCCCACTGCTTTGGGTTGGGGCCATGTATTTTCAACCTCAGAGAGCCAGTATGTTGTAGTGGTTTGAACATTGGACTATGACCCTGGAGACCAGGATTCAATTCCTTACTCGCCCGTGGAAACCACTGGATGACATTGAGTGTGTTACACACTCTCAGCCCAAGAAACCCCCATGATATAGGTTTGCCTTAAGGTTGCTATAAGTCTGATATAACTTGAAAGCATATGACAACAACAGTTTTCAGCCTTGCTGTGTGTTCATTATGAGTTGCAATTACACTTACACCTGCTATGAATGCAAAGTGGTTTATTGTCTGTGCAAAATCTCTGTGAAAGATCACATACTGAAATTCATTCTATCTGAAAAGAGGGTTTTGCTTCCATGTTTTCTATTCAATATATTTTCTTTTTTCAATCTACAATGTAGATTTTGCCAACTGTGCGAGAAGACTCTGGTTTCTTCTCCTGCCATGCCATCAATTCATATGGAGAGGACCGTGGAATAATTCAGCTCACTGTGCAAGGTAGGAAGAGGACAACATAAGGAAAAAAACACAGCTATTGTAGTACAGTAAGTGTATGTCATGCTCAGAAATCTGTTGGGGGGTTCCTAGTCCCTAAATAGACATAGTTGTAACTGTAACTGTCAGAAATTCAAACTCAATCTATTCAGTTTCTGCAGGCTCTAATAAAACAGAAATGCTTAGATAAGTATGGAATATGTCACATATAGACTTAAGTTGGTTTAAATCTGTGTTAGCCTAAAATCAAATGCATTGATGATTTTTGGAAAAGTTCTTTTTTGGGACTATAGCTCCTAGAATCTCCATTGGACATTTTGCCTAGGGAATCCTGGGGAGTGTAGTTCAAAAATGTAATTTTCCAAACACTGGAATGAACTGTGGAGAAATTGAGACTCTGTTTCTTTGTGTGGGTCACACAGAAAGAAAAACAAAAGAGTAGGAACTTCTTTTTGGGTGCTGCCTGGCTAGTGTCACATTTTATCAATATGCCATCCCTTAGAAATGCAGTGTTTGCCCACCACCACAGTAATCATTCTAGATGTGCATCACCGTGGTTTGTGTGTTGCTCAGTACGTAGATTCAAAGCCCTATTGATGTGATTCTGAGCAAATGCTTTTTAGCAGCTTCCACATGGCTGCTCCCATGATTGGATTAGATGAGCTTTTCTTCTTAATTAATAGGAATTCAGCTTGGAATAAATGGGAATAAACAGAGTTCATGTCAGTGTGCCTTAGGCTGCAGTTCTGTGCACAGTTACTTGGAGGTAAGTGCCACTGAACTCAATGGGACTTGCTTCTGAGTAAACATGCATAAGGGTGTGCTCTTACCTCAGCTCACTAGCCTTAGGCTTGCAACAGCATAAACAAAGTGAAGTAATATAAGAGCATTTGATTTGCTTTTCTTGCTGCAGACAAAACAGTGCACCTGTATTATATTTAGAAACAAAATATTCCATCAGCCAGTATGTCCTCAGGCCAGGAGCCTCCCACCACATTTCTGTGGTGGGGAGGGGAAGCAGGGATCAGCGGGTTCTGGAATGGCTGAGGTGATACCTTGTCAAATGCTGAGCTGAGGCAGAAATCAGCCACCGGGCTGTGTTGGCTCTGCGTACCACACACTTGCTCACATGCTTGTATGCCTTGGAGCTTACATATAAGATGCCAGCTCTGCTCAGGAGTCACAAACAACTTTCCTCCCAACCCCCCAGTTTTCTGTAGCTGCAAGTTTTCACCAGCTCCTAGTTACCATAAAGGTGCATTAAATTGCTCAACAAGCTGGGCAGAATTACAGTAGAACTGTAGTCAAAAACAAAGGTTGTAGCAGTAACTATTGTCCCAGGAGCATGGAGTTATATTAGTATATATGTGCAAGTTCATACTATTTTATTCTGGTATGTCATTAAATTGGAATAACTACTCAATAAAGACTACTACTGACTCTACAGTCAGTGTACAATGCTCAGAACTAATCAGAACCTCTCTTTTCTCTCTTCTCTCTATACACACATTTCTATCATTTGAACTACAAGGATTGTGCATATGTAAAATGGTGTTTTTAGAGAAGTTAGTAACATTAACTGCATTGTAGACCTTTTTGTTAAAACATATATTTAAAAGAATTGGGACTTGCACTCTTCTCACAAAGAGTGGAAGAGAGGGAGGGAGAGAAAGAGAGAGACAGAAATTCAGTTTTAATAACATTATCTTCTTGATTCACTCTTGTTTATAATATAGAATTCCACCTCTAATAGCCTAAGTCTACTCTGAGAAGAGCAAGTATTCTTTTGAAATAATAACATGAAGTATTGATACAATGGGGGAGTGTACTAAAATAACATTATGTTGTGACAAAAATATAACTCTTGTATTAAATATAACCTTTTTCTCTTGTCCAGAATGGGGGCAGAAGGGGTGAGTGAGGGCAATAGTCTGTCAATAAAAGAAGTGGCCAATCATCTTATTGCAGATGAGCTATTCTTTCAGTACAATCCTAACTGCTGTCGCTGATACCCTGCTGTTCCCTTCTCTGAACTAAAGCAAAGTTTTTCCCTTTGCCCAGAACCCCCAGATCCTCCAGAAATAGAAATCCGAGAGGTGAGAGCACGCAGCATTGCCCTCAGGTGGACCATGGGATTTGATGGAAACAGTCCAATCACAGGCTATGATATAGAATGCAAGAACAAGTCTGGTAAGACAATACCGGGATACCTGTCCTATAACTTTGAATTATTTCTTGGTTTTCCATTATCTACTAGTATGAATGGGTAGGGGTTTTTGTTCCTTTTTTTTTTTTTCCAAAGCAGGGTTCTAACTTTTGCTCACTTTACTTTTGACCGTAGTCAAGTGTTGTGCTAAAACTTTATACCAGGAATACTTTGCCTTTTTTTTCTTTTGTTTTAACTACAAACCTATTTCCATTCAAACATATTTTTACAGTAATTCTGTAAGAACTGGTGACACATGTTGCTTATTTACTTTCTCCCACCCCACCACATCCCCTTTCCCTTTCAGGCTAGATAGTGGCTTAGCTAAATGACTGAGTGAGTAACTAAATATATATGAAAATAATATATAATAAAACCATACCCTTGTAATCAAGGTGTTTTTAGGAGGCTTAGCCTTTATAGAAATATGCCCATTAGAGTACCTATCTATGTAGTTCAGTATCAGTGAGAAGATTTTTCCATTACCTACTACTTGAACCCTTTTAGCTGGAGACTCCAGACACTGAATCTAGAACCTTTTGCATACAGAACATATTCTCTATCATACAGCTATAGTCCCTTCAAAAGATGAAATTTGCTTTAAAGGAGAATGGTACAAGCATGTGAACTCTTCTCCAGTTTGGATCTCTGAGGTGGAAAAGAGCTACTGGATTCCTGTCCACCTGTTCCAAAATGTCTTCCTGCTAGATTCCTTTCCAGGAACCATCTTCTGTTTCCTATTGCATCCCATTTTACTTGCCCATAGTAGTGTCAGAGGTAGCAGAGTTTATTTTAAAGCATCTTTTCTTTTCTGTACAAATGGAGAACTTTCCTTTCACTGCTTTGGCATGCTGTGTAGCTAATCTGCAAGGCCCCTGAAAGATGTCATTCTCTCAAGGTCTGTTATAATAGTCCTCAGGATACCTGTATCTTCTGTACGCCACCAAGCTTGTGTGCTGAACTGTAGTGTCATGTGACACAAGCTAGGTGAGTAGCTTGTGCCCCATTGCACTACAGTTCAGCACACAAGGATGACAGAGAATGAGTGAGGAGACCTCCCCTCTCCCATCTCTCTGCATTCCTCACACCACAGCTGCTTGGGCAATTGCACAAAGGGTAGGACATTGCAATACTGTGTACTGTCATGCTGTAATGGCAAAGGGGTAAAGCTCACACCTCCTTGTATGCCACCAGTGGTCTTTCTACCACTTGTGGGATGATGAACGCTGGCAGTGAGAGGCAGTAGTTATCTGAACTTTAGATTAGCATGGAGTTGTTTCCACTTTTGGGGAAAGAAATAAGGATAGTTGCCTAGTTAATTTCAGGTGAGTGGAGAAAATTCCAGCTACAGCCCTATTCTGACATTATCTCCACACACTACTGAAAGAATCTGAGGTGAAAAAGAGGCCATATCTGCTGTTGGGGACCTTCTGTGGCCAGCCTCTAATCTCTTCTTTCTAAGCAAAGTGTTAGAGCAAGTGGTTGCATCAGAACCCCAGGTTTTCTTGGGTAACCCATTCTAACCTGGGTTCAGGCCTGGTTATGGGACAGAAGCAGCCTTGGCTACCTTGGTAGACGACCTACACCAGGAATCGGATGGGAGAATGAGTCCCTTCTGGTCCTCCTGGATCTTTCAGCAGCATTTGATACCATTGATCATGGTATCCTTCTGGGTTGTCCAGCTGATATGGGACTTTGGGGCATTGCTTTGTAGTGGTTCCAGTCTTTCTTCACTGAACATTCTCAGAGGGTAGTGCTGGGGGACTATAGTTTAGCCTTTTGGCCATTAGCCTGTGGGCTTCCACAGGGGTCAAAAATGTCCCCTATGCTTTTCAACATCTACCTGAAGCAGATGGGAGAGATCATCCAGAGTTTTTGAATTGAACATCGTCACTATGCTGATGATGACCAGCTCTTTCTCAGTTACAACCGATACCATGCAGGCCATGGTAATACTGAATCATTGTTTGGATGCAGTAAAGGACTGGAAGCAGGTAATTAGTTTTTATTTGTTCATCACCTTGGGAACCCTTGTGGGCTGGGAGGTGATAAAGAAAGACTTTAAACAAACAAACAAAGAAATCCTCTCTGGCTCCAACCGCTAATCATACATGTTTTGTTTTGTGCTTGCTTTGAGTATTTACATTGAACCCTTCAACCAAAAAGGCTCCCAGAGAGGCTTATAAATCACTAATTTGATATTTCAAATATCTTAGATATCTTACAAATTTCAAAAAAATGGAGTGTGGGGGAAAAATGAAACAGGAAACCAGAAGTATTAAGTGCTGGAGAATACCTGTAACCTATTTAAAAGATAAAGAGATATTCCTGGAAAGTAAGGAATCACTTCTTGTTTTCTAGGCAGGGCCAGGGTCCATAAAACATGAGGTCTAGAGCCATAGCAATCATCTTTCTGGGTCATGAGTGATCCCAGGGCCATACTCATTCTCCTCCTGATTTGGAGGAAGCAGAGTAGGCTCCTGGCTTCATCTATGGATCAGCAGGCAAGATGCTCAGTGTTGGCCACTTTCTCATTCTTGAGAATTCATGACATGAGGGGGCAATGGCCAAATACAGCTCTCATATTACTATGGCCCTTTCCACCCTACATTGTTCTAGTGCTATTATTCCACTTTCAACATCCTATGGAATTCTGGAGTTTGTGGTTCGCTGAGGCCAAAGAGCTCTCTGGCTGAGAATTCTAAATGCCCCTCCCTAAACTGCAAACCCCAGGATTCCATAGGATGTTGAAAGTGGAATAACAGCACTAAAACAGTCTAGTGCAGAAATGGCCTATGTTCATTGAACTTCTTGAAATAAAAACTCAGTATCAGGGAAATGCCATTGCTGCTGCTATATTGAAAGAAGGCCCCATCATGGAGATCCATTCTTCCCAACCGCCTTCTTTAACAGTGTTGCACCAATATGCTCTAGTCCTTCTCAATTTTTCCTGCTTTAGATCCTTCTCTTGCCTTTTAGTTGACCTTGGAAAAGATGTGTGGGAGTGTCTCTCTTTCCCTAAGAGGGAAACAGGCATGTGGTTTGGACACACTAATTAGTATGTTCCTAAAGGTCCTTAACCACCTTGTTTCCCTTACCGTTTCCTTCAGAGATGATGACATGCTTGCTGCAGCATCCAGGACTACAGGCTCTGCTGCAATGATTCCTGGCAGTTCTCCTCTCTGTCTTGCATTATATGGTGTAGCATGGTGGTGAAGCTCAGCATAGTGCTGGAGGTCAACTGATAGACCAGACACCCCCACCAGACTGCCTACCCTGGCCTGTCTCACATAGAACATCTGTCATCTTTCTCAAGGGCACTCTTAGGCCATTTCCGCACGAGTCTGTTATAGCGCAATGATTTCAACCTCCTGTGGAATCCTGGGGTTTGCAGTTTCAGGAGGGGCCGCCATTATAAAGTTTCTTTCAAAACAGCATGAAGGGACATACTACTCTGATAGCAGCAGAGGCGGCCTTCCCAGGTACAGAACTTTTCTCTCAAGAAGTTTAATTTTTGTGTCCTCTTTGGATTTTTTTTTTAAAAGATGCATTTTTTTTCACTCCCCCCACCCTATAACCTCAAATGGTCTCTAGGAAGCATGGCACATTCCTTCCAAAAGCCATTGTAGGCCTAAGATACACCTTTTTCTAACGTGACCTAACAAAAACAAAAAAACAAAATGGCCTTTCCTGGGCCTAAAACAACTTCGTGGGGGGAACATAATGAAAATTATCCATGCCCTCTAAAGAAAATCTTGAAGAACTGGGGGCAAAAAAAGTTTTGATTTGTGTGTGTTGGCATGATGGAGGTCTGTGGGCCCCCAAAGTCTCCTGGGGTACTAATGCAGCCCCTAGCTTCTCACAGTTGCTCACCTCTGCTCTAGTAGCACTGGAAGCGGAAGAGTATGTTGCTAGACACTTATAGGTTCTGGGTAGCGATTGCTAGTGCACAGTCTCTAAGACAAAGAGAAAGAGAAAAGAAAAGAAAAAGAAAGAAAAAAGAAAAGAAAAGAATACAGGAGGAAGTGAGGCAGTGGCTGAAGAAGCTGCATGTCACGTGAGCTACTCATCCATCTGTGCCCCCTTCCATGCCACGCCAGTCATCTGCAGGGAGCAGGTGCATCCATTCGTGCACTGCTTGCCCAAGAAGAAACTGTGTGCTAGATCGGCTCTTTTTGGGCAACTGCTTCAGAACAATTGTCTAGTTGCTTCTCACACTGCTGGCACAAACAGAGATTGAGCACCAAACCAGTCATAGTACCCACTCAAGTGGAGGCTATGTGCCAAAGCAGCCACTCACAGAGCTTGGAATTTTTATTATTATTACCGTATTATTTTAATCTACAGCTATGAGAATCCCCTAGTCATGCTGGTTGAGTTGCAGAGTGGAGGTGGTAATTCTTTAGTCTAACGATCCAACCTAACAGTCTGTTAGCTTTAGTCTAATGGTCAAACCTAACAGAACTGTTGGCAGAGAATAAATTTGTGATGGTATAGTTTGGCTTGGCTTCTGCTGTCATTGGCTTTGCAATGGGAGTTGATGGCACAGGGGTACACCACTTTGACAAATCAGTGATCAGAGGGGCAGCTGGTTCCTAAGCACCTTTTGGCTGCAGGGATGCAGCCACAGGGGGGAAAAAAAAACACCAAAAGCTGTTGCACTCCTGGACCTCCCCATTGATGCAGCAGGCGTTGGAGGCTTGGAAAGATAATGGCTATTACTTTTCTCACCTAAGCAACTGCAACCAAATGGGGCCTGGGAGTCTTCCAGCTCCTGGCTAGTGATTGACTTCACTCAGGCCAATACCAACTGATTAACATGATTCAGCAGTGTGATGCAGCAGCTAAAAAAACCAATGTGATTCAGGGCTTCATCAATAGGAATAATGTCTAGTTCAAGAGAAGTGATAGTACAATTCTATTTTACTTTGGTCAAATCCCACTTGGAATACTGCATCCAGTTCTGGGCCCCACAGTTCAGGAAAGGTAATGACAAGTTGGAATATGTCCAGAGGAGGGTTAGCAGAATGGTAGAAGGCCTGGAAACCATACCATATGAGGAGCAGCTTAGGGAGCAGAATATGTTTAGACTGGGGAGGAGAAGGTTAAAAGGCAACATGATGCAATATTTGGAAGATGTCATATATGGAGCAATCCTGTTTTCTGCTACTGCAGAGACTAGGATATGGAATATTGGCTTCAAACTTCAGGAAAATAGATTCCATCTAAACATTAGGAAGAACTTCCTGACAGTTAGGAGCAGTTCAACAATGGAACACACTGCCTTGTAGTATGGTGGAGTTTCATTTGGAGGTTTTTAACAGAGGTTGGATCTGTTGGGAATGATTTGATGGTGTTTTCCTTCACATCAGGGGGTTGGACTTGATGGTCCTTGGGTCTTTTCCAGTTCCACAATTCAATTGATTCTATGACCACAAACCATTTCTAGTACTGAGCTTGTAAAGACTAGCTGCCTTCAGGTTCAGTGCAATTCTTCTTTCCATACACTGAGCATTTATTATTGTATGTGCCAAGCACACATCACACAGCTTTTTCGTAAAAGGGGAGCAGCACACATTAAGTCACTGACTTAACCTTATTTCTGTTTATAAATTTACTTCTCTATATGCCTCATTCATGCTGTTCACTGAGTAATGTGTGTGCAACAGATGCAAACTTTTCATTCCTTAAAAGCTCATGTGGTGTGCAAGCAAAGAGGGACATGTTAAAATCTTGCTTCACCTCAAAAACCTTTCTCTTCACTTTAGTGGTAGAAAATGCATTAGAAAGCATTCACCAATTAATAAATCATACTTATCCTAAGCATTACTGTGCTAATGTATGTGCCATTCTGGGACAATCAAGAGTCCATGCTATTGAATGCTAATTACTCCTAGCAACAATAGAATGTCAGTGGAAGGAGTGGTATTAGAAATAAGAATAAGAATAGCAGCACTGTTAACAGTGTAAAGAATTCAGTTTCAAAAATGTGATTTGAAATAGGGCCACCAGATGGCACAGTGTACAAAGTAAATATGTGATTTTTACTTACTTTTTACATTGCTGGATTGGTTAGGTATATTTGTGCTGGCTGTCCTCACACAGCAGTATGAAATTAAAAAAGAAGAAGGAAAAGAAATTGCCACGTTCATTCATGTTGTATGGATTTTTCCAATCTGTTCTTAGGAAATGTGTCAGGTTTATGACATCAAAGCAGTAAAAACAGTGAGCCTCCAAGTCATTCAGAATGGTATATAAGAGGGTTTGAGATACAGATAGATGCAGTGAGTGATGATTAATGGAACAGGTTTTCTCAGACCTGTTTCAAGTCAAGATTTATACAAAGAAGCTCAGAACAAATGACATATTTATAAAATGAATATTCTACAGTCTTAGTGAGTATACTACTTCATACTGCAGGTATGCTTAAATGCTGGAATATGCCCAGAAGCCCTCCATGTGTCAGATAATGCATCATGTTCACAGTAAACTACAAACCTTCACCATTCTATGATAGTTAAAAAAAAAAAACAAGCAGAGGATTGTTTTTGTGATCCCTTATTTGAAATCTTAAATGATAAAAGTCTTACAACGGCTATACCGTATACATATGGTAACATACAGAGTCTCTTTTGTTTCCTTAGAATTTGGATTATCCATTATTCATTTTTTTTAAAAAAATAAATAAACAGTATACCTTTGCTTAATTGTCCTGGATCATACATATTTTGCTTTATATAGCCAATTTTTTCACTTTGTAAACGTCAGATTGAGTGTGATAAGTTCCTCTTCCAAGGGAAATTATTGCAGCTTGCTCTGTCCCCAGGGTTTTTGTTAACAATGAGGCTCATATTGCTCTGAAGGTATCATTATACAGTTGTGCTGGATCACAGCTAGAAAAAGTTACTTTTTTAAAAAAGCGCCTTCCAGAATCTGCCAGCTGTCATAGCCATTGGCCATGTAGTTTCTCCCATCCCCCCAAAAAACTTTTTAAACAAGGTTTGGTACTGATGAAGCAAAAACGTTTTACCCCAAACATTGTTTGAGGGAGGAGAAGGGGGTAACTGTATCTGGACACACGGAGCAGTGCTAGAAAGTTCATTTTTAAAAGTAATTCATTTATGTTATTTGTCACACTGTTTGAAGAGCAGCGTATTACTCATCTCAGTGTTGATGAGTCATTACTCATCTCAGTGTTGAAAAAGTCAATTGTTGTGTTATTTGCCATGCCACTTATTACTTTTTCATTGTTTTCTGTTACTTTTGGGGAGTGGATCGCCCCCTCCAAATGGGCGTGAAACCTGAAAAGTCCCTGTGAAAATGCCATTAAAATGTGTTGAAGTGCACTTTAGAAGTCATTTTCTTTCTTTTTTTATAATTAATTTTATTATGATTACATTGTATAAAAAAACATTTCTCATTGTACATTTTACCGAACTATTACAGCATCTTCCACACCTCTCTGGATTTCAATACTGCTATTTCATTGATATATCAACATTTATGCACCACATTACATTTGTTAACATACAAAATAGATCCTGCTCTTCATCCCTACTTTACATGTTCCATGATATTCCACTGATTTTTACTTCTAGCTACTCATGCTACCATGAATCAAGAATTGTTGCCTGTCAATACCCAACCCATTTCCAGAACAATTTGCCATTCTTTGTTAATGTCATCATCTGATTTTCCTTTTAATCTCTGAGATACTGTATCTGCATTTCGATTTTCAATGAAAGTTGCCCACCATTGCTCTATTGTAGGTATCTGCTCAGTTTTCCGTAGCCTTGCATACTCAATATGGGCTGTTGTAATCATATACAGCATTATTCTCCAATATTCCTTTGCAACAGTTCCATCTAACATGTGTGTCATATTTAATAAGTACAGTTCAGGTTTCTTATCAATTTGAACCCTCAATATTTTACATATCATATTATGTATATCATTCCAATATTTTTTAGCCTTAGGATATGACCACCACATATGAAGTAGTGTTCCAACGTTCTCATGACACTTCCAACAATGCCCTGTTCCCGTATTATATATCTTCTTTAATTTTTCTGGTGTCATGTACCATCTATGAAAAAGCTTATAATAGTTCTCTTTTAGGTTCTGAGCTGCAGTAAATTGTGTCTGCTGCCAGCTCTGTTCCCAGTGTTCTAATTGAATTGGATGTCCGATATTTTGAGCCCACGATATCATTGCTGATTTGACTGTCTCATCTTCTCTTTCTTGGTATAAAATCTCCTGATATAAATGTGATAGTAAGTGAGGCAGGTTTTCCCGCAGTAACTTCAGCATTTTTCCTTGCTCTTTTTGTTCTATTCCATAAGTTTTCACATCCATCTGGAATCTCTCAGTTAACTGTCTGTAAGGGAACCAGTTTAACTTTATTCCTTCTGATTCCAATGTTTCTCTTGATTTCATCTTAAAAAGGTTCAGATAGAACATATAGGCATGCCAGAAGTCACTTTCGAAAGTAACTGGAAAACATTTAAGTAACCTCTCCCTTACTCATTACATGACTTTTGAAAATGAGACTTCATCATACCATCTTTATTTCCCCAAAAATAAGTGGTTATGGATAACAACATTACCTGGGTCTTATTTAGTGATTGTTGGTGTACTCTGTCAGTCAAAAAGTTTAGGCATGTGCATCACTATTTAATGTATCTCTACATTAGAAGAAAAATCTATTATTTATTATTAGAAACCTTAGAATTAGAAACATTAGAAGAGAAACCTATGTTGTTGTTGTTGTTGTTATTGGAAGCAGCTGCTTTTGCATGGGCCCAGTACAAGCTCTACCCCACAAAGGTCACCAGAACTTTCTTCCTTCAAATGCCCCATGCATTTGTGACATGAAGTCATTGCTGGGGCATTTGGGGGAGGAAATGTTGGAGGTAGCTGCTTGCTCTGCTGCAGACATCACCACCTCTGGAACAGCAGAAAAAAATATGCTAGAAGACAAAAGGGATTAGTTGTTGTTGTTGCTATGTGCTCCAGCTTATGGCAACCCTATCCTAGGGTTTTCTTGGCAAGATTTCTTCAGAGCAAGTCTGCTTTCCTCTTAGGCTAAGAGAGTGTGACTGCTCCAAGGTCAGCCAGGGGATTTCCATGGCTGAGTAAGAATTCGGTTCTCCTGGAGTTCTAGCTTAATACTCAGACCACTACACCACACTGGCTCTCAGTTATGCCACTGCCAAAATTAGGGTTTTAGATTAATTTTGCCCACCTTCTGCAAATTCTATTGCTGTTCCCCTCTCATTCCACCCTTCCCCCCCTCCTTAAATTTTGAGGTGAAATTATATGCATGAGAATGTTTTGTTCATTATCCTATGAAACCCACAGAGGATCTGCTTCATCCAGAAGCTGTTAGAATAATAGGTTTCTCTTCTAATGTAGAGATGCATTAAATAGTGATGCACATGGGCCTGATACCCCCCTTCTAATGCGACATTCAGAACATAGGTATCCATTGAATTTTACACTTCTATTAATGGTTTCTTGGCTCAAAAATATACCAAAAATTCCTCTTTATGTGTTCATTTGGGGAAATGTAATTCTGAAAGTATATTTAAAAGCTAATTGTTTTATATTAAAAATTTGGCTGGTTAGAATGGACATATGAATGAACATATAGAAATATTACATGGCCCAAAAACAAATGGATTTCAGCCATCCATATTCTAATTATTATGTAATTTTCATTTGATCGGCTGGAACAGATGGACAGTGGCTATCATTAAAACGAGGGATGAAGAATGTGTGCCGTCTCCAAACTACAACTCCCACCAGCCCTAACCAGCATAACCAATGAAAAGAGATAATTCAGTTCAGTTCAATTTATTTCAGTCATAAACCAGTACATAAAGGAATGATGAGAGCTACAGTCTAGCAACATCTGGAAGGCCACACATTCCTGATCCCTGATTCAAACAACGAGTAGATAAATCCAAAGAGACATGATAGTTTCTAAAATATAAAATGCATTTGCTTCTTCAGGCAACACTATGTCTGTTATTATTGTGCTGAAACAGCGTGGGCATATCTGGAGCATCTTCAGGAGGGGTAAGCAACCTGGTGGCCTCCTGATATTTTGGAGTACAACTGCTTCACCCTAGGCAGTACTCACAGGTGCTAGAAGTTGTAGCCCCAGACCTCTGAAGGATACCAGGTTACCAGGACAGTAATAAATTTGAAGACTATCAGTGGCTGAACCTGTATACCTTGCTAATATAGATTTTCACTCTGGATTCTATTTTAGCTCATATTTTGTTATGAGTTTTTTTTTTTACTTGGGCCTGGTGGATCCTCCAGTGAGAGGTTTTTTTTTTTTTTTTCATCCTAGTAAATGTGTGAGAATTAACTTCCTTGACTTTCCAACATTTTCAACATTTCTTGAATTCCAAGCAGGTTTTTTTTAAAATTTTATTTTATAGCAGTAAATTTCTAAATCTTACTTTCATCATAGAATGAATCTTCCCAAGATGTACATAATTTAATACCAGAAAGTCTGGAACAGATTAAATTCCTACTTAAATAATTTACGTAGAAGTACTTTTCAGAGCTAATATGCCTTTAAAGCTTTCCTGTGCTGATTCCCAGCTTACCCTTCCCCCATTGCAAGTGGGCTAGAAACATGAGATACTTTTCTAATAATTTTTTTTCTGACTTGCTTGAACTAATTAGTCCCAACTATGGCATGGTCTACACTGCCTTCTAAGGGCTGATTAGGATGTTAATTAGTTCTGCATCTTCAAGCACATTTGCACATTGGCCATGACAACATATGGCCACTTCTACATGACCGTAACGGTGATAACTATGTTAACACAATTTAGCTCCCATTTCCATTTCCTTTAGGGCATGGATCATAATGTTCTAGAACGGTACTGAGAGAATATAAGTGAACTTTTCAAGAAAACTATATAAATTGCACAAAAACATGCTGTCCTTCTTTCTAACACTGAAAATTATCCATAAGGAGGAAAGAGTTTAAACATTTCTTCTTCCCAAACGGCAGACACAGAGGTAGATTCAAATAAGCACATTCACTTTATTTCTGATATGAAGAAATGCATTGGCTTGTTTGAGAGAATATGCTCTTTGTTTGAGAGATTTTGCTTATATCTCCACGATGATCCCAATTTGGAATCTTAGTATTTCAGTATTTCAAAATGTGAGTCGCTCCAATCTGTGATTATGTGCTGAATCATAGAGACGTGTCTATAGCTCTGCTCACATAACATATCAATGCAAAGGCAGAGAAAGCAGAACGGTTTCTGCTAGCCCAAACGCAGCCTACACACATGATTAAAAGCTCTGAATGGACCCTTTGTGGAAGTAAATGATTGGTGCACAGCTCTGTACATGTCATTTCCATTCTTGCAAACATCTGTAGGTAGCTTTCTGAGTTCTATTCTACCATCTTTCTTTGTCAGATTGGAAGGTAGCCAACTACTAGCTTTAAAAACCAATATCTGCATACACATGCAAATCAATATTGGAGAAGAAAAGAACAGATAAACATTCATAGGTTGTTTTCATCCACAAACGCAGGAAACCTGATGCTTCCTGCTGTAGCATCCTTTGATATAACTTGCTGTGAAAAGTATGCAGATATTCAAGCAGGACAAATCTATCAAATCTGTAATACATGCCAGATCAAAGTGATTTAAGTCTTAATTAATCCTGATTAACAACAATCAAGAGCTGAAACAGGCATGATGAAGGGTGACTAACCAACTGTCAGAAGTCAATTGGGAGCTGAAGCCATCAGTTGACTAGACAGGACTGGGGCCAACGGTGAGCCTGACAGAACTGAAAATAGTTCCACTCTCTTCTACATTAATCAGGCTGCCTTTAGAGTACCTTCTATAGTCTTAATGACCCTGACAAATCAGAGAGTGTCCTGAAAGGAGCAGCCGAGAAGGTGAGGGTTCTAGAAACTGAATCAGAACAGTTGAAAGAACAGTGCATGTTTAGTTTGCAGAAGATAAAATTAAGGAGAGACATGATGGCGTGTTTCTAATATCTAAAAAGCTGCTATGCAGAAAATGGAGTAGGCAAGATTGCATCACATTCGAAGGACAGGAATTTTGGAGATGAAGATTTTTCTAAGCAGTAGGACTGTCTTAATGTTATTTGCTACTGGAACATACTGCCTCTTTTTCATTTTGACTGTTGAAGCAGTGACTGGACATTCATCTGTTCAGGGATGGTATAACACCATACCACATTGCAGAGCCTGCATTGAGCAGGAACCTGGACTAGATCAGTGGTTCTCAACCTTCCTAATGCCGCGACCCCTTAATACAGTTCCTCATGTTGTGGTGACCCCCAACCATAAAATCATTTTTGTTATTATTTATTTATCTATTTATTATTTAGTTAGTTATTTCCAACATCAAATAGATTGGAAACACTGCCCTAAATCACTGCTCTGGATAGACTTCTAATGCCTAAAAACTGGTAACCCTCTCCCCCTTTTTTAAGCACAGAAAGCATCCATCAATGCCAGAATTAAGGCAGTAGTTCTAGTTCTGAATGTTGGGCTTCCACAGTTCAAAAAGCCAGTCACTCCCAAAGGCAATGCCGAAACAGCCCACATTTTACATGAGGCGCAGGGAGGAAAGGACAGGGAGAAAGGAAAGATGGCGGCGGCATAAGCAGATGTGTTTTGTTTCACTCCCTCTCTCCCTCCTCCCTCCCTTAAAGGGAGTGCGGACGCTGAACATACAAAAAGCGAGGAATGCAAGACAGTCAGAGTGAAGAACACAACACGTGCGTGTGGTAAGTGCCAAGGGTCCACGCACAACAAAGGCGAGAGGAGAAAGTCATCCTGGCTATTTCTGCACTAGCCTGTTATAGCGCTATGATTCCACGTTCACCATCCTATGGAATCCTGGGGTTTGCAGTTTGAACTGCAAACCCCAGGATTCCATAGGATGGTGAAAGTGGAATCATAGCGCTATAACACTGGAATGCGGAAATGGCCAAAGTCCACAGGATGGGTCAGAGCAGCGCTTTTGAGTAAAAAAAACCCAACAACAACCAAGGAGCCTCAGGGGCGCTTGCTACACAAACCGAAGCCCTTGGCTGATGCCCCCTGCTCCTTTCCCGACCGAGTTCTCGGTCTTGGAGGGACCGATCTCCCCCGTCGGATGGCAGATCCGCTGCAGGAAAGTTCCCCCCTTTGCCTGCCGGACCAACGGCAACAGCCACACCGACAACTCCCACGGAGCGGCGTGCCCAGAATGAGTGGGCGACCCGGCGATCGCTGCTGCTGCAGCCCCACCACTTTGGGAAGCAAGCGGAGCCCAGCTGCTTGCTCGCCCCGGCAAGCAACTCTGTTCGCCGGCATAAATGAGTGTGAGGCGAAGAGGGTGAGGGGACAGGGCCTTACCTCCCAGACATCCCGCTGCAGCGCCATAAACCCTGAATGAGAAGCCCTGTGTGTGTGTGTGTCTGTGTGTGTGGTGCGGGCGCGAGCGTCCAAGCAGCGCCCAGCTGCTCACTCGCCCCGGCAAGCAACTCTGACTCTGCAAGCCGGCATGAAGGGGAAAGGGAACACTGAAGGGGAAGCCCTCCGTGTGTGTGTGTGTGTGTGGTGCAGGCGCGAGCATCCAAGCAGCGCCTGGCTGCGCCCGGCTGCACGCCTCCTCTCCCCTCCTGCCAGCACAGGGGTCTCCTCTCCTCACCACTGCCTTAACGCTCCGGCTCCAGCTCTCTCCTCTCAGTGTCCTCACCTCCGCCTTAACATTCAGGCTCCAGCTCTCTCCTCCCACTCTCCGTACCTCCGGCTCCACCTCAGGCTCCTCCAGTGCTTTCCCACCAGGCAGAGAAAGACGGGGAAACGCCCGAGCATGCCTCCTCTCCCCTCCTCCCAGCGCAGGGGTCTCAGAAGCACTGCTCCCATTGGCTGTGAGGCTACCTTCTTTTAAAAAGGGGGGGCAGTGTTGAGGAGCGGCGACCCCTGTGAAATGGTCGTTCAACCCCCAAAGGGGTCCTGAATCCCAGGTTGAGAACCACTGGACTAGATGATCCTAAATAGCTCTCCTAACTCTACAATTCTATGAAAAGTCAAGTTTACACCACTGCAAAGTTCCAGCTGATTGTCCCCAACCAGATAATAGTTACCTGGATCTTGGATTCCTTGGAAAAAGTGAAGCTTGATTGACTCTGGTGCTGTTTGTGGCTGCAAGGGATAGTTAAAGAACTCTTGTCCTAGTTCCTGAGAAAATGGCTGTGATGAGCTTAGGGTTATTTTGTTGGAAAGCATCTGCAACATGAAGCCATTGTGCTGTAAATTATGGCCACTATGGGACACAAGCCTTAGCTAAACACAACAACCAGCACCCCATTGGCAATTTGTGTAAGTAGTGCCCATTGGTCCACAAGTCAGCTGCAAGACCATATTCCTTTTGTGAGGACTCTTGGGGGAAACAGATATCTATTACAAAATAATATTGGATAGGTACTGACCAAGCAGTGAAGGTGTGAGACATATTAAGAGAAATGACCTTTGACAGATTTCAAAGAAGCACCAAAATCAGCGGTAAACACTGTCTGTTTTGTTTTCTCCCTTATGTGCTTTTCTCCTTCCATGCTTTCTATGAGCATGCAGTGAGCAACCTCTTGCACCAGTCAGGGCTGAGCCTTGGAGGTACAACAGCAACAGTTTGAGGAATCACTTTTCTGAAAGGAGGAAAAGGAAAGGGAAGTCGAGCAGGTTTTGCCCATGTGCTGCTGCCACAGAGATGTCTGCAGACAGGCTGCTTAGCAGCATGTTTGCATGGCCCTCCTGAATGGCCACCTGGAGGCTGGAAGGCCATTTATCAGGAATGATTTAGCAGTGGATTTCTGCATGGATTGGGATGGATTGGGATGAAATGATCCTTATTTTCCCTTCCAATTCTACAGTGGTATGATTCTGTGCTTCATCACAGGCAGCTGTTCCCTGCACCTCACCTGTGTTCAAGTAGACTTTGCTGCTGATGCAGCCATTATTAGCTGCATCAGAAATAAAGCAGCAGAAACAGGAAGTTCAAGGCATGCATTCTGTTCAGAGCAGTGGGCAGCCCTTCCATAAATATCTTCAGAAATGCAATCACATCCCAGGTGAATTGAAGTGCCAGCCCAGATCCAGCTTGTGGGTCAGGGATTTCTCATCACCCGTATGAGTCAAAACCATAGATTTCCATTTGTGAATTTTTCTGAGGCCTCTGTATAGTCTCTGTGTCTCATTACAGTGTGCTGGATTTTGTTGTGACTGAAGGCTATCTTTGTCTTTGTAAGAAACTGCTGTCCATGTTGCATTCAAGTAAATTGAAAAGGATAAGGGAAAAAATGACACCTGCATTGTTTTCATCTTATCAGTGTTTTCTGTTTTTGAAGAGTGGTGTTTGTTGTATTGCTTTCTGAGAAATAAATTAAAAAGTAGCAAAGAAAGGGTTAGAGGGAAAACTTATTATCTTTTTCCACTTTCAATAGACTCCTGGGATTCTGTCCAAAGAACCAAAGATGTTTCTCCACAGCTGAACCAGGCTACTATCATTGACCTCCATGCTTCCTCCACCTATAACATCCGCATGTATGCAAAAAATCGCATTGGCAAGAGTGAGGCGAGCAATGAACTTACCATCACCACAGATGAAGCTGGTATGTTTTACATTGACTACAGTTATACCTAACGTTAAATTTTATTCACTGTTGATTGTCTGCACCCTTGGCATTTTTAAGCAAACTGGTACTATGCCAATTAATTTCAAAGGAAGTCTTACATTATACATAATTCTATTTAGTGCTGTTTTAGATGAAATGTCATTAAATGCTTTGATTTAAAAAGCTATTAAATTCAAAGATAACAAGGCACAAAATAAAAAAAAAATCCTACACAAGCACTAGATGCATCTGTTTATTGTGTTCTGCACAATTTTCTGCTTGCATTCTTACTATCCTATTTGTTCCAGGAACAGCTCTTGTCAGCTTGCAACTTGGCTAACATATATTTTGCATACATTCTATTTTCCCCTTCTTTCAATCTTAACTATCTGATAAGTGAAACTATAGCCATTCCTTTGGCTAAATTTTGGCTTCCCAGCTTCAGGGATTTCTGGATAATACAGAGTATCCATTTCAGTCTGGATTCAGTCCTGGTTATGGGACAGAAGCAACTTTAGTCACGTTTGGTCACCTTGGTGCATGACCTATGCCGGGAACTAGATGGGTGTATGTGTCCCTCTTGGTTTTGCTGGACCTCTCAGTGGCTTCTGGTACCATCAACCATGATATCCTTCTGGATCACCTTGCTGGGATGGGACTTGGGGCACTGTTTTTACAATGACTTCATTCCTTCCTGGTGGGGGGAATCTAGAAGGTGGTACTGGGGGGACATATACTTGCTTGGCTCTTGTTCTGTGGGGCCCATGGGTCTCAGTTCTGTCTGTACTATTTAACGTATACGTGAAATCACTGAGAGAGGTTGTCTGGAGTTTGGGGATTTGGTGCAGTCAGCATGCAGATGATATCCAACTCTGTTATTTCTTTATACTACAATCCAAGGAACCTGCTTTGGTCCTAAAACGGATGCTTGTCATCACTGTGGAATGGAAGAGAATAAACAAATTGAAACTTAATCCAGACAAGATGAAGGTATTCCTGGTCAGTGGAAAGGTGGATCAGGGAATATAGATTCAGCCTGTGCTGTGAGATCTGCTGGGGAGGCTCTTTTCTCTGTCTCATCACCCTCACACGTAGATCTGATGAGAACAAGGGAAAGGGCCTTCTCAGTGGTTGCCTTCAGGCTCTGGAACTCCCTTCCCAAGGAAGTTAGACTGGTACCCTCCCCACTTTCTTTTCAAAGACAAAATTTTCCTACTTAGGCATTTGATGAGCACCTCTCTAAGGCTCGTCTCACCTAAACACTGTACTGGATCTTGCTGATTGTTGAGCTGATGTGTGTGTGTGTGTGTGTGTGTGTGTTTAATGATTCATGTTTTAACCTGATTTTATTTTTTTAATTTAATTTTATTTTATTCTAACTTTTGCATCTTGTGAATTCTTAATGGTTTGGGTTTTTTTAAATTTTGTAAGCCACTTCAAGTCCCAAACTGGTAGAAAGGCAGGATAGAAATAAATATAATAGCGATCACCACCACCCATAAAACAGAACCAAATTTTTAAAATGCAAAGAAGAAAACATCACTGCAAAGAATTAAAAAAACACTAAGGCATTAAGATGGGGCTCCTTCAGATGGCATAAATGTGCTGGGAAGTTTGGAGGCTACTGTAGTGGTTGCTGTACTTCTTGGGGAGGAGTATTCCCCCAAAACATCCAAATAGCATTTTTATTGGCCTGGATTATTTTCTGATACTGGCTGCAATTTTTTATTCTCACTTCAAATTGTTTTTTAAAACAATTCTGAGACATATCAGAACAAAAACGTCCCAAAGGAAATGTGTGCATCAATAGTTGTGGCCCATACTGGGGCTTTGGAGACATTCTCTCTAATGAGAGGTACGTGGACATGGAGTTCTGTGCTTGTAGGCTGGCAGGACTTCTGCTTCCTTTACCTGCTACTTCTATTTCAAGATCGATAGTGGGAAAAGGAAAGGTAAGAGGATTCTTCTTTAGTCCTCTTCCCCTTTTTCCCCACTCCTCTCCTTTTTTTAAAAAAAAGTTAGAGTTGTAACCAATAGTGCAGCACTGCATTAGTGGATTGGTACTTTTGCACTACAATACTATAAGATTTTTATAGAGCATACACCAAACTCAGCAAACTGCACCTCTGTTTTTTTTTAAAAAAAATAAAAACCCCTTGAAAGAGCCCTAGTCCAAATCTAAGAAATTGCTACTTCCAACAACAGACAGAAATGAAAAAAGGTGTGCTGTTATACAATGAGTGGACATGATGAAGGCAACAAGTGGCAAAACCTGGCAGAACCAAAAGAGCTATACTGCAAGACCTCAATCTTCCTTAGGCCAATCTAGAAATGTCTAGAGAGAATAAAATGCACTTTGCCCAGTGCTAGAAAGACCTCACTGCAGGAACCAGGCTACACTTTCTAGAGAGGCTATTTTTGAATATGGGTGCCAACACTAAAAAGCCCTCTCTCTATTGTCAAAACACCTCTCCTCATTTGGCAGAAGCACTTAGAGAAGATCATGACTTTGGAGTCTAGATCAGTGTGTACAGGAGGAGTTCTTCCTTCAGGTACTCTGACCCCAAAACTTTTGAGGTTTTAGTGTTTTGGATAGGGATCCAGAAATGTATTGGGCCCAGAAATCATTGCAGATGGCAGAGAACTGGAATGATACTAGTCAGTTTTTCTGTAATATCTGTACATGCCTGATTTCCAGCCTACCAGGTACCATCCCATACTTTTTGAAGGGGTGTGAAATAGCTTATATGAACGTGTGTGTGGTAATGCTGCATTGTACTGCACAATCAAAATGATTCAGTATCTGCCAGTAGTTTTTGATCATTCTCTTTCCAGTCTCTCATCTTAAATGTGTCTATGTCCTATATGTCTTTATATCTAATCCCTTTCCAAAATTCCTGTTAGTGATAACATGAAATCTCCCACTACTGAGGCAAGTGGAGAAATGTTGCCCCTCCCTCCCTCTTTACTGCTCTCCTTGATGCCACAGCCTGCCCTTTGTCTCACTCTGAGAGGGCAACAATTAGCCAGACATGAATGCTAGAAATGTTGTTCAGTGTACCCATGGAGGTAACCTGCACCTGTAGCATGAGAGACCTTCCAGGACACTTTTGTCACACTGCCTCTAGGCCAGGCATTTGCAGTCTGGCTGAAGCAGCAACAAGAGCTTCTCAGAATTAGGAAGAGAGAGAAGCAGTTGACTGGTCTGGGCACTCTGCTCTACCGCTCAAGGTGGTCTCCTTGCTTTGCCCAATGCATGAGCTGGTTCTGCTATCACACATGATCTCACACACACAAACTGAGTCCTCTAAAAATTCTTTTTTCTTTATCAACTAGCAGTATTTCTCACTGGCAGGTTTTTGTTTAACTGAAAATTAACATGCCAGCATAATCAACTGACCTTAATTTGCAGATTAGCTTCCCCATTAATAATGTGCAACCTGAACGTCACAATATATTCTCTGCTGTGTGGCCTAGTTTTGAGACAAGTGACCCTTTCTTGTGCTCTCATTACAAAGCTGTCCATTCTGAGTGAAAGGTCAATTATATGGAACTACCATCAAAAGCTACAAATTTATTCAGGGTGAGATCAGAGAGGGCTGAGGTGTCAGCGCAGCCTTTCTTTTCCTTCCTTCCTTCCTTCCTTCCTTCCTTCCTTCCTTCCTTCCTTCCTTCCTTTCCCTTCCTTCCTTCCTTCCTTCCTTTCTAATATATTTTTATGTGTAATTTATATTGATGTGTAATTTATTTATTACATATGCGTGTGTGTGTGTGTGCGCGCGCGCACATGTGCAAATCTTGGTATCAGCTGGGAACACATGCAAGAAGCATGGAAGTGCCACCATTTGTCACTGTTTATTTTAGTTCACTGCTATTACCTGAGGCATGTTAAATGAGTATGGATTCCCAAACATCTGAGAGAAGCCTGAGGGTAGAGAACATAATGAAGGCTTTTATAAAAACAACAACTTTAAATATTAAACAGAAAGGAGGGGATGGGAAACTGCATTGCTGAAGGTGCGCATTGTGTATCACACTTCTGGCTGCCAGCATCTTTTATTTCTGGCTTCTAGCAGCAAGAGGAGAATTATAGCTTATAGACCACCCTTTCACTAGCTCTTCTTAGCATTTCTTACCTTCCTCTCTTCCTTCATGATGTTTAATAGCAAGACCTTTTCATAACAAGCCATGGAACCTTCAGTGCTTCAGGAAGCAGAGCAGATATTTTGTTTAAACTTAAATGCTAATGTCAAAAGTATAAATCATAGTAAAATAAATAGTTTTGTTTGGTTGGTTGGTTCTTGGCATTAAATGTTCTCACTTTCATCCCAGTAATGCTGTTCATTAACTATTATAGTTGAAGTAGATCTTTTTTCTTGGAAGCCAAAAATAGGTTGACCTTGGGTAGTTTATGAAAAGAAGATACTCTATTCCAAAGGCAGCCACCTGAGTCCTTCCCAAAAACCTCTCAAAGGGGTTGAGGGGCCCTTCTGAGAATCAAGAGATGGGGTATGGCATGATTTCTTTCTGCGACTTTTCTTAAATTAACATATTTTACAATCCTAGTCTGATTTAGGGCAATTCATCTTGCCCGTTAGCCCCCAGCACCTCATCCCACATTATCAAAAAAGAAGCCTTAGACTCTAGAGGAGGTTTTCAAAATGGGGTAAGATTATAGGAAACTATTTCCACAGACTCTGTGTTTTGGCTTCCAGACTTCTAATTCTCCATCTTCTGTTTTTTGGGGTTTTCCCCCCATTGCTTACTAATATAGGTCATTCTGCTTTTCTCTACCTTTGTTTAAATTAAAGTTAAAAATCTATACCCACTAATTTAGTGAATTCAGTGGTCATTACTTCCAGATTTCAGCAGCACCAGCAATTTTGGTAAAATTATGGATTTTGATATCATGGAAAAGCTCCAAATGGAACTACCAAGCATAGTGAAGAAACAAAATATAACAGTTGAACAGTATTTCATATTTTATACAATGTGTTCATGGACATGGAGTTTGCCACTTGTATAGTTGTAGTGCAATCAGACACTTTTAAGTGATATTCCTATAAAATAAAGGAATAGAACATGGGATCTAGTTTCATGTGAGCTATAAACCACTTTGGCAGGTGACTGTAGGGCTGTAGCTAAGGGGAGGAAGAGATGAGAATACTGCCCCCCCCCCAGTAAGAATTCTCTCCCCCCATGAAATTTCCCTTCAGTCCCAAATTTTGTAGCACTGCACACAATAAACATGTGCATTCACATCTAGAAATCTTATATTTTCTGTGTTTGAATTCCCTTGGGAACTGTGTTAGTCCCTTTTCTTTGGATGCCTAAACTGTATTTCTGACTGCTTGGTTAAAGTTTCAAATTACTGCAATGCTAGAAATATAGGCATAATCCTAATCTCTGGCAACAGTAACCCTTCTCCTTTCCAACTCTCTCTGTCTTTCTGAATCAATAAATATACCCCTCGTCCTTAGGTTTTCCCCATCCACTGAGTCAAACCAATAATTCATAGGGGTTACACTAACTCTGAGGACAGTTTTCTTATGGTAGGGGAATGCAGTGGGAAGCCTTTCTATGCAAGTAAGCTCCCTGAGTGATTTACAAACTGTGAACATCAAGGTCAGAAACCACACAGAGAGCATACTCAAATAGAAAAGACTCCTCACTGCAGTAGCCCACCCCAGCATATGTAGGGTGGTATCACCTATGAGCATATCAACAGGATCATGTAGGAAGAATAGTCCTGTAGAGTTGTCCCCATTCTCCCACTCATTCTGTGATAATCATGGGAGAACAATGCCTGAATAGGCCCAGTGATTTCTATGTTTGGTGATTCTTTTTGTTGCTTTGTGTACTTTGAACTTGGCAACAGCTCTTTTCTATATATTGATCTTTTAAAGTCTCTGAATACTGAGGAATGTATTGGGGTTTTATGTTGTTTTTAAGAGAAATGGTTAGCGTACTGATTTATCTGTTTGCTTCCTACCAGCTCCTGATGGACCACCTCAAGATGTTCAGCTTGAGCCAATATCTTCACAGAGCATTCGGGTAACCTGGAAGGTAAACAAGAGACAATGTGAGAGGGGAAAAAATATATCCCTTATATTTTTTCTGGGATGTATATCACTGTGTTATTGAGGAAGGAACCCCCAAGGCCAAACAGATAAGAGAAACATAATTTGATGAATTTATACACACAGCCCTTGTGGCTAAATTTTCAAAAATTACTTTGCTAGTGAATGTAATTGCATGCTAAATTAAATTTGCATGCAGTCATATGTGCCTGTGATTGTGCCCTTTTGAACATCGTGTTACCAGAAACGTGGCTGCAGTGTAGAAATAAATGAATAACTGAATTTTAGGTTACCTCTTAAAAAACCATGGCCTGAATCAATTTGTCCCATGAGAAAACAACAATTTTAGAAAAAATACAGTGGAGCTTCTGCACTATAAAGCACATCTATGTGAACCAAATGTAAGGTAATGCTTAGAAAACTATGGAAGTATGAAACATTCAAATATAGATCATATATCCACTCACATTTTCATCCACCTCCTTCTCTGTTACTACATACTACGACACATGTTTAAATTGTACATAACCATGTGGTTCAGTTCTTGGACCGCCTTCTATAGTTAGCTGTTTCCATATTAGATTAAATGCTGGGTAACACTTTATGTGGTAAAGTGGGCTATGGCCTTGAAAAGTGATGCAAAAATAAATGCATGTTAGTCTTCAAGGTGCCACAGGACAATGTGATATTTCTGTTTTTCTTGGTTTAAAAATGCACTATTAATGAGTTAACGTGCATCTAGATCCTAGAGTCGAGAACATCTTCTATATGTAAATTATATTAGATCTCAGAAACATCATTAAACTGGCTAATGCGAGTTGTTAACACTGGTGTTAACATTAGCTCAGTTGGGTTAGGAATGTAACAGCATCGTAACCGATTACTAGCGCACTGGTCCTAAGCAGATGCATTCTCCCAAATGGTGGCCCCTGGCAGAAACACAAATGCTCACAAAAGATCTGTTACAAATGGCAGACAGCATTTCATTAATGACATCCAGCCTACAGTTTATGATTGGCACAGTATATGGGACTGACTTAACTCATTCATGATCTAAAATATTGGTTTTGCCATTCTATTCTATAGATAGTCAAAGCACTGGTGTGAATCAATGGAAGAAGGCTTACTATGATTTTTTTTTGACATGCTATGGTCTCTAGCGATGAAAAAATAAGCAAAAGCCTAATTAAAATTCCACTTTAATTTATTAACACAGTTCAACTATGTTTCTAAATTTAGCAATTCTAAAGTCTTGATCATGTGTGTATGTCTGTAGTATATCAATAGCTATATAATAAACCATATCCATAAAATAAATACCTGCACAAAATTCGTTAAATCAGAACACTGAAATAAGAAGAATGATAGTAAAATACTTTCACTTGCCATCATAGCAAGTAACATTCATTTACCTCTGTGCTATGTATGTATATATATGTGGGGGGGGGGAAGGGAGCAAATATAATTTTTTTAAAAATATACCAATAAAAACAAGTTGGTCATGTACATATAATCTGAATTACAAAATTGTAAAGGTAAAGTGAAACTTAAATTCCAAAGTCTTTAGAAGCGAGAAAAGGTTTTAAATGACATTTAAAAACATTAATTGAAGGAGAAGACAGATATTAGGGAAGACAATTCCAAGCATGTGGAATTGCAAGAAAGAGAGAATAAAGGCAAGCCAAAAAGGAGGAAACTTTGTTGGGATCAGAGACTCAGAGTTCATGGAACAAAGATCCCAAGCAGGGCAATAATGAGAACTGAAGCCTGAGACGCAAAGTCTAAAATACATATAGCTTTTAAAGTCAGACCAAGAAACTTATACTGGATCCTGGTCATCTTATATACTGAAACATGTAATTTATCAGGATTTATCAGAAACTTGCAATTTGTTAGAACTACTTTTATAGTTCTGCAGAGGGTTCACAGGTGATATTTTGGAGTTCTGAAGCTCATAGGCAAGGCCTTCATACACTGTTCTCTAGGTATGCATCTTCAGGGAAGGGGCCACCCAGCACTTCCAGACTGACGCTGCCTTCTGTACCAAATGAATGGGCTGAGCTGGACTTCTAATAGCAATGGTAGTTGATGTCACTGAAGTAGCAGATTCAATTCAGGTTTTAATCTGAAGTTTGAAGAAACTCCCAAGATGCTAAATTGAATTCTAGAGTAGGGTTCAGACTTTAGATAGCTCCTTTGAAGTTCAAACTGGATGCATTTTCTCACTCACATGGATGTCACAGTCACCTCTCTCTAGTTCCAGCTCATGCCCTCCCTGCCTTTTATATTTGATTTGCCTTAAGACTTCCCTAGAGGTAGTTCTTGATTTTTGCAGGCTACATGTGATCCTGATGAGGCAGACCCTGCTCTTGTGTGCTCTACTATAGTGGTTTATCCTTTCCTCTCAGAACATATGTACCAGCTGAGGCTGGTGAAATAAGTCATAGCAGTGGCTACCACATCTTTTCTGTATCCACCTTCCTTCTCTTCGGATAGGGCAGGCTGGGGAAGGGCCCAGCACCAGTGCTTTCCTACAGATCAGAACCATACCTCCCATCTTTTCCCCCAGTGGAACAGTATATCCTCCATAAAGTATTTGACAGAAGGAGTGAAAGAATCAAAGCTGTCAAAGATATTTCCTGCCCCAATTTGTTGTTATGAGTCTTCAAGTTGCCTCCAACTCATGATAACCCTTTCATAGCCCCCCCTTTTTAACAAGGTTTCTTCAGAAGAGTTTTGCCATTGGCTTCCTCTCAGACTGAGTGTGACTTACCCAAGATCACTCAATGGGTTTTTGTGACCATGTGGGGACCAGCATCCCAGTAGTCTAACACTCAAAACATTGCATTGCATTGGTCTCCCTGGCACAGTATCTCCCTGGAAATTGAAATCTGAACTAGGTAGCAATATTTATAACTTCATAAACAGTGATGGGACTTGGGGAGAGCTATATCTAGCAGTCATACCAGAGAGACTACTTCCCAACAAGCATTTTAAAGAATCCTGAATAGTTAAGTGTAAGAGAGAACCAAAACTTGGTAAGAGAAATTATAAACTTGGAAAGCCAGATTTATAAACACCAACAGGCTATTCATCAAGTATCATCAACAGAGGAAACTGGCCTCCCTTGCTGCTGTTTGGGGAACTGAGACAGCATTTGATGACAGAAGGCCTACAAGCATCATTTATGTTTTCAATTGCAGTTGTACTTTGAAAGCTTATCTTTTATCCTCTGGTCCAGTGGTTCCCAACCTTTGGTCCTCCAGGAGTTTTGGACTTCAACTCTCTGAAGCTGTAACAAGCTTGGCCAAGAACCAGGAATTCTGGAAGATGAAGTCCAAAACATCTGGAGAACCAAAGTTTGGGAACCACTGTTCTTGGCCATTAACCTAGAGCTAACTATTACTTCAGCACTCATATTTAACAAGATGAGCTTTAGGAGTAGAAATTTGCTCTCAGCTTCTAATTTATGATGGTCATGTTATGTTGTATACAATTTATTTCTTATTTAGGCTCCAAAGAAACACTTGCAAAATGGAATTATTCGTGGATACCAGATTGGTTACCGGGAATACAGTGCAGGGGGCAATTTCCAGTTCAACATCATCAGCATTGATACCACTGGGGACAGTGAAGTTTACACTTTAGATAACCTGAAAAAATTTACGCAATATGGCATGGTGGTACAGGCATGTAATCGAGCAGGCATAGGACCATCATCTCAGGAAATTATCACTACTACTCTTGAGGATGGTAGGTGCATATGCTGTATTTTAAAGCAGGTTGAGATTGCATGAAGTCATATGTTAATATTTCATAACTCTACAACATGTGTTCGTGCTTCTTTTCCAGCGTGTGTGTGGTAGCCTGACCTTTGCTGTAGGCAGAGATGGATGAATCTGGTGATTTTTTTTTCTTCCATTCAAATTGTTTTAAATCTCAAGGTTTTTCTCTTGTGTTGTTGACAAAATCTGTGAATCTGGCAACATTAAAAAATGACCTTCTCAGTCACCTCTAGTGCTATGGAAATATTATTGTTAAAGTAGAAGCTATGTTACCTTGAAGGCTGGTATATTTCTTTAAAGGGGGGATCTTCACAGCAGAAGGTGATATTTTAACCTAAGTGTAACTGTCCTAGAAAATGTGAAAAACATTTGTTTACTGCCCTGAATGCACCACCTCCATATGTCCCAATACTGCTCCCTAAATATTCCCATATTAATATTAATAGTCTGTTAGCCCAGTTAACTTCTATGAATCAGTCTTTAACAATTCTGCTTTACTGTGTATAGTATTGATTTTTGGAGACCTATGCTAGATGTGTTTTTGTTCACGTGAGTTATGTGGAAACACTGTTTTAAAGCAATGATAGAGAGCCCTCTTGTGGGAAAGAGGGATTATTCCATCAGCTAACAAAAATATAGGAAAGTGTGCTCTAGGAAAGAATGATCTTTTGAGAGAGATTCTCAGATTTTTTTTAAAAAATGTAATCAGAGTTAAGCTTATTAAATAAAGAACACTTCTAAGTCAGAGTCCTTTAAACTGGGCTTTATAAAATGTTAACACTTTTTGCTGATGTGTATTTCTTTTTCAGATAAAACTGATACTGCTGATATTGTAGCATCTTTGAGACCAACTGAGCAAAAGAAGTTCATAACATAACTTTCATAGACTGAGTCTACTTCATCAGATGGCTCTGATGAAGTAGACTTATGAAATACATTCAGTCTATAAAAGCATGTGCTACAAACAACTTTCTCTCAGTTGGTCTCAAAGGTGCTACAATATCCCTTTGCAAACTGATCCAGACTAACATGGCTGTGTCTTTGAACGATGCTCTGAGACATTCTTGGCAATGCATTTTAGGTCTCAGTGTCTTCTAGGAATGAAGAGCTTGTTTATGTTGTGGAAGATTTACAAATATTGTCATTGTTTAAGCTGAGATGATTCACATATGCAGCAGGGAATTTCTATTTCTAAATCTAATTTCTAAGCCTGACATCGGTACCCGGAAAGATCCTGGAGCAGATCATTAAGCGTTCAGTTTCTAATCATTTAGAAAACAACGCAATAATCACGAGAAGTCAACATGGATTTCTCAAAAATAAGTCATGCCAGACTAATCTTATCTCTTTTTATGATAGAGTTACTAGCTTGATAGATGAAGGGAATGCTGTGGATGTAGCATATCTCGATTTCAGTAAGGCCTTTGACAAAGTTCCCCATGACATTCTTGCATCGAAGCTAGTAAAATGTGGGCTAGACAGGGCTACTGTTAATTGGATATGTAACTGGTTGACCGACCGAACCCAACGGGTGATCACGGATGGCTGCTTTTCATCCTGGAGAGAAGTGACTAGTGGGGTGCCACAAGGTTCTGTCCTGGGTCCAGTGCTGTTCAATATTTTTATCAATGACTTAGATGAAGGAATAGAGGGCATGCTCATCAAATTTGCAGATGACACCAAATTGGGAGGGGTTGCTAATATGCCAGAGGACAGGATCAAAATTCAAAATGACCTGGATAGATTGGAGAGCTGGGCCAGGGCGAACAAAATGAAATTCAACAGAGAGAAATGTAAGGTCCTACACTTAGGCAGAAATAATGGAATACAGAAATATAGGATGGGGGACACGTGGCTGGATAGCAGTACGTGTGAAAGGGATCTAGGAGTCTTCATAGACCACAAGCTGAACATGAGTCAGCAGTGTGATGCGGCAGCCAAGAAAGCCAATGCAATTCTCGGCTGCATCAACAGGAGTATGGTGTCTAGATCGAGGGAGGTACTGGTACCACTCTACTCTGCTTTGGTTAGACCCCATCTTGAATACTGTGTCCAGTTCTGGGCACCCCAATTCAAGAAGGATATTGACAAGCTGGAGCAAGTCCAGAGGAGGGTGACCAAAATGGTGAGAGGCCTGGAAAACATGCCCTATGAGGATAGACTGAGAGAGCTGGGTATGTTTAGTCTGCAGAAAAGGAGGTTAAGAGGGGACATGATAGCCATGTTTAAATATTTGAAGGGATGCCACGTAGAGGAAGGAGGGGGCTTGTTTTCTGCTGCTCCAGAAACCAGGACAAGGAGCAATGGATTCAAGCTGCAGGAAAGGAGATTCCACCTGAACCTCAGGAAGAACTTCCTGACAGTCAGGGCTGTCCGGCAGTGGAATCTGCTGCCTCGGAGAGTAGTGGAGTCTCCTACCTTGGAGGTTTTTAAGCAGAGGCTTGATGGCCATCTGTCGGGAGTGCTTTGAGGGTGTTCCTGCATGACAGGGAGTTGGACTGGATGGCCCGTGTGGTCTCTTCCAACTCTACATTTCTATGATTCTATGATTCTATCTGGGGAGAGAGAAATGGACCACATTCTCATGGGATTTATTCTCCCATCACTGGTAATGGATGTCCCATGTAGGCAAAGATTGCTTGATTCCAGCTGTTGCATGTAACATAGTTTTTATTCTCTTCTGGTGTGATAGAAAATTAATTAAATCCTGTAATTATATCTCTTAATTTTCACAATAGTGGTTCAGGTAGTGATGATATTTGGGGTTTGCTTTGGCCAATTTGTAAAGTGACAACTGTATTTTTAAATCACACACTCGTAGGCTGAAAGTGGCTTCCTCACTCATTTATAGCTTTTTATAGCTTCCATGCATTTAAAAAAAATGTAAAGCAAGATGTGCAAGCCATGTTTACCTTGTTTTAAAGGAGAATTGTTCCACAGGAGTGTGATTCTCCTTTAAACAAGGTATGTAGTCCCCCATGTTTTCTTTTACAATGAAAATGCTGGATTTTTAAAGCTGGGGATGAGGGCATTTTTGCTTCTGCTGCTGAATTTCAGCAGCCTCCAGTGGATTCTGCAGAGGAATTGGCCCTTGGGCCCACTGAAGTTGCTCACTGCTGGTTTACACATTAAAAATGGCCACAGTTTAGCACTGTCTGAGAAGAACTGAGTACAAACGGACTCTTCAAATTCTCCACCCTGTTGGAAAGTGGTAAAAAGAGTAGCACTAGCATTTCAAGTGAATGTTGTCTGCAGGGGTTGTGAGATTCTATGAAAGTTGGGGGTGTATAAAAGTACAAATTTTCTGAAAAATTATGAGAAAATTCTTATCTGTGGAATTTCACCTGTGTTATTATTGTAACACTATGGTTCCACTTATACTGACATGGCAGCATCCTGTGGAATCTTGGGATTTCCAATTCAGGAAGGTGTGTTCACAACTCTCAGTCAGAGACCTCCTCTAGTGCTTCACTTGTTACCACACCATACACTCCTACTCTGCGAGATGTACTATTTTCATAATTGGATATATTTCATGGCTGAGGCACGTTTGAAAGCACACTGGCTGTACACGTATGCCAGGTCAGGATGACCTCAGAGAAGTTAGGGGGAAAGCTTGATGCTATTGGTCTTGGGATAATCCTTTCTAAGAAGATGTAAGTTGTGAGCATTCCTGAGAACAATAGCAGGCAAAACTGCCCAGGTGAAGCAATCAGGAACCCTACTGTGAGCATATCCTACAGAGACCTTCCTCACTCACACTACCTGACCAAAACGTTAAGAGATTGTCAGATTCCGATCAATGCTTTGTCAGCTAGAGTTCAGCCTATTCTGGACTCCTTTGTCAACCCCATGAGAAAGTCATTACTGCTTTGTCCACATACCCTCCTTTAGGGCAGGACATAGGGTATAAATACCCTAGTTCCAGGCCCAGTAATTTGTAGTACTTTGGATGTAATGTGTGGCACCCAGATCTCTTTTCCTCTGTGCTACCCTCAGACTTGCTGCCTGAGCTACTCCACTTTGACCTTCTGCTTCAGGATTGATAACTATCACCCTGTTCACCCAATTTCTCTCTATCCGACCTTTCTTGCCTTACCTTCCAATAGTCTTGTGTGGTTCTTGAGAGTATCTCACTTCTTGTATTTTTACTGATTCCCAATAAAATACTTGTTTAACTTTTAACTGGAATCATCCCTGCAGTTAGTATTGGTACACACAGGGAAAAGATCTTGCTGTTACTCTCCTCTTGCAGGTCTCCTTTGAGCTATAATTCTCCAAATTTCTAAGAAGATGCTGGAATTGCAGGTGGATCCCAAGGCTCCCCACCTTTTAGGGTGAAACACAAGACTGCGAGCTATCATAGGATTCAACCACAGCATTTAAAGTTGAACCATAGTACTGAAGTTGTATAGTGTGAAAGGGCCCCTGGTGTTTTTTAAACAGTACATATAGTCTTAAACAGTACAGGGAGGCTGTAAGATGAATTGCTGTTCCTGAAGGCTTCCAGGACAGGCAGTTTATTCTGTGTTTGAGCAGAAAATAGGTGGCCTGGGGAGCCTGGAAGGGTCAAGGGCTGCAAAAGCAGACTTGGTAGCTGCATGTGTCCCTAGGGCCCCACTTTGCTAACGGTTGGCTTAAGAAAAGAGGTCTGGAAGGAGCCAGGGTAAAGTGCATTTTTTATGTTGAACAACTGTGTTATGGTCAAAAATGTTAGGTAAAATCTAGCAATTTTGTACAAAAAATAGCCATGTGGTTTTATTGTGCAACATTGCTGATTTTGCACTACATTTTGGTTGTCCAGCATTACTGGTTTTTGTGAAGAAAACAGCAATTTTGCATAGCAAAAAAGTGTATGCAAAATCCAGCAATGAAGCAAAAAAATAAAAAAAAGGCATGTGGTTTTGGTGGCCAACATTTTGTTATGAAACGTTGCTGTTTATATGAAACAGCAATCTTGCACAAAACACACCTGTGACTCCCTGAAAACAGTCCATTGTATACTGAAAGCTGTGCAGTTCTCAGGAGAAGCTGCATAGCTTCCGGATAGCTACAGTTTTCTGGGCACGCTGCACAGTTTTCATGGAAAAGCTGTGCAGTTAAAGCTGTGCAGTTTGCTATTGTTGCATTAAAAAAAAAATCCTGAATGTCTTGAAGCTACAGGAGGGGAAAAATCTTGTTCTTGGCGTATATCAAGACTTGAAAATCAAAACTTACCATCCCTAGTGTATAGGCATATGAGGTATGATGCACACACGTCTTTGAATAGACTACTTATGCAGAACAACTTGTGCTTTCCTATTTTGATGTGAAACATCACTTCTTGGTGGCATGATCAATGTATGAGCAGATGAAAATGGGTAACAGAAGTGGCAATTTCAAAACTTTTGGACCCACACAAATAGCAGTGTTTGACAGAAAGTGCATGGAGTATCTTCCTCATAATAATTGCATGTCATTCAGTCTTCTGCTGTAACCTATATGATAATTATAATCATTTAACCATCCACTTGCACCTGTGTGAAGGTTGAAGGAACATGACTTTATCAGCAGTCTTCTCTAGTTGTGGACTTTAGTGGACAACATTACTAACATATCTGCATTGTTCTACAAGGCTGTTTTTCACCTTTCTTGAAGAAATGTAAAACAACACTTTCTTGCTTTGGTCTTTTTCTCTGAACTAAGAATTGTCACTATCTGATTTCAGTTCCCAGTTCCCCACCTGAGAATGTCCAAGCCATTGCCACTTCACCTGAAACCATCTCTATTACCTGGTCTACACTTGCCAAAGATGCTCTCAATGGAATTCTACAGGGATTTAGGGTTATATACTGGGCTAATCTTTTGGATGGAGGTAAGTAGCTTTGCATCCCAAATGCAAAACTTCCAATAGTGTATGATACCTTGTAAAATTCTAGATTTTCTATGGTTGAAGGATTTCTGCTATTCTTCATTGTGACATGTTCATTCACATTCTGCACTTTGTTCCAATTCTGATTCACCTAGGAGAGTTTCTAAGAAATATTTCTGCAATTGGAATGTTTGCAGTTTGTTGCTGATGTAGTCACATTGGTGATAATGGCGATAATTACATTGGTGATAATGACAAGATTTTTATTTTTATAGTTGACACAAATGATGGAATTCAGCTTCACTATCCATGTTGACTCCTGCACTCTTAACTTACTCTGTTGCACTGAGACCCTTCTGCCATTGTCATTTGGTGGCCAGGTGATATTAGCAGAAACAGCAGCATGGGATGACAAAGGCATCCTCTAAGACATGTTCTGGATAGTCTGGGAGGAAGATATCTTTCTGCACAAGATGCTAAAGCACAACCAGCCACTGGCTGGCCACCTGTTATTGTCTTCTGGCTACCGATGGCCATGGAGATTGCTCCAGCAGAAGAAAAGTAGGCTAAAGGTCTCTGCAGCATACTTACTCATTCCTGGTGGAGCTTTATCCAGGATCCTGCCTTCTGATATCACTGGGCCTGTGAACTCACTCTGTGTTAGAGTCTAAACTTTAAGGCCATTGTCTGAATCTGTTGTGGAGATATGATTCAGCACCTTGGACATGTCTTTTAAAATACCGACTAAACACTGGCTCAGATTTACTACCTCATTGACATGACACCCACAGACTTCCACTGTGTACAAGTGTTTAGTGGTAAACCACTGCAAAGAAGCCCAATCAATCTTGATGTTGTGGTAAATAGGTTTTCATAATGTGTGCAGTGTATCTTTAGTGGAAAACCAAGAAACAGAACAGTAGAAGATTGCTAACATGACAATTCATTTCTGAAATATGAGCAAATAATTGAGAACTCTGGAAGCAACCCCATCATAGCATAGCTAAGGAATAATTTGACAGTGCATCAAGCAGGAACTTGTTACTTACCAGAGTCCCCTTCAGCAGCTTATGACACTGTTTTTGTGATGTATTTTTGTTTATTTTCATAACTTGTCAGAAATTGAGTACTTGGCTAGAAAAATCAAAGAGCGACTCAAGCTCCCAGATGTCTTGACAGGATTGTTTGCTGATGGAGGGAGCTTTGCAAGTAGAAGAGTGGAGAGGCACCAGTTACACTTGAGGAGAGTTGAGTGGGTATAACTTAATCAGGAGGAGCCCTTGTATACTACCCAGTTACAACATTATGATTTCACTTTAATTGTCATGGCTACATCCTATGGAATTCTGAGGTCTGTAGTCTGGGAAGGCTCTTTGGTTTAAAAGCACCACTCCTTAAACTGCAAAGAATTCTGTAGGGTATTACCATGGCAGGTACAGTGGAATCATAGTGCTATAACTGTTTGGTGTTTAAGGACCCTGATGTAGTTCCTGAAACAGAGTATTTTGAAAATGGGATGAAGGTAGGCTTAGGCCAACTTAATCCAGAGCTTTTCCATTCCTAAAACATAGCCTGTGATCAGGCAACTATGTAACTTGTGACTGGCATAGCTAAGCACCACCAGTCTAAAAAACCTAGTTGAATCAACATTCCCTACTTCTATCACCTCCTGATCTAATCAGCATGAGCCAGCAGGACATGGCAGGCAGCACAACACTTCACTACCACCCTATCCCACCCCAGATTTATCAGTTAAGATTTTTGTAGGCCCTGTTCAAAGATTTTTCATTTTTTAGTATCTTGTGCTGTCATGCTGAAATAATAATAATAAAAAAATCAGTACAATAAAATGTAGTTTCATAACATTTTCTAATCTAGATAATTTAACAGCCAACTGTGAAAAATTACCATGAGTCTAAAATGGCATATCAGTAATTTCAAAGAGCTTTGCATGTTTATATCTCTCCATAAGACACTTGCAATTTTTGTGATTAAATGCACAGTATGGACATTTACCATGTTTTATTTAATCATCATCATAAACTTTATCCCTGCCATACTGAGATATTTTAATCCAACCATTTCTTGTTTATTCTCATAGCAATATAATTACCAGTCAATGGCGAAGAATGCCACTACTACTAACTCAATTTAATTTTCTGCTCCGTAGAGCTGGGAGAAATTAAAAACGTTACTACTACACAGCCCTCATTAGAGCTTGATGGTTTGGAAAAGTACACCAACTATAGCATTCAGGTGCTAGCATTCACACGAGCTGGAGATGGGGTCAGGAGTGAGCAGATTTTCGTGCGCACAAAAGAAGATGGTAAGAAATGCAACATTTTTGATAGCCATGTTGGAAAGAAACCTGTGCTATTGAATTTTGTTTCCTCTTGCTGCAGAGCAATGTCAGACTCAGAACAGTTGTCTGCCTGTCCACAGCTGTCACTTCTACTTTCACTTCTACTTCTACTGTGCAATGAGAATTGAATGGTGTTTTTAAAAAAACAAAAACAAAAAACCTACAACTGATGTTTTTGATTACAGCCTCCAACAGCCAGACAACATGGTCAATGGGCAAAAAGCATCGGAACTGTAGTCAAAAATACCTAGAAAGCCCTGATTGGAAAAGACTGATTAAACATATCAATTGTACCCCCCATCAAAAAAAAAAAAGTCTTCCTAGATAGCTCAAGATACTGCAGAGCAAGCCTAATATATTCAGTTGAGGGACAAGATGGGTTTCTGGTCAGATAGGCAAGTCAGCGACATTTATGCAGTGGTGTAGTGGTGTGAGTGTTGGACTACAACCCCGGAGCCCTGGGTTGAATTCTTCACTTGGCCATGGAAACCCACTGGGTGACCTTGGGTGCATCACACACTCTCAGCATCAGAAAACCCTGTGATAGGTTCACTTTATGGTTACCATAAGTCAGATATAACTTGAAGGCCCACAACAACAGTTCAGACAAGCTAAGCCTTACAACAGGCATAATGACCTTGACAAGACTGAAGAGCATTATGAATTTAAGCAAAACCAAGAGGCAAAACTGGAGAAGATTAGGGCAGAATTGCTTGCAGCTTGTAGTTCCACCTTTTTGAAGTGAGGTGCCCACAGTGTGGGCTGTACCATGTAATATGAAAGATCTACATGGAACATGATTTATTGTACAGATAAAGGCTGTAATCAAGAAGTGGCAACTATACAGCTAAGATGGCCTCAGACCTCTAAAGAACTACATCTTCATCTAATTATATTTTTGACTTCTGTTATGATGTAACTTTTCAACTGCCTCTGTTTTAACTTTTATAAGTCACTGTGAGTCTGGGATGGGAAAATGACAGGATAGTAATAATGCCCCTTTCCGCATGAGGTAAGTAGAATGGCATGGTGTGACCTCTGACGGAGGTCGTCTGCACCTTGGGAGCAGGCTGGGTCGGACTACTTGTCGCAATTCTGCACCTCAGTCTGCTCCGGAGCAACTGGAAGTGGTCACGCAGTGTGCTTTTTAAAAACCTGTTTTTACAGATTTTTCAAAAGCATGGAGCACGCCACTCCATGCCACTCCATTCCTGCGCTCCGGTGCAGATTTGCAGGCTCGCAGCAGTGCGAGCCTGCAGATCTGCCGTGGGCGGGCTTTAGGCTGGCGAGCTTCAGCGGTTGGTGGGGAGCTTCCACCAACCGGAAGCTGCCATTTTGGATGCCAGAGCAGTGCGGAGCGATGAGCTTGCACTGCTCCTCGTCAGGACGAACCCAAATGGACCCACCAAAAAGCCAGTAAGTAGTGGCAGGGAGCGTTTCTCTCGCCGCGTGTGGAAAAGGCGAATAACAGTAATTGTAATGGTTGCAAGGAAAAGGAAGAGAAGGAGAAGAAGCCAAAGGTCATTTCTGCACCTTATCATTTTCTGTTGTCATCCGAGTGTCATCCTGGCAGTGCCTTTGCCAGGATGGGAGTGTGTCACCAATGCTCCCTTCTGCACCCAGCTGGCTGCTTGAGGATGGGAGCGTGAACGATATACACCGTCCTTCTGCAGTGCAGCCAGACTCATTACCGTGCTGCACTGGGGAAGGAAGCACCTAGATTGTGCTTCAACCCATTCCACATTCTGCTTGGCCACCAGCAATGGGAGCATCACACAATCACAGGCCATTAATGATTTTTTTCTGTTAATGGAATATCTCACGATTGCGATGGGTGGGGATGTGTTGACAGTGGGATCACAATGATGGCGTGTGAAACCATGACTCAAGGACTGCCAGCAACACGTCCCCATCATGGGACAGCAACATCATGTAGAAATGGCCCAAGTCTTCAATAGTCCATAGGTTTTGTGCCCTCCAGTGCAGAGGTGGTGGAAAAGCCCTCTACTCTTCTTATGCACTTCTTGCCACTTTCAAGAAGCAGGTCAAGGGAATGGGGATTCATTGTGGGAAAGGGATGACAGGGGCATATTGGAATCTCTTGGATTTCTTTTGGACAATTATTTGAATCCCTCCCCCCAGGATAACTCAGATTTCCCCACCCATCCCAATTAATCTGGAGAGAGCTTTGACAGTTCACACCATCTCTATTTTACACAGTCATAATAGCTTGAAATGAGAATTCTGCCCCCTCACCATCTGCTGCCTGACTTACCACTTTCCTATGCCCTCTTGTGATAATGCTGACAGGTGGTATTTTCTTTCTACTGACAATGTAGCACAGCTTGCTTTTTGACCTGTCTCGGTTGGTTTTATTACATCTATACTTTGTTCATCAGAAGCATCTCTAGCATATCTCAGCTTGTTTGTTTGACTCATTTGCTTGTGGCCCCTCCTGTTCTGGATGATAACAAGCCAACTTGTTATGGTGATTTCGAAATGGAAGATCTTGCTTTGGTGTATGTAGATTTGAATTTAGGTCTACTTTGGATGTCTTCCAGAGTTCTACATTCTGTGTTCATTGTCTGTAAGCATCCTATTTTGCTTAATTTGACTATTAATCTTTGTCATCAGTAGAGTATTTTGCTTAGAGAATGAGCAACACAATGCACGCAAGCAGGAAGTGTCACTTGCTTCCATTTTGGGAACTTATCAAAGACTACCTTACTACACAGTTTTATGGAAATAGGGCATAGATGTAAGAAGCATAAAACAATGAAAGAAACAATGTTTTCCCTAATACGTAAAATAAGAGTAAGCCCAAGAAGTTAGACAAAAGGTCCAGAAGCACTATATATTTTTCATTTGCATTTCTTATCATGCTCAGGGCTTGCTTCTAGACAAGAGGTCAAGCACAGTTCTGGCTGAATTTATGTAGCAAAGTAAAGAATGTTCCTTTAAGGTAGGGAATAGTCAAAGCTGGTTTGCTGTTGCCTTCCTTCTGATATTCCCTAATGGTCTCTGTTCCAAGTACTAGCCAAGGCTGACCCTGCTTAGCTTCTGAGATCACATGGACTCTGGCATCTTCAGGGTATTCAGGCAATTTTAATTTATGTTTAAAAAAATCCCACAAAATAAGGGTTCTTTTTAAGGGTTGCATTGTTTAGTTCTTTCTTCCATGAATCTTACTGGAAAAAAAATGTTTCAGTCCAAGATGTTCATGGCACAGTGAAACTGCCCCAGTAATTTCACTGCAGTTTTTTTAAGCATTCCATTTATCTCTTTTGCTTGGAGTTTCTTCTAAACTATAAATGGACTTACTGATTAACCAAGTATTTTTCCACCTGAGGATTTATTTCACTGATTATTAAAATTTAAACAGAAACAAGTCATTTTCTCTCCACACTCTAGGCTTAAATTGCATTTTTGGAGGCTATTGTATTTGATGGCATGGGAGTTGAATGATGGTATTCATTAGAGATGATGCATTTTAAAATATTAATTAAAACAATGAATCTGGATTCTGTAATAGAGAGGCTCATTGAGCTAGATCCATAGGTGATGCAAACCATTATAGTTTAGTAAATGGCACCAATTTGCACCTGTTGAAATCTAGCTAATGAATTCATTCAAGCTTTTCTTCTTGCCTGATGGTGCTTGGTTCAGCATACATTGTCTGTGTATCTAGCTGCTCTGTTTTGGTATATTATTGTACTACCATGACCTACCTGAGAGGTATCTGCACTATAGAGTTATAGCAATATAATGCTATACTTTCGCTTTGCCATTGCAAAATACTTGTGCTTACACAAATTGGGCTGTGTGATTTTCAGTGATCCCTCTGCCTTTCCTTGAGCCCCATCACTTTTGTCTCTGAAAAGCTGTGTTTGAAATTTTTGGGACCCTCCAAAACAGAATGGACTACATATTGCAAAGTGAGCTGAAGGAGATTAGGGTGATCAATAAAAACTGAGCAATGCAACTTGCTTGGAAAAAATAAATTGTAGTTTTATCAAATGCAGAGCCAGATTATACATGCACACTCTTGCAATTTTTCATATTTCCCGGTCAACAAAGTTTTGACTGAAGTAATTACATAGCTTAGAATATTTACTTTCTTTGAACTACATCTACCTCCCTCCCCATTGCTAGCCAGTGTACCTACTGGTCCTGCTGAATGTGGATTTTGAGAGCTGCAGTCCAAAAAAGGAACAGATTCCAAGCTGTGCATAATGATATGCCATCACTATATTTAATTATTATTTGTTGATTGTTAATATACTAGCAGTATTCACAACATGCACCAGGAGAGCTACAGAAGTACTATGTTAGAAGTATGCTATTCAAATGCCTATTCCATATCCCATAAACATGGATAATTTTATACCGGTACCAGTTTTTGCACCTATGGGTGAAATCCCATGCACAGTTACCTGGGATGTGAATAATCCAACCAAGGAAGGGCATTCCATAAATGGAGTGCCACAGCAGAGAAGGTGCTCTCCTATATTCCTATATGAATTATTATTCCCACTAGTGTGAATAATATTTAATGATGCAGAATAATTAATCATTCAGGGAACAGAGAAGGTAATGTCGCTGGCCATTCAGAAGGGCTGACAGTGTGCTCTGCTTCTTTTCACTTTCTGTCTCTGCATTAAAGAACCCAGAACTTTCTTAAGTGGGGGAAAACCCAGTCTTTTATCTGCAAACTGCCTAGGAATTATCCCTTGTACAAACATGTTACCTTAAGGGATTAGTCCTTAGTTTAACATTGAAATAGTTGCTTGGGGGAATTTGTTAGGTTTCAGAATACGTGGGGGTAGAATATCGTATTTTTACAATTTAAAAAAATGGTCACCATTATATTGAATTCTCAAGATTCTGCTCAGGTAGAGGTCCCAAATGTCCCACAGAAAAATAAGGAAGTGAGATAGTGAGTTGCTTCAGATTGCCGCTCCCTGTATCCCAGTAAAGCAGAGGAAAATGAACAAAGGCCCTTTCCGCACGTGGCGAGGGAAACGCTCCCTGCTGCTACTCACCGGCTTTTTGGTGGGTCCGTTTGGGTCCGTCCTGACGAGGAAGAGTGCGAGCTCATCACTCCGCACTGCTCCGGCATCCAAAATGGTGGCTTCCAGTTGGTGGAGGCTCTCCACCAACTGGAGAAGCTCGCCAGCCTAAAGCCTGCCCCCAGCAGATCTGCAGGCATGCACTAGTGCGTGCCTGAAAATCTGCACCAGAGCGCAGTGACAGAGCAACACGGGGTCATACGCTCCATACTTTTAAAAAACCTCTTAAAAGAGGTTTTTAAGAAGCACGCTGTGTGACCAGTTCCAGTCACTCTGGAGCGGACTGATGTGCGGAATTAAGAAAAGTAGTCTGCCCCAGTCCACTCCACGGTGCAGAAGACCTCCGTTGGAGGTCGCTCTGCACCGTTTTAATAGGCCGGTGCGGAAAGGGCCAAAGGCAAACAAAGGCAAAGAAGAAGGTTCATTTCTTTTTGTGCCTATTGAACCAATCAAACTAATTCGAAAGGATTTGATGACCAGAAACTACATCAATCAGAAGTGTTTCCTCTGGTTCTAATCTTAATCTAATAACCAATTGATTACCAGTATGCATGTTCAGTTCCAGTGATTTCTAGCATGATTTCTATGCAGATCGTAACACTCCCTTTTGGGGCAAACAGTTACATAATAGGAAGATTTCTGACTTCCATTTAAAGAAAGTTACTAATGAGCAACTTACACAAACAAAGAAGGAAAGGAAAGGAAAGGAAAGGAAAACTAGGGCATTCACAAAGAAGCAAATTTCTGCTAAAGTGGCTTGGACTATTCATAGCAGTTATCTGAGACAGAGCTTTGGAGAGTCAGTAATCCTATACCTGTACTGAGTTATAAAATGAATACAGAGAATTTATTGCCAATTTTTAAAGTAGATAATCCAAGCTGGTTTCTGGCAACTGATTATCAGGACTGCTAACATTCTTGCAATATTTTTTTATATACATCCCTTCATTTGGGCAACGGGTTTATAAAAACTTTATAGAATTATCTGCTGTATACATAACTGCAGACGTGAGAAAACAGTTATCTCTATATTTTTTTCATTATTTCAAAATATTATCTGCACAGGGAGTTAATAACATTAGTTATTCACTCTGGCTAATTTTGTAATTCAATTAAAGAAATAAAATATTTAGGCTGAGATCCTCCATCAGAGGTTACAATTTCCAACTTTATGATCTTGCAGCTATGTCCCTGACAGGACATGGCAACCTTTTTAGTGAATTGTGGCATTGTATATCAGGGCATCCTGTTTTGTATAGTGGGGGTCCTATATTCTGGTGTCCATTGCAGCAGCAGACCCATGACACAACAGCCATGCAGTTGGTTCCATTTGTTGAAAGTATGACAGTTGCATGATGTCGCTATTCAGCTTTACATGATCCTAAGTTAGTTTATGATGATGTAAATACCTAACTGGATGCCAACCTCTATTTATTCCTCACATATGTACACATGCGTGTGTGCACGCGCACACACACACACGCACACACACAGCATTGACAATCCTCATTTTTCTTAACTGTCTGAATTAATAGAATAACATGCCAGATTTGTTGAGAATTTGGCATAGTACAGGACATTGAAATTGAACTTTAGGTTGTAGTTTCTTCTAGTCCAGTTTATACACCTGTTTGCTCCCCAGATAATTTTCAGTCTAGGCTAAACATATGCCCTGTAAACAGTAGAAGGATGGCACCCTGTTAGTGAATTATGATGGGGTTAAGTTCCCCACTCATCTCTGCATTCTCCAACATCATATAAGTGACCATGTGGCTGAACTGATTCCAGGGTGAATTTGGAGATTGGGTAGCATTGGGAGACATAGGCCATTTCCTCATGGGTTAAAAAAACAGTGCAGTGCGTCCTCCATGGAGGACGTCTGCACCTTGGAGCGGTCTGGGTCCAGACTACTTAGCATAGATCCGCACTTCAGTCCACTCCAGAGTGACCCCAAGTGGTCTTCCAGCGTGTTTTTGAAAAACCTGATTTTTCAGGTTTTTCAAAATGCTGCCGTGCGCCATTGTATGTCTGCGCTCCAATGCAGATTTGCAGGCTCGCACCAATGTGAGCCTGCGATCTGCAGAGGGTGGGCTTTAGGCTGGCGAGCTTCAGCAGTTGGTCGTGACCTGTGACCAACTGGAAGCCACCATTTTGGACGCCGGAGCAGTGCGGATCTGCGATCACGCACTGCTTCTCCTTGCCCCGGACCAGACCCAAAGAAGATCCAGTGAGTAGCGGCAGGGAGCGATTCCCTCGCTGCGTGCGGAAATGGCCATAGTTAGGAAAATCTAACTACATGATAGATGTGCAGGATTTCAGTCTATATCTTTTTTTTAAAGGAGCTTGTAAAACACTGGGATAATTCTATTTACAAAGGAAGAATTTAGGCTGGAAAATATTTTTGATTTCTAGCAGCCAACATAAAATGTCATGAAAATGTGATGTCAACCCCACACAAGCCTGAAAATGTATTTCAAATTCTTTGATGCCAGACTCCTGGACAACTGATAATTTTTCTGTGTTTAAAATGGTAATTTTTGCCAAAAAAAGTTTACTCATTGTCAAATAATCAGAAAACTGCATCCATTCAATGGAACATTTCTCTTTTCCTCTTTCTTTGAGTATATATTAGAAAGGGTCCCTCCAGAAGTTACTGGACTACAACTTCCAGTATTCCTCACTGTTGTCTGTGCTGGCCAGGGCTGCTAGAAGCTGCATTCCAACATCTGGAAGACCATATTATTTTTACCCTTGGTGTATGTTGGGCCTTACATCTTATTAGTCCCAATTAGAGTAAACCTACAGAATCAATAGAGTTCATCTGCTGCATTACTAAGTTTACATTGATTTCATGGGGCTATTTACTTGAAGCTAACACTTGAATTTAGGCCCAAGTGTTTATGCCTCTTTTCTCTTCAATGCCAAAGAAAGTTAACCATCACCAGATAGTCTCACTACATGACAGGAATATTGGAAATGGCATTACAGTGAGTTAGACCATTGGTCCATCTAGCCCAGTAAACCACCTTAGACCGAGGCCATTTCCTCACGCGGTGAGGGAATTGCTCCCTGCCGCTACTCACTGCATCATCTTTGGGTCCGCTCCAGTCTGGGGCGAAGAGGAGCAGTGCGTGATTGCAGATCTGCACTGCTCTGGTGTCCAAAATGGAAGCTTCCGGTTGGTCATGGGTCACAACCAACTGCTGAAGTTCACCAGCCTAAAGCCCACCCTCCGCAGATTGCAGGCTCACATTGGTGTGAGCCTGCGAATCTGCATTGGAGAGCAGGCATGCAATGGCATGTGCTGGCATTTTGAAAAACCTGAAAAATCAAGTTTTCCAAAAAGACTCTGGAGGACCACTTGGGGTCACTCCGAAGCAGACTGAGGTGCGGATCTACGCTAAGTAGTCCAGACCCAGTCCACTCCAAGGTGCAGACATCCTCCGTGGAGGATGCACTGCACCATTTTTTAGCCGGTGCCGAAATGGCACGGGTCCTGGCATTACTTGGTGATCTCCCACACTCAAGTATTAATGAGGTCCAATCCTGTGTAGCTTCCAGATGAAATAGGCATCGTCCCCCACCTTTATTGTTTTAGACAGAGGGATTAAGGGTCCTTGCCAGTTGTCAGCTAATCTGGATTCTGTTTAGGGTTCTGTTATCACCTTCTGGGGCACCTGAGTGCCCAATTCGTGATGGTTGTTGAAACCAGACAGGCAGAGTTTACATGAACACTCCACTTAAGCATTCTTAAGTCTTAGAATCTGAGGACGTTTGTGTGGAATAATGAACAGGCTCTTTGGTAACATTTTAGGCTATTTATTATATGAATTTATAGATATGCAAACATATACATTCCTCTTAGGAAGAAACCCAGACATGTCAATGCCTGTGCACTTGCTTTCATTGTATTACATTACATTACAGGTAAGGTATCATATATGCATTACATCTCTACATCTGGCAATTAGGATGTTATACGCTCATAAGGACTGAGACCTTTTCCACATGGGGTTTTTGAAACGGTGCAGTCTGTCCTCCAAGGAGGAGGTCTGCACCTCGGGCTGGACTGGGTCGGACCTATTTAAGGTAGATCTGTACCTCAGCCTGGTCCGGAACAACTCCAAGTGGTCCTCCAGCGTACTTTTGAAAGACCTGTTTCTTTTGGTCTTTCAAAAGCACACAGCACGCCACTGCGAGCCTGCCCCCTTATGCAGATTCACAGGCTCGCACCAATGCAGGCCTGTGATCTGCCCAGGGGTGGGCTTTAGGCTGACGAGCTTCAGCGGTTGGTTGAGACCCTCGATCAACCAGAAGATGCCATTTGGGACACCGGAGCAGTGCATATTGATGAGCACACACTGCTTCAGAGCGCTATGGACCGAACCGAGGAGCCGAAAGGTCTAATGAGTAGCAGCGCGGGGTGATTCCTTCACCTGGTGAGGAAAAGGCCTGTATCTCTTTATCTCTCTTCATCTCTTTAACAGACTTTTTGGTAGTTAGCACATATAGGAACGTTACCATTTTAGCCATATAACTCAGCCATATAAAAAATCCCCTCCTCCTCCTTCTTTCATAGTTTCCATAGTGTCTATTAAGCCATTAAATGGACAATTCGTAAAGACTTTCACATGTATTATTGAAAAAAATTGAAGAGCTGTTTTGCTCAGACTTAAGCTGCTGCCAGGTTTTCAACGGTGCACACACACATGTACTCACACATCTAGCTTTCTGACTGTATCTTATACCTTCTGTGCTACACTCTAGGTTATACTCAGTACTAAGCTGACAACCAAATAAGCCTGTAAGACAAATTCAAATGAGATCAGCAGGTTCAGGATGGTGTGGTGGTACCTCAAGCCCCCTTTCTGCAAGAGAAGGTGCATCCCAACATCTTCTGTGATGTTGCAAGATATTCTGGAAACTCCTTCACAGATTGTTGATTGTTCTGCTGGGTCTTGCACAAGCTTGGTTTAAGTGAGCTGTAGTTGTATGGCAAAGCAGGCCATAGCTGTCTTCTTAGGGCTACCATGCTGTGCAAGTCAATGTGCATTGATTTTCACCTACCTGAGTAACCACATGTATTGTTGTTCCCACAGTTCCAGGTCCTCCTGCAGGAGTTAAAGCGGCTGCATCATCAGCTTCCACTGTGTTTGTGTCCTGGCTCCCTCCAATAAAATTGAATGGTGTCATCCGAAAGTACACTGTATTCTGTTCTCATCCATACCCCACAGTAAGTTAATGAAAACTAACTAAATTAAAAATCAGAACTCATAAAAAATCATTGCGGCATGTTGTTTGTGGGGGAGTCCATCTCTGTTTCCACTGAAACTATTCCTAAAACTGAGAGTGGTGAAACGCTTGCAGTGGTGCCGAAAGTGGGATGCTGAAAGGTTGAGAATTTACTGTGGACCTCCTGGTATAGTAGTTCCTTAACCTCAGTGCCCCACAATGCAGCAAGCTATGTGAAAAACAGCCAGAGAATCCAACACAGTACCCATTCCCATTCTTCCCCATGTAAAAGGCACACAAACAAAAGTTGTAGCTGTGAGTATGGAAGACTGGAGAATTGGCTCTACTGTGAGGCTGCATGAGATGGCAGACCCACGTGACAGATGATAGGAGGCTCCTTCTATTCCTCCTTGTCTCCCAGCCATTCCTCTTTTGAGGAGAAATACTGTGCATAGCACACAGGCTCTAAACTAGCCAGTGTTATGGTAAGATCAATTGCCATTCCACTGTACTTTCATATATGAAATAGAAGGGGATGCAATTTTAATATTTACCTCAGGCAGCAAAATATCTTGGGCCAGCCCTATGCTTATAGTTGTTGGCACTGCTTACATTTGGACCACTTAGACTTTACTATGTGCTAACTACAAGACACTGTGGCCATTTCTGCCCTACACTGTCATAGCACTATTATTCCTCTTTCAACATCCTATGGGATCCTGGGATTTGCAGTTTAAGGGGGGCATGTAGAATTCTCAATCAGGCAGCTCTTTGGCCTCAGTAAACTACAAACTTCAGAATTCCACAGGATGTTGAAAATCAAATAATGGCATTATAACAGTGTAGTGTGGAAATGGCCTGAGTGTTCTTGCCAGGCACTGTTAGGAAGTCAGTGAAATAACTTCAGCTATAGCAGTGAATCTTTCAAAAGTCAGTTGGACAGCAGATGTTAAGCCAGTGGTGAGGGGGTAATTCAGATTTCAGGTATTCATTGTGACTGTATGTGTATGTGCACATAAATCAATGTGACTGTACTTTTATGCTGAGTTACCTAGGAGCCACCTTCTTACTTCTGGTGGCACAGGTTCAGCTTCTAAAGTGATTGAAGCTGTATCAAGAGATCTAACTATACTGCAGTTATTTTAATTTGCAAGCCACCTTGAGTCCCAGTTTTGGGGAAAGGGAGTGGCAAATTTTATAATTGTCATCTTCTTCAACCAGCTTGTATGCAGTCTCTGAATGTTCATTAGAAATGTACACAATCTTGCAAAGAGGTATTATCTTTTAAACTTTAGGTAGAGAAAGGAAAGGAAAGGAAGATTCCACTCTACTTCATTATTTTCCTCAGTCTCTGACTCCTATGCTAATCTTTCTCAAACAACAGCAGATCTTGAAAGCTTTGTTACTACTTCATTCACTTGCAAGCACAAAGATACCACCTAGATAAATTCAGATGTATCAGGATAAAATCAGGCTAGTATATCCTTTGTTTGTGAGGCCCATGGTGAAGTCAGGTGTACACAGAAGAACACAATAATGTTTGAACAAGTCTAGGTGCTGATGAATAATTGTATTTACTTGGTTGTCTGCTTGAGAGGAATGTAATGAAATTAAGCATTTTGATATTATCGTGATTGTTTATTCTTGCCGAGCCTTGAAAGAATGCAGATTTGTATAAGATTTACTATAGCCAAGCTGCATGTTTAAGTTATGCATTTTTAATAAATGCTAAAGAAAAATGGATGGAGTTACGATTATTAATTATCATTACCTAGGTATGCTCACAGTGTCAGACAGCACTTCTCTGCATATTTAATTGGTATTAACCGTATTTAAAGGAAAACGTGGATAGGAAAACAAAACAGCTTTGATTCTACATACTGTAAGGGATGAGCATAAGAGTGGGGATGCTTCAGGAATTTGATCTTTGTGGATGTTGAAATGAACTGGCCTGATTCACATCTTTCAGATTAATTTGTAGATTGATAAAACAAAGCCACGGGAATCAAGAGAAATTATAGTCACTGTTGCTTTCCTTTAGGATAAATTGTTGTTCACAGAAGCATAGCACAAGAGCTTTTCAGCCGTTCCCCTGTCTTGGAGGCCAGAGCTGTGTGTGCCACAGAGCATGCACTGTATCTTCTAAACATGTTGGGTGATCTTAGGTGTGGTGGGGCACTCTGTTCTGTTGCCAATTGCCTGTCTAGTTGGCTTCTGTATGTCACACAGAGAAAGGTGCCTCAGGCAGCTATATGTCTTCGGCTAGCTCTTATGTTGTATAGTTTCTGACAGAGAATATCTCCGTTTTTAGAGAAAATGGATAGAACAATAAAGCCACAGCCACCCCCACCCCACATGCTTCATATGCTTCCAGGCCTGAAAAAAAAATGTTTACTTTTTGGTCAAACACACAAAGTAGTACCAAACTACAACAAATCTCCCTTGCCTGCTCCAGGAGCAGCCATATGGCCTATGAGTGAGGGGATCCTCCTCACAGTTGTTGCCTACTGCTTTCATAGAGTAACCAGCCTGGTTTTCAGAAATGTGCCGAAGGAAAGCAAATATTTGTAGAGTGGAAAATGAGGCAGCACAATGGATCAAAAGTACAAAAACATCTTTGCTCGCTAGATATTCTATATTTTGGATTATACTATTCAGACTGTGGTGGCATCTAGAACTCTCAAGACTGAACATAAAAATAATAAAGATGATTGGTGTAAGGGGAAAACAAACATATGATTCTTTATGTACCACTTAGGATAAGAACATAAATTTTGGTGATCATACCTTGGTGCCAAACACTGATATGTGATCTTTAAAGAGTAATGTGGAAAAACACTTCAGCATTCCTATATATTAAGACATATCAAAGACATTTGAACACATTTTATTATTTTCCTAGCTTGTTGGAGTTTGAAAATTATTAAACCACTTTTCTTTCATTGTTCATCCAATACTTCCAGTACTATGAGACCTCAGAGTATCCCAGTATGAGATCCTTTTCTTGAAGAATGATAGAATCCATTTAATAACAATAACAATGCAAACTCAGATGGTTGTATGCTTTTAAAATATAGTTGAACTGCCTGTCAATTTTCCAACACAAACTGGTGCATTAATATCCAAAGAGTGTGGCTTTAGTAATATAGGTTGAACGTCCTTAATCTAAAAATCTGAAATCTGAAATGTCCAAAATCTGAAACTTTTTTGATTCAAGAATTATGGTGATGCCAAACTACCTGTCCACACAGATAGCTGAGATAGTGACACTTTTGCTTTCTGAAGAATGAATGAACACAAACTTTGTTTCATATACAAAACTATTAAAAATGTTGTATAAAATTATCTTCAGGCTAAGTGTATAAGGTGCATTTAAAACATAAATGAATTTTGTACTTAGACTTGGGTTCCATTTCCGAGATATTTCATTATGTATATGTAAAATTTCCAAAATCTGGGGGGGGGGAATCCAAAGTCCAAAACTCTTCTGGTTCCAGGCATTTCAGAGAAGAAATGCTCGATCTGTATTGGACCACAGTTGCTTTTCATTGTATTTTGAAGATGGAAAGTGTTGGGGAAGACACTCGTTTGGTTTGCTTTAATGTAGCCACCAGATGGTGCTAGTACCACTGTCTCAACTAGGCCCATGCATGCAACATTTCCCCTTCTCGTTTCTTTACTGAAACAGTTGGCATATATCACAGGGAGATTAAACACTGTAGGGTACATTCGGTAACTGGATTTTGTTTCCAAGTTCATATTCTCATTTTATTTCCTTCCCTGTGGCATTAATCTCATTTTCATGGCTTACACATTTTAACAACAACCATATTTTGAAATGCTTTCAATACCATACTACACTGATCTTTTTTTTGTCTCGAGTATACAGTTCAGTTTGGCTGAGTATTACTTATCTTCACAATAGGACAAACTCACTGACATGTATCAATTTTTTTTAATGTATCTTTGACTGGGATTAACACTGCACTGATTTCTTTTTCATCATTTATGGAATTACCTGGGTTGTTCCTTCAGCATCTTTGTCTAGTTATTAATACCATAAAAGGAAGCATAATGTTACCATCAGGCCACTAGGGACTGCTCTGACACTAAAACTGAAAAGCCAAGAAATAACCAACATCTCTACAGCTGCTTCTGTGATGTTCTTCAGAACTTAATTGGGTCACCACAACTTCCTTCAGGACAGTAAAATGATGCTCCAAGTTTTCCAGTTTATTTAGGTTTTGCACAATAGTGTTCCAAAATTCCCATAAAAATACCAAAAGGAAGGGAAAAGAACCTTGTTTAGAAAAGTCAAAGACAGATGTATTTTAAAAACTGGCATTATATTCATGATAAGAATTCAGAAAGGCTCCCCCCCGCCTTGCAGTAGGTTGAGATCTTTCAATTTGTAAAGTAGTTTCTAGTCTCACCAGGCAATCACCTTTTTTTAACATCAGAAAGCCAAAACATTGTAAACATGCCAAATCAGGCCAAAAAAGAGCTTTATATCTTGTTTAATTTAAAGGTACACACACACAAAAAAAAAACCGGTGGAAGAATTCAAAAATGCCCAAATTTTAGCAGTATTTATCTGAAAAACAAATATGGAAAAGTTTAGTGATAGCACTGTCAAATGTTAAGGAATGGCCTGGATGATGCAGGAACTGGCTGTAGCTTGGTGCCACACTCAAAATTACATGACTATTGATAGTATACTAATTATTTCTTTTGCCGGGCTTTACATTTATTTTCAAATGGTAGGCTGTGAAATTACCTTTACTTTTTTTTTTAAAGGAGGATATTCTAACAGGTACCACTTCTCAATCTTGTTCTTGTTTGAATGCATGCTCATCTCTTGTAAGGACTAGTGTGTGTGTGTGTGTGTGTGTGTGTTTTTCAGATGGAATGGACACTGTTGAACTGCAGCATACTGAACTTTTAAAAATGCCTTTTTCATCCATCCCTATCAAAGTTTGATATACAAAAGTATTAATAACATGGTACATTTTGCATATATGGGAGCTTGCAAGATGCAGTCATTGAAATCCTCTCTTGTTTGCCCCTGGCTATCCTGTTTTCTCCCTCTCCATCCCATTTAGATCAGTGTGGGAAGTATTGGGGTGGGGGAGCAATTATTTTGCATCAATATGTTACCAAGTGTTTGAAAATTAAAGTTAGACATTGAAAAGAAACAATCCCATTAATGAATCGGAAGCTGAATCATGAATGTAAAGATGCTTTAGAAATTACACATTAAAAACTATAAAAATAACAGTAAAGTTGGTGTTCTCATGGGCAGCTGTGTACATTGTATGAAGGAAAAATGACAAGATGTGTGTGGGGTGGAGATGGTAATGGACTAGACTGATTTATGTAATCTATACATGAAAAGCTGTAAAGGGTGAGATAGAGAGAATCGTCAGACCAACAGTGTCCTCATCCACGCATTGAGTGATGGAAGAGCTCTGTTTTTAACCACTGCTAACATGAAGGATTAAAACAACATTTCCAGGTGTTTTTTTTTTTTTTTCATTTTGCCTCCTGACATTTTCTCTGATCTTAATTCAAAAAAATAATCCAATAAGACAATCTGATTTTGGATCATATTTTATGTGACACCTCTTGAAATGGGCTTCTTACACATTTGATGGAAATTGACTGCAGTTTGCAAAATTTTATATAAGACAAAACATGTTAGTCTTTAAACCATGTCCCCTTCTTGTTTTTTACTGGAATAGACTTGTGGTTATGTCTCTGGAAATGGTTGGAATATAATATAAATTTGCGTAAATTTCCATAAAAGAAGTGCTTGAGTGTCTAGAATCTATGGCTAAATTATTGGCAAGATCCTGCCTAAGGAGACACAAATCTGATATGGAACTACAACAAATCTCTCAGTGCAACTCCCCAAACCCCACCTTTTTTATGGTGGTGGCCCCCACTCAAAACAGCCATTTCTGTGTTGGTGAAGAGTAGGGTTATGATTCTTTGCTAATTTTGTCTTCCAAGACCTCATAAAGGAATATTAGCAGTTTACTTCCTACTGTGAGAATCATAGAGTTGGAAGAGACCAGAGGGACCATCCAGTCCAACCCCCTACCATGCAGGAACCCACTTCAAAGTGCTCTCAACAGATGGCCATTCAGCTCTGCTTAAAAACTTCCATAGAAGGAGACTCCACCACACTCCAGGGGAGCATATTCCACTGCTGAACAGCTCTGACCATCAGGAAGTTCTTCCTGAGGTTTAAGTGGAATCTCTTTTCCCATAGTTTGAATCTATTGCTCCTTGTCCTAGTCTCTGGAGCAGTGGAAAACAAGCCCACTCCTCCTTGATATGACATCCCATCAAATATTTAAACATGGCTATCATGTCCCATCTTAACCTTCTCTTCTGCAGATTAAACATCCTGAGCTCCCTAAGCCGCTTCTCATAGGGCATGGCTTTTAGACCCTTCATCATTTTGGTCGCCCTCCTCTGGACACCCTCCAGCTTGCCGATATTGTTCTTGAAATGAGGTGCCCAGAACTGGACACAGTATTCCAGAAAGACCAGGACTTAATTCCACCCAAAATTCACATGTGGTATTTTTTGGACAGAAAGAGCGTCTTTCTTTCTTTCTTTCTTTCTTTCTTTCTTTCTTTCTTTCTTTCTTTCTTTCTTTCTTTTGGTGCAGAAAACATCTTTTTAAGCACAGAAAATGCCATTTCCTGTGCAGAACATACCATTTTACACACACGTACACACACACACACACACACACACACACACACAAAACAAGAGAGGATTTGTGCAGAATAGTCTCTGAACTGGCAAGATTCTTATCAGTGCAGGATTATCCTTGTCAGGGTTTACTAAAACTTGAGAAAGATATTTTACCAACCATTTGCTGAATATTTTTAAATATTGTTTCCATCTTTAGTGGAGAGTGGGGAGAACAGCAAAGCTATGTCCTGTTATTTTCTTTTGGCCGAATGCAGAAAAACAGTCATCAGCCACTGCCACATGGCATCGCATCCCTGGGTTAGGGACACAATGGCAGCAATCTGTAGGTTGTGCTTTTGCACGACATTGTCATGGTCCTGCTGCCATCCCACCCCCACCAGTCATGATCAGGGGATATTTGCTTTATGGATTAAATCCATTAAATGCCCACAATTGCATGATGCTCCCATCCTTGCCAGCCATTCTGTAGGGCAGGAAACATGATGGAGTTCCTTCCTTTCCCCAGTGCAGCATGGAGACACCCCAGTTGTGCTGTGGAAGGCAGGCACATGTCACTCATGCTCCCTTCTGCAGGGAGCCAACTGGGTGCAGAAGGGAGCATTCCCAGCACACCTCCTTCATGGCAATGGCACTGCTGGGATCACAACAGGAGGACAACAAGATCAGGTAAGGTGCAGAAATGGCCATCCTTAGAGACCTGCAGGAGTCCTCAGGAGTTCCCTAATTATGATATCAATGCTGTGTCTAGCTGAAAGAAAATAGCTCTATACATCTCTGCTGCTCTCTGCACTCTCTGCTGACATGGAATTGACCATCCAGGGTTGCTGCCACACTAAAAAAACAAAACAAAACAAAACAAACAAACAAACAAGCCCAAATGTTTAAGGGGGGGTATCCAACCACTGTATGATTGGAACATAATTCTGATTACCACAACTACCAAAAAAGAGGGTTGCAATGGCATAAGTTTAAGATTATAAATAACAGGAAATGATCCATTATGCTTTTCTTTTGGTGGACATTGGGTTCAATCATATGAGATTTGCCACTACCATATGTAGTTTGAGCTCTGGCAAACGGGCAGGCAAACAGGTCAACAGTAACATCCTGTGATTCACCACCATTTGTGGAAGATTATGAATAAGTGGTCAAAGAAGCAAATCATATAGTGGGTTCTTCAAAGTTATCACAGATTGAATTTACCAATTACAGTTGTTGTTTTTTTAAAAAAATCTGTTAAGCATTTTGGTGTAGGTTTGTTTGTTTAACATTTTGCACAAAGAAGGTGGAACTAACTCCTTTTAATCAAGAGATTGCAACTGGTTTGCAACTTTAAGTTCTATCACTGCAGTTATCATCAGTCTGAAGCGACCGATGTCTAGAAATAGGCTTAACTCTTTCTCCTGCTCCTTCTCTTTTGCTCTTTCTATATGTTCACTTTAGTTTGGAAATATTTGTCTTTCTTGTCACAGGTAATCAGCGAGTTTGAAGCTTCTCCTGACTCATTTTCCTACAGAATCCCCAATTTGAGTCGGAATCGACAATATAGTGTCTGGGTGGTGGCTGTGACAGCTGCAGGAAGGGGCAACAGCAGTGAAATTATCACCGTGGAACCATTAGCTAAAGGTAAGCAAACAGGTTAAAATGAGTAGCATGCAGCTTTAAAAAAATTAATTGGAAGTGACAAAAAGGCCATCAAGATACCTGCTACAAAGCAAAAGTGATTATTTGTAGGTCACACTGGGTTGCAAGTCATTGAATTGAACTTAGTAATATGCCTTCCAACTTCCCAATTTGGCAGGGATAATCCTGATTAATCATCTCAAATTTTCAGCTCCTTTGTCAATGTCTCCATTCCTCTTTTATCCTTCTACTTTCCTTCTTTGTCCTCAACTTACTTCAACTGTTGCAAAATAGTTTGCACTCTGTTAACTCAACAAAGGAGAGAGGAGAGGAGAGCAGAGCAGAGCAGAGGAGAGCAGAGGAGAGGAGAGGAGAGGAGAGGAGAGGATCTTGTTTCCCCCTGTAAACACAGGCAAAAGCAAACTGCTGCAGTCTCTCATCACTGGTCTGTTCTTCCTCATTAATGACTTTTGCTATATTGATCACATTCTGATGTTGCTTGGCCACACGTGTCCTGTTTTTTATCTGTGAAATGTTGGATGGTCTGTTGTAATGGTCAGTGATATAGACTCGAGTCGATTGATTCGGGCTCAAGTCAGACTTAAGTCACTTTGGTCGGACTCGACTCGGCAATAAATTGTGCACTGACTCGACTCAACTCAAGATTTGAATATTTTTAGTGATTGACTTTGCTGCCTTTGGTTCAGTAACATAATATATTCATCCAGAAACCTTGCAACTTTGAACAATGCTTCCATCTCTTTTTGCCTACTTGTTACATGACAATCTCTCTCAAGCCCAAAGTGTGGACACATTTATCAGAGGAGAAAAACAAACAGGTTAGGCAATGGGTTTGAGGCAGGGTTGAGGTCCGCTCAGCAGCCTGACCTTGCTGCATATTGGAGAAGCCTTCTAAAATATTTCCTAAGAGCAGAAGATAATACTCGCCTCAGAGTGCAGAGTGTGTTTCTCAAAGGGGAACTGCAAATGTGTTAGGCAGTGGGATTGAGGAGGAAGGATCCTAAAGCTTTTGAAGCTTCAGTAATGGGGGGTAAGAAAAATCCTATTCCCCACTTCTGAAAAAGTCTCCAGCTTCGGAAGTGGAAAGTAAGAAGAATCCTATTCCCCACTTCCAAAGCTTCAGGCTCTTTTGCAGGCTCAGGGCTGAGAGGTGTAGTGCAAGGAATAAACCAGGCCACAAACTGAAGCTGGATGAAAATAGGCCACCACTTTATTGGTTACAGCAAAAACAGGGTTGGATTGCTGATGGGTCCAGATCCCAGCATCGGCCAACCTACCTGTTGACCGATGAGACCGAAAACTCGAAGCCAGGACCACCTGGAGTCAGGTCTGAACCACCTGACCCCCCATGCAGGGATGTGGACACCCAATCCATGTCATGTGTCCACTTCCAACCCTGCTGTGCTGACCCTGGCAACCACCTGCATCCCCAGGCCCCAGTGACCTGGAGATAGCAGACCTGGATCCAGGACCCATGCCAACCACCTCAAAAGTTGTGACAATAAAAGGCAAAGACACAACCTAACTACAATACACAGGGTACAAAAAAGAAAAGGGGTGGGTGGGAGGGATGACGTGCAGAAGAACTGAGCTCTGGGGAGAGCCTAGCTAAATACAAAATACCTGGACCAGAGGGAAAACTTCCTAGAGTTCTGGTCTGGACAGAAGCAGCTAGTCAATTCAAACCAGTAGGTTTGAACTGATTGCCTGGGAGCTTTTACAGCTACACAAAGGCTGCTGAGTATGAGGAAGTACCCAGCAGGACTGGGAAGCCACATGGCATGGCAGGTCAACTGAGCAGCCCTGAGGGATGCTGTGGAGGCAGCAGCAGCACCAACGCCAGCCCAGGCTGCAAAAGTGCTGCCCAGTAAATCGGGCAGCTAACTTATGCCCATTGGCACAAAAGTCTCCAGCTTTGGAAAAGGAGGGGGGAAGGATCCTACTCCCCATTTCTGAAGCTGCAGATGGCAAAATCACAAACGTGGAGGGCCAACTCTGCTTAAACTATTAAAACTGACTTTATTTGACTCTGTCCTGAAATTCTGGAATATAGGTTGGGGTATAAAGTTGGCTCCCAGACTTCAGACTTGACTTGAAAGTATCTTCAAGGACTTGAGACTTGAAGGTAGAGACTTGAGACTTGGAGTAAAAGACTGACATACATCACTGGTAATGGCATAGCATTGCACCTCTGAGCAGGTTTTTATCATTGTCCCAAATGAGTGGGAAAAAGGATCAAGAAAGTAATGTGTGGGTGACACAATAGTTACAGTACAACTGCCTGTTGAAACACTGAAACGTTAAAAGGAAAGATGTAGAGTCCTTTAGGTTATGTCCTGGTCTGGAATTTTTTTGGCATTATGTTACAGGCAGAAACAGAGACTGAGGGCCTTTCCACACTGCACTGTTATAATGCTATTATTCCACTTTTAACATCCTGTGGAATTCTAGGGCTTGTAGTTTACTGAGGCCAAAGAGCTCTCTGGCTGAGCATTCTGAATGTCCGTCCCTAAATTGCAAACCTCAGGATTCCATAGGATGTGGAATAATAACACTAAAGTGTGGAAAGGCCATGAGATCCTGTGTCAGCTTGACTGAGCATAAAGCTCTACCAAGCATACCCTTACCCCTGCCCCTGCCCCCACCCCCATGTGCACAACCTGCCTGCCAGCTGCTGGTGGCCCATGTCAGCCTTTTCTGCTGCTGGATATACAAAGAAGATGACAATCCTCCCTGACACACATGAAGGTGCAACACTTGTGTATGTCACCAAGACTCCAGCCACAAGGAATATACGGTTTAATTGTCATTGCCCTATCCTATGCCTACGATTTGTAGTTTGGTGAGACCTTTAGCATTCTCTGCCAGAGAGCTCAGTTGCACTCCGCTTTGAACTGTGAAAAAGAATCCTGTGCACCACACCAAACTACAAATCCCAGGATCAATTGGAAGAAGCCATGGTTGTTGAAGTGGTGCCAACTAATATATGAGCTGTGCACTGTAGATATTTCCTGATGGAATGCTACTGAATTCCTTGTTAGAATAGAGTTCAAGCAGAACATGGAAGACAAGTCTTGAGGTTTAGACAGAATTCCAAGTGTTGTTCTTTGTAAAGGAAGGTACACATCCAGCTTTCATGACTGCAGAGAACATCTGAATGTAAATTGGCTACCTTTATTGGTGCAGAGTAGAACAGAGATGCTTTATCCCAAGACAGAAACAAGCAGGTTCATCTTGAAAGCACTTTGGAACTGACATGAGCCTTGTGCTTCAGGTCTCTCATTAGTATCTCTTAGCAGTAAGATGTAATTTCATGAGCTAGGCTTCATTTACTTATCTTTCTTTTTGGTCAAGAGAACTGATTTGTGTATGCATGGGACTTTAACTTTTTTTTTTTTTTAGTAGAAGAATTCCCTTAAGAATCTGAGGCTTCTCTTGAAGACTCCATGAGCAGAATGATTTCAGGAGAATCATATAGCACATACAATACATTTCTTCTCTCTTTGCCTCCTTTTATAGATCCCAACAGTCCAACAGCAGCCTTATAGAGTGATTTTAACTTTGCTCTTCACAGGCTGCTTCATGCGACTCTTTTTGAATATTATTTGGATGGGATAAAAAACTGCTGAGATTAAACATTCCGGTTACGTTTGATGCTAATGTCTCTTTTTCATGTTTGGCTAATTGGTATAAGAGGGATTCTCACCCTCTAGTCTGTTCTTTCTTATTAGCTGTTGTTTCTAATCTGCATACTTGACTGAAGTATCTCATGACTGACAATTTGATCCTGAGTGGTGTTCTGTTCTAAATTTAGTGCATTGCTTATTGAAGTATATGAAGAATTATAATTGTATTATCGGACAGAATATACTCATACTCTGCATTAGGGATGGGGCAAAATTATGTTCACATCTCATTCACATTTTGAAGTGAATTTACCAGTTTTGCACCTTCTTAACAAGTACGCAAACCAGAGCATTTATCCTTCAGTATTGACACTTTTCTCAACATTTTGTGATGTTGTCTTCTAAACAAAAACTGCATACAGACATGGTGTATATTAAGGGAAAGTAGATACAAAAAAATGTGTATGTTAGAGGGGAAAAAACATCAGCCTGAGGGCAGAGATCTGTCAAACTCATTGTAAACCCCTCTGAGAGCCTTTGAAGCTGAAGGCCAGCAAATAGACTTTAGACTAAGGAGAACCATTTACAACTATTGGTAGAAAATGTGTATATTCAGTCGAGGTGGATACTAAAATGTGTAATATTAGGGAAAATGCATACAATATTTGGGTGGAGAATCACAGGTGGAGCCACTGTAGTAAGATTTAGGTATTTTAGAAGCACTCCAGGGCAATGAATCCTGCTGATTCCTGGGATTCAGACTTTATAGCACAAGATGTGTACTTCTGGCCTACCCTTGAAATGGGATGGGTGAAAAAGGGCTAGTGTTTCCTTTCTCCTACCTCCCAGATGTGATGTACTCATCAGTGTGCACTGCAGATCTATGGTTCTGAAATTCTTCAGAGCTTATGGCTTGGGCGACATTCGAAAGATCCTAACTGCATTACCAGTTGTGTTGAAGTTGTTTCTTATGAAATGAACTTGACAGCTTTGAACTTTTAGTCTTTAAAAAAACGCTCCATTAAATATGAAGGATCTATTTTTATAGCTCTTGTCATGCAGATTATGCCACATTTGCTTTTTTGCTGTAGATTCTTCCCTGTGGGTTTCATTAGTAATTGCCCATTTATTTCTTATTAGCTATAATGGGATTCTACCCTTCAGCAACATTGGAGCATCACAGCAGGCCTGTGAGACCAGAAGACAGGCTGTCAGTCTAAGAGACTGAAAGAGGACAGTGTTTCAGGCCTATATGGGAAAATCCATAGACAGATAAGGATTGGACCATATCTAGCACCAGTAGCCACAGCATGAGATCACTTCACTCACATGAGTTGGCCACCTTTTGCAACAAAAGCCATTTCCGCACTCTGCTGTTATAGTGCTATTATTCCACTTTCAACATCCTATGGAATCCTAGGGTTTGCAGTTTTGAGAGGGTCCTGCTGGCCCCTCCCAAAACTGCAAATCCCAGGATTCCATAGGATGTTGAAAGTGGAATAATAGCGCTATAACAGTAGAGTGTGGAAATGGGCAAAATTAGTATGTTCAGTATAACAGCTGAAGGAGCTGCAGTTTCTCTTGTAGCTTTGGGAATGATTTACAAAGAAATTCTGTGCAATCCCAGGTGAAATGAAAGGAAATGATAAGACATCCTTCCTCAGAAAGGAGCGTCTTTGCACATGCTGGAATACTAAAGACAACAGACATGCCAGGAAAAAGCAAACACAATTCAAACTTAATGTCAGGCATTAAATTGCCTTTTAAAATTTGTAGCTCACAGTAAGTGGGAACAGACAAGTTTATGCCATCAGTTTTGAATGGGGATTTGGCTTCTACCACACTGGAAGAACACTTGGTAGAATTGAGCAGTGTCTTTAAAAACTTTTTAATGTTTTAAAATTCATTGAACTCAGTATGAGTTATCTTGTGCCTGTGTAACTATAGTATAGTATAGTATAGTATAGTATAGTATAGTATAGTATAGTATAATAGGCCAGGAGTATTAGATAGCATCAAACAGGTTTTCTTTAAAAAATCCCTGTGTATTGCATATGATTCCAAACTGATTCTTTTACTGAAGGTGTAGATGGGGATGATGGGCACTGCTAGAGCTGACAGCAGGGTGACCAACTGTAGAAAAGGTTTCCTCTGCACCACCCCCACTCTGAGCAGACCATACTTTTCATCACCTTTCATCACTTTTCAGCTCTCTGGAAGAGACATTGCATTACTGTCACTGGGGCCAAATTTTCAGCTCTTTTGCTGTTGTTTTTAGCAGTTGTGAGAAGTGGGGAAAGAAGCCCGCAACATTTGTAGCCAGTTTTTGGGTCAATTTGACTGTCTTGGGGAGGAACACCCAAAAATCAAATGGGAGAGTCTTGGGTTTCAGGGGCTGTACTTTGGAGTCCCAAGCTCCAGGTTAGAGTAATGTTTGACAATTATGAGTTATTTATAGCGTTGTTATTGGGTTGAGAAACATAATATTCTAGTTCTAGCTCTACAGATAGGATTTTAATTTCACAGAGCTGTATTTAGGACAATATCACTGTATTTATATTCTTTGTGTATGTGTGTGTGTTAAATACACACACAGGTTCCCAGTATGTGTTAAATACATACACATGTTCTCCTAGTGTCTTTGGCTGCATTGTCTCAGTTGTCCACAGTTGTCTCACTTGTCCACAGTTGATTGAAGAGCTACAAACTGCATTCAGCTAATGAGAATTGTCTCATGCACACAGACACTTCCTTAAAATAACAATGTGATAAGTTGTCTGTTTGATTTTCTCCACATTTGAATTTTGTGAATTGTAAATGGTGCTGAATTCTGATGTAAAACAAGCCAAAACAAAATTCTTACCCATCTGTATGGAAGATTTGCTGTGCGTGGAAGAAAGCCAAGGAGCATAAAACTTCCAAGTATTCTCACAGCTGCCTCAGTTTCACCACCAGCACACTCCAGTGTTGCTTCAGCTTTTGTCAGATGTCATTTCTTCACTCATTATAATCTAAAGTTCCTGGCAGTTCAGAAGTCTGCTTTATTTTTAATTTAATGATCACATATCACTAAAGGAACTGAACTGTGGACTGATTTAACTGTCAAAAATCTGTCTTGTCTTAGGAGTTTCTTCCATCACAAAAGAAAAGGAGATGCTGACGTTTTCCTCCATTGGCCCATCCTCTGTCAAAATAGAATAAATAGATATCTAAGAAACAAATTATGTTTCAAGTGATGAACTTCTGCTAGCTGACACAGATTTAAAAAAGGTGTTTATACAGATTTACTAGAGGTGAAGAGTAAGCCATAACAACAGAGCAGATGTGCATAATACGATATATGAAATTGTGTTAAAGGATAAGTAAAGAGCATGTTGTTGAGGCCTTTCCTGTGTTAGCTTGCATTTATTTATTTCAGTCATTTTCATCCTATTCTTCTGTCAGAAAGGTTTCCAGTGGGGCTTAGGTAAGATCAATAACCAGCAAGATAATCTTTGATTGCAAATAGTGCCAATTAAGTGCAAATGGAACAGTGTTACAATCTTGGAAGTCCTGGGTTGCCCCCTGAGAGTGGAAAGCTGAGTAGAAGATGAAACTAAACTACAAGTCAAAGAGAAAATGTTATGTTTCAGTCCCAAAAACTTGCATGGATCTGCCCCAATCTCAAAGAAATCTCTCAAATTCCTCTAATAAATTGTGCATGTGATGGTGACGTGCATACTGTCCTCATGCCCACTGGATGTGACTGATGCTTCCTATCCTTCCACCCAATCTTTCTCCCCATCCCCCTTTCTTTTTGTCGTCCCCAGCCTCTTCTAGAACTTGGAAAGGTAGTTTTAAAAAAAATGATAACAACATGCTGAAGCCATCTGTAACTGAGTATTACTCTACCATTGCTTGGTTATGCATAGCTCCAGCATTTTTTTAAACTGGATTTTTAAAGTATGCTTACAAGGAAGGAAGGAAGGAAGGAAGGAAGGAAGGAAGGAAGGAAGGAAGGAAGATAGGTACAAAAACAGGGGGAAAGGCAAGGGATGTGGAACACAAAGGGTATGAACAAGAGCTAGATGTGTACATTAATGCAAGATGAAGATATTTCCAAGACTACATTTTTGGAAAATACATCTTGAAATACATATCTACAAAACTTATGTTCATGTGTAGCTAACATGATAAGATTTTCTGATTATTGATCAATGGATGGTGAATATTTTTTTTTCCAACCTCAGAATTTTGGAAAGATTTTTTTTTTCCCTAACAGTGAAGGCATGCAGGACCCAACTCAGTACCATATGACAGCAATGTAATTTAAAAGAGCATGTACATCTAGAAATACCAAAAAACCTTTCTAATACAAAATTAGCATTCTGTGATGTATCTGACACAGAAGGGGGTATCACTGAATATGCCCACATTATATGCCACAAGGAAGCATTATCTGAATTGTATTGTCAATATTTTGTTGAAGCATACAGATTCAAAAGGTGTAATGGTATTCAATAGACATGAAATGTCAAGTTTTGCTGGGCAAAACATAGTTTTAGGTCTAAGGAGTCCTGATACTGAAGCTAGTGCACTTACCCAATGGTTGATTTAAACAGGGTAAATTTGCACAGACACCTAACATGTCATTATATTCGCTACTCTTAAAAGTAACTTTCCAAGCTGTAACTTCTCCTATTTATGAGGTTGAGTTAAAACTGTAGGATAACAGGCTAGAGCAGGTAGGAATAGGAACAAGTGATTTTGCTACTGTTACATTGTAAGTTACAAAAGAAAGAGAGAGAGAGAGAGAGAAGAAAGAAAAAAAAGAAAGAAAGAAAGAAAGAAAGAAAGAAAGAAAGAAAGAAAGAAACTGTACATTTGGAAAGAAAAAAAGGGGAGAATTGGAAGTTGGGACCAAAGTTGGGAAGAGATATTTTCTTAGACTACAGTTCCCAGAAAGTGCATGCCAATTGGGGGAAATGTAGTCCAAAGAAGTAACTTCAAAGCTCTGTTGGGGAAACATGGACTAGTTCTATCTCTCCTTGTTCGATGGTGTCTTACAGTAGACAGAAGGAGGATGAGACTGAAAACAGAGAATCATAGAGTTGGAAGAGACCACAGGGGCCATCCAGTCTAAACCCCTGCTATGCGGGAACACCCTCAAAGCATTCCCAACAGATGGCAATCCAAGCTTCTGCTTAAAAACCTTCAAAGAAGGAGACTCCACCACACTCTGTAGGATCACCTAGAGCAGACTGCCATTCTTTCCCTGGTCAAGCTTTATTGGATTGTTTACTGAAGACACACTGCTACAACCCAACATTGAAAGTCTGTCTTTCTCCAGCCCTCCTTCACTCGCCTCCCAATACCGGTGCTGGTGGCGGTAATACCTTACGGCTCTAGAGATGAGAATAAAATGAGGGAGGGGGCTTGGTTGGGCTCCCATAAAAAGACTCTGTAAAAAGGAGCTTCTTTGTCAGGGGCTTTGTTAACTGAGGTTTGCCTGTAATAGATTTACCTCATATTTCTCTTATAGGAGTGTTTCCAGATGTGTAGCTATGCTGTCTTTCTCTCCTTATAGGATGTTTTTCTGGTAAGAAAAAAAGATAGAACTAGCAGTGGGAAAACACAGGGATGTTGAAATTGAGGATGGTAAAGTTTGAACCTCTGTGTACCCCCAGGAAGATGGTATGAATGAGGCAGTGAGATTTTGCAGTTTTAAAAGCTCATCTAGAAGTACACTAAGGCCACTTGGCACCTTCATTGTACATGATATTTCAAATATTCCTTCTAGAACAATAGAGAAGTACTGGTGATTAAAATAATATTTGTTTTTTATTCTCAGCTATCTTGAGGATTCCCCCCCCCTTTCCAACCTTTCTACAGATATGAAAATTATATTGTTTGTGTTCCATTAAAAATTCTTGTAATGTAGGTTGAAATTAATTAGTTTCATATACACATAGCCAGAAGCATCTTCACTTTTGTTTTAAATATTTAATTCCTTCTGGGTTTCCCCCCACTGCTTGAAGATTGTGGCACCATATCATTCGCCATTTTAACACTTCTCAGTTTTATTCCTCAGCTCCAGCCAGAATTCTGACATTCAGTGGCACAGTGACAACTCCATGGATGAAAGATATTAGCCTCCCGTGTAAAGCTGTTGGGGATCCTGTACCTACGGTCAAATGGATGAAAGAAAGGTAACCAGCAACGATGTGTGTACCTTGTGTAAGGATTGTTTTCCATTTGTTGATACAGTGGGACCCCACTCCAGAATGGGGAGGGTCTCTAGGATGTTCATATTATTGTTCAGGCACCTTCAAGTGTGTAAGTGTGTTGGGGGGGAATGGCTATGGTTTGTGCAATGCAAAAAAGGATAAAGGAAATATTCTGCCATCCCCAACCCTAGCCTTCTTTTGGTGTGCTACATAACAAGAAAGAACCAGCAGAAGGATTGAACTTGAGAATTTTCTAGCTCTTTAGTGCATGGGAGATGGGGGGAACATGCAGTTCTGAAGAATGCAAAAAGGGAAAGGTGGTCCTTTACTTCCTCTTCAAACTGTTAAACTCATGGCATGCCTCCACTCTCTCCAACCCCTTTCCCTATATATATTTGTTTGTGTGTGTGTGTGTGTGTGTGTATCTTCATGGTGTTGTTGTTGCTCTTCTTTTTATTCTGTGTTTATTAACATGATGCATTCAGTGTCTCAGTTGCTCTCAAATCAATACTTAACTAATAGGCTAACACAATCTGACCTCCTACCCCTCCCATGCCCTCTTGAGTATTCTGCCAACATTCTGTAAGCTCACAGGTTCCTGTTAAGCTGTTCATACATTTACAAACTTTATATTTCTTCATACCTAGGGTGTTTGCAGACTGTTCCCTACAGTTTTTTTAAAGTATTTTTGTATCACCAAACTCCATTTAACAGAAATTTTGAAGTGTTTAAGCCACAAGATCATATACAACAGCTTCAAGATGTTCTGTAGGATTGATCTATCAGGCTGCTTTGACATCTGCAGTATATGTAAAGTGGGAGTTGTTGGACAAGATCTATGCGGTCTTTTTCTTTCTCACAGCAGCTTGACCTTTTCAATTTTTGTTGAATGTGCAGGGTTTTCCCAATTGTGAAAATAGGTTATACATTCAGAGCACATCATGTCCTGTAGTTGAAGGTCTTTAATATATTACTCACATCCCCACTGAGAATAACATGCCTGTAGTACGTGTAAAGATTACTGTAACATAAGAAACATTCTGAAGAGGTTGTAAGTTTTGTTTGTTTTGCAGCATTTATCTGGTACTGTCCTCTGCTTCAAAACTACAGTACAGATAGCCAATGGAAGATGGCCCAATGCCTATAGTCCTAACAAGATGGATCCAAGACCAAGTTTAACATGTAGCAGTTATCCTTTTTCTGTTATTTTAAGTTCTATTATATTAAGTTTTTGCCTAAGCCTCTGTACAGAAAAGATGTGAAGCCCAGAGTAGCAATCTGTCCACTTTCACACACCTACTTAAGACATGGGAAACAAGAGGAATTATTCAAATTAATAGACAGTTCCTCAGCAAAAGGTTAGCAACATAGACAAAAACTGCAGTGTATTCCTAAGTCTTAAACTTTCTTTCTTCTCCCAAGGCCTAGATGAGCCTATGAAACACTATGTCCTTTCATGATGAGTAGGTATCTCTTCCATGCTCCCCAAAGATGTAAAATGTGTCAAGTGTCGCAATACATCATATTTTAGCAGGGAGCAAATGCAATATAGACTCCAATCCGGAGGTGTCAGTAAGGAGGCTCTTGCATCTCCATTTGATTTGCAACTATAAACAAGGAAGTATTGGAAAACCAGATCCAAGCTGCTAGTCTAGCAGAAAACCTGGTTAACATGTAAAAGGTCCTCAGCTCACACCCTGCCATCCCCAGGAAGAGAAAGAAACACTCTTCTCTGAAACTCTTAGAGAGCTGGCACAGTGTCAACTACAGTATATTGGTCTGGATGAACCAATGACATAAGGTACTGTATTTGTTGGTGTGTAAGACACATCCATGTATAAGATGCACCCCATTTTCAAACAGTATTTTTTGGTGGGGGATTGGGTCTTATACGCCAGCAATACAGTATCTTCCTATATTTCTGCCTCAGGATAAGCCCCCCTCCCTTTTTTTTTTTTTGCAAAAAAATATATCAGCCAGTATAAACTGCAGCACAGTTATTTGAATTCTGGAAGACTAGTGGGTAGCCCCTGTAACTGCTCAGCAGCCAGGAGAACTTTCACGGTAAAGTGCCAGCCAGAGGAATCTCTGGCTGGAGTCCCCCACCACCATCAATAAGAAGGGAGCAGAGGATTACCTATTTAAGCCCAGAATTATCATTATATGCATTTACTTTTTATTAAATGCATTGCAAATGGGAAGGATCAAGGGAATAATATCTTGCCCCTGCTGTGAAATGCAGCTGTTCAGATCATAAGATCTGATGGCCTTGTGTTGGCAACCTACTTTCTTAAAGGAAAAAAAAATCAATTAACTTTGGAAATCATAAAAGTGAAGAACCCTTCTGATTAAAATGGATCAAAGGAGCCCCTTGAAGCTATATTCTTCCTACAACCAAAAGCTGAATAGCTCTTTTTGCCCTGTAAGACCAGGACTATTGAATTTTAAAAAATGGACTTGGCATTTTAAGAAGAAAAGAACTAAGAATTAAAAATCTAGGGGCATATACTTTTTGAATAGATTGAATTGCATTTTACCTGCAAAAAGCAATTGGACACTAATAAGAAAAGTAAAGAAAATTAAAGCATGATAAAATACTGACTGTTATCAGCTGGTGCTGGAGTTTTTTGGCAGCCTCTACCCAGATTTCAGGAAAGTGAACTGTTAACTCTATAACAGCTGGACTGAATGAAAAATGCAGCCTTCTTCAGAATGATTAGAGGATCTTCTATAAGGGATAATGAAACAAATTCTGTATGTGGTGATTTTAAGAGCATCATTAAGGTTATGAAGCAAGAATTCAAGAAACTCAAACAAGAGATAAGAGGGAGAGAAACAGAAGAAGACACAGAGAAAGAGATGAAACTGGACATGAAAATGGAAAGAGGTGGAAAGCAGAGAGCCATAGAAGAAACAGAAGCAGAGCTCAAGGGGAGATTTACTGCTTTAGGGATTATTTATGACCAGGAGGTTCTCCACCTCAAGGAGTGAAGGGGAGGGTAACTTAATTGGGACCTTTAACTGAATAAAATCAAAACAAAAAAGGATGTTGCACCAAGATTGTGATTTTTTTAAAAAAAAAAAGTTATGTGTGAGGGTTGACTTACCCTGTGAAATTGAAGAAGGAAACACATCTAAAATAAGGAGGCTGTCTCAGGACAGTGTTTTCCAGAAACTGTTTTTAAAATGCTATGTGAGAAGAAATCAGGGAAAGGGTGTTTCTCAGTGAAGTAGGGGATAAAACTTGAGGTGAAGATTTGGATAAAATAGCTTGATACGGTCATAGATTAAAGATGCTTAATGGATCCTTCTATCAAATGGTTTTTAGACTGTAAAATGGTACAGAGGTATTTAGGATATGGATACAGTTGGAAGTATTAACTAGGGAAAATAATAAGTAATTAAATCAGCAGTATTTTGAAAAATTAGTTGTATTATTATTTAGCAGTATTAAAGATATTTATGACATAATGCTTTTTATTGTGCAAGTATACTGTAACAAATGTAATAGAAGGTAAAAGAAAGAAAATGGGATATGGTGTTTGGTATGTTACGGTAACAAAAAAAGAAGTTTGTATGTTTTCTCTTTTAGAATGTAGGATCTGGGGAGAGGGAAGAAGAAAAGATTAGAGATTTTTTAATAGGTTTGGAATAAGGGGTAGGCTATATTCCATCCAAAGGAGGGCGGGGGTTGATTCCTTTCTGTTTGGTCTTTTCTTTTTCTCCTTTTACTGTTTTCTATCTTTCTTTCTTTTTCTTTCTGCTATTTTTAACTCATATGTTAATTCATATGCTTCTGTATGCGCTTAGATGTTCTTTTCTTTTTTTCTTTTTTATAGCACTTATGTATTTGTACATTTATGTATTTGTAGTATTTGTTTTTCAAATGTTAATAAAAAGAAAAAAAGAAACTACAGCACAGTATAGACATTTTGGAATGAGGCCAGTTTAGCTTGCATAGTCTTAGCCACAAATTCTAATTCATCTTGTCAGCTCTTCAGAAAGAATAGTTCCCATTCTCAATTTCCTTTCTTAACTGGACTACCAGGACTGCCAGTGCCATTTGGATTCAGACTCCAAATGGCACTGGCAGTCCTGGCAGTCCAGAGTACAGGAGGTTGGGGTCAAAAATGAAAACATTGTTCCCCATCCAAAAAAAAAAAAATTGCCCTCCTATGAAAATTTCCTTCAGTCAGAATCATTAACACCTAGAACTCTTATATTTGCTGTGTTTGCATTCCCTTGGTAACTCTGCCTGCACATTTTCTGTGGATGCCTAAACTATATTTCTAAATGCTCAGCGAGCAGCGGAGCTTGGAGTGCATGGGGGGGGGCAGGAGGTGTGTGTGGCCATGTTGCACGGGGGCATGGCTGCAGTGCACAGGGATGTGGCTATGAGCCAGGATGCACCAAAAACATTGCCACTGGGTGCAAACCGCCCCCTTCGTCCCCTGTCCCTATGCAACTGTGTTCAGTTGAAGTGCTGATTTACTGCAATGTTAGAAAATTGAAGACTGAAAGAAAATATCATGGGGAAGGCAGAGCAACCCAGCATATTGTCTTTTATTTGAGGAGAGTGGCTGATTACAATGTATGTGTCCCAATGACCCATTTGTTGCTTAACATATTGCAGCAGTTACAGTAAAGCATATATATACAGCTTCAAGCAACATAGTTCTTCACTGCGATAGATGTTATGTATTCTTATAGTGGCTTGTGGCTAATGTACTCTTCCTCACCTCAACAACTGGGACAGGCAACACAAGGCCCTCCAGCTGTTTCTGGACAGCAATCCCATCATCTCTCGCCTTGGACTATATTGATGGGGCTTGGTTCAGTAGCATCTTGAAGGCAACAAATTGCAAATCCCTGCATTAGTGAATCAGTTCAGCCTTCTGAACTGTTAGAAGTTTTTGCCGGCCCTTTCCCCCCCACTTTTAAAAATAACCCCAGTCCTGAGTAATGTTGGTTGTAACCTGTTTAATGTATGAATTTTGTTTCCTGTGAGGTAGTAACGGGACACCCAGTCTAGTGATGATTGATGGGCGGAGAAGCATCTTTAGTAATGGCAGCTTTGTCATCCGTACTGTGAAAGCAGAGGATTCAGGATATTATAGCTGTGTGGCCACAAACAACTGGGGATCAGATGAAATCATTTTGAATTTGCAGGTTCAAGGTAAGCTAATAAAAGCCTTCTTTCATTGCAACTGGTTGTGCATTTAAAGCACCTGACTGATTACCTAAGTAGTTCTTCTCATGACAAATAAGAATACTCCAGAGGTCAAAATGTGAAGTGTTCAAAATCAGACTTTGAAAACTGACAGACTGGAGCTTATCCATAGGAAGATGACCAGGGTGATGAGGAATATGAAAAATGGGACATAATAGCAGTCATCAAATATCTCAAGGGTGGTTGGGCAGGAGATGAGCTAATCTTGTTCAGAACTGTATTCAACGTGGAAACTACAAGTAAGCAGATTTCTGCTGAAAATTACAAGAAACTTCCTAGTGATACGAGTTATTTGCTACAGTGGAATTGACTCCTTTGGGAGGTGGTGAATTCCCATTTAATAAATGTACTTAGTCAGGGGCTGGATGCCACATACTGTATTTATGTCATCCCATGCAAACCCTGCACTGAACAGGAGGAAAAAATGTGTTACTTTAGAGATTCCTTCCATCTCTGTGATTCTATGAAAGGCAATTATATTTCAAAGAACACTGACTAGTCTCAGGTAATAAAGATGCCTGTTACTTGTAACTAGCACTGATCAATCAACTTTGTGGTGCTTTCATTGATGTCAGTGCTGTTGCATTGATAAGATATGCCAAAGATTTGTGGTAGTTGTGTACTTTTATCTAAAGTAAGGATGGGAATCATGCAGCACTTCTGATATTGTTGGACTGCATTTCCCAGCATTCTTCGCTGTTGGCTGTGATGGTTAGGCCTGCTGGGACTTTCAGTCCAACAACATTTAGAGGACCACACAATTACCAACCCTGATCTAAAGTAATAGTTGAGAAAATGATTTTTCAGCTACTTAGAGGATGATTGAGCCAAGATTTTAGTGCTAGGAAAGTCAAAGGCAAAATTAAGGTTACAAAATCCCAAATAAAATTATATAGTATTTAAATGCCTGAGAAAAAGCAAACTTTTCTGCTAAGTCATAACTAAAGAGGTCAAATGACACACGTTGACAGATATGATTTGCTTTTCTCCCCAGCCTCAAATAATTATTTGATACCTATCTTTAAGAACAGTGTAAAATTATGCAGAATGATTTCATTTTTTTTCTATTTTTATCTATTTTTAAATAGTTCCACCAGACCAGCCGAGACTTACTGTATCCAAAACCACATCTTCCTCAATCACTCTTTCATGGATACCTGGAGACAATGGAGGCAGCTCTATTCGAGGTAACAGAGTACAGGTCCATTTCAAAGAGATTCACATATTGTAGTCTCAAAACTGATATTGGGCCATGTTAGCATTGAATAAGGGAAAGCAGAGCTATTTTGCATAGGCCTTCTGAGTAACTGGGATACTGCTGTTTCATGTGAGTCAGGAATTCCTGTATTTTTCCAGTATGTCTTTCACAGTGTTTTTTAAACAAATATTAAAAAATATCCAAAGAAAACACCAAAGAAGAACAGTGCTCTGCTTGCACAGGTTTTGTGTGGCTCTTAGGAGGCAGCCTTTCTTTCTTGCTCCCTATAGTGAAATAGAATGACGAAACTCAGTCTGAACTAGAGAGTTCCCTGGTAACCTCACAGAACTTCTCCTCGTCTCTGGGAAGTTGGTTCTTCTTTGCAGAGCACACCTCTCCAAATTGGATTCTTAATCCAAAATGCCAACAGATTTAAAGGTTTTTACTATTCACCTGTTAGTGCAGGGAAACATCCATTGATTTGTGTATCTAGCTAATATTGTTGTTGTTGTTCTTGTGTGCCTTCAAGTTGTTTCCAATTTACACTGATCCTAAGGCAAACCTATCACAGAGTTTTCTGGGCCTGAGTGTGTGTGATGAGCCCAAGGTCACCTAGGGGGTTGCCATGGCTGAGGGGGAATCAAGCCTTGGTCTCCAGGGTCATAGTGCAAAGCTCAAGCCAATACTGATGTCTTGGTATCCTTGTCAGGTTATATACTTCAGTATTCAGAAGACAACAGTGAACAGTGGGGTAGTTTTCCTATTAGCCCTAGTGAACGTTCCTACCGCTTAGAGACATTGAAGTGTGGCACCTGGTACAAGTTCACACTGACTGCCCAGAATGGAGTGGGACCTGGACGAATCAGTGAGATCATAGAAGCCAAAACACTTGGAAAAGGTATTTAAAGTCATCTTCCATTGTGATTCTAAAATAAGAGAAAATTGCATGATACAGGTATGAATAGTATGGGTATCCATTTCCTAACTATGCCATAAAGTGGGTAGTACTCCATGGGAACTGGTTTTGTATTGTGGTCAAAAGAGTAAACTGTGAGAGGGAAGTCCCTCATCTGAATTTCAGCCATGGTCTTATTCAGATCATTCCCTCAACCTACCATCTGCAATTTATAGGGAATTATGGTAGTCTCATTATCTAATGTATGTAAAGAATATTGAACACCAAAATGACTATGAAAATGCTAACTATTATTATTTATAATAATTAAGAATTAATTAGGTCTACAAAGCCTGCTATGTTTAGTAAAATTTAGGAAGGGAATATTCATGTCTCTGCATTTAGGACTGATAGACTGTACCTTTAGTTTTGTGAGCCTTTGACATGCACAAGCTATTACTGAGCTTAAATTGAGCTGAAATAATAAAAATGTAGCACATTTCAGGAATACCCCACATTCCCCTTTAGGTGATCGTCTCCATTCAAACAAAGATAAAAACATTTGCCTCCTTTAAAGTGGCCATCACTATTCTATAGCCTCCTGCATGCATGATGCCACTCACTAGGAGAGCTGGAGAGAGGTTGACCTATGCATTATTTGGAACCAAACGGGTGTTTTGCTTTCCTTTGTTTTGCTTATGTGCAGCTTGTCTTTTAGTAGAGCTGTGACCCTTGAAAATGACAACCTTTATACTGAGAATCAAACCCTGTGAAAGTTTAGTGCAGGACTTAGCACTCAAGTCCACAGGAGCAGACAATACTTCTTGCAGTGCAGGTTTGTCTTAGGCATGACTTGTTGTATATTCCTGGAATGTAAAAATGAAAATGAGGAGCAACCAAGACATCATCATTTTTACACTGAGAAAATGAAAATCTGCAGTTACTTTGTATTCATTTGATTACCTTTGTATGGTATCTGAATGCGTGATAGAGTAGGATTGTTGGACTAATGGAGTATTAATTATCATTTCCCCTTCTTAACTGTACATTTACAGAAATACTCAGCCAGACAGCAGATATTCCCATACAATAAAAAAATAGCATGAAGTTATAAATTAGGACCAAGAAAATGTTAAAATCCCTTGCTAATGAGTCATGAGTGCACTCTAACAATTTGAAAAAAGAGAGAAAGAGAGAGAGATTGAGAGAGATCAGTGATTCACATTCTTTGTCCTCTAGCTATTTTGAAGTTAAACTCCTTGTCCCCGACCAGATTTGCCAATGCTCAGGAATTCTAGGTCCAAAATGTCTGGAGGAAGAAAGGTTGAGAAGCACTATTTTTAATAGTTTCCCCACTCTCCAAGACACAGTGGTTGAGATCCTGCCTCAGAGGCCACAATGCGTAACTTTCCAATGATGGCACTATATTGCTAACAGCTATGCTAGTGAATTGTGACAATGCACAATGGGGTGCCGTGCAAGATGTCGTTTCGCACTATGGAGACTCCCATTGTGCAGTGGGACACATTATTCATTGAGACACATTGTGCATCAGTTCCACAATGGCCATGTGGCCAGCTCTGCTTATGCAAAGGTCCTGATGGCAAAGCTACATCTCCCTTCCCCTTCTGAGAATATTAATGTTGCACGAGGACTCAATTCAACTTTATACAATCTTAAATCGGTCTACGGTGTTAAGATTATACAATCTTGAATCAGTCTATGGCACCAGAACAAATAAGCTATAGTTTAAAAAAAAAAAAACTAGGATGCTAAAATTATCAGGACTCAGCAGTTTCTATATTTTATATTAGACAGCAAGATTATGGGAAAACAAAAGAAGTTAACAATGCTGTTTGGGTTGTTTCCTGGATTACACCCAGCTGCAACCTTTTCAGAAGTAGCACAATTGGGTGTGTAGAGCCACTGAATATGTACATTATAACTGGTAGCTTTGTAATGAAAAAGCTGCAGTGCAAGCAAGAGCTACCATGTCACCTGTACTGTTAAGCAGTGATTAACACAGAAGTCACTGGATCAACTATCTGTCTGTCTGTCTGTCTGTCTATCTATCTATCTATCTATCTATCTATCTATCTATCTATCTATCTACCTACCTACCTACCTACCTACCTACCTACCTACTTACTTGCCAGGAACTATTTGGCAGTTTTTGTAAAAAAAGCAGAAATGGAAGGATAGTTGCATCGTGATTTGTGTAGTAGTGTGGAAGCGTGTTGGTTTACTTTAAAGTGCACATCAAGCAAAATCTTTGGGCATCCTTATTTGTAGCATTAGTGTTAGTATTCAGATGATAGTATTCACTGATTCACATCTTATCCAAAAGTAAATTGCATAGACAACTTCAACCATTTTTGTTTTAAGGAAAACATCCTCAGAAATACTTCAACAGCTGCTGAGGCTCATCTCTGGTATCCAATATTGTACCTGATTCTGAAAGTACTGTACAGTCTGAGAGAAATGCTACCTTCCTTGCTGTCACAATAATATTGTGATGCACCTCTAAAGCTAGTACTGAGAATCCAAGGGAAGCACACACATCTTGAATTTCTCTCAGCAGTTATTTGGTATTACTGTTGAGGAATCTCTAGAAACAGCCATCATATATTCCTAGTAATACCATCCCATCACATTCACCCTCTAGAAAATCAGAGGTATCTTGGGAAAAGATGTGGAAGAATTAAAATGGACAGAAAAGGAGGATAGAAGAAAACCAAGAAAGGTGATTCTAAAAATCATGTGTAAAGATTACAAAATTAAACAAGTTCCTATAAGTAAAAGATACTAGAAAGACGCTGCGCTTGTTATCTATTTATTAAAACTCATTAAATATATATTTTCTTGTAGAACCACAGTTTTCAAAAGAACAAGAACTTTTTGCCAGTATTAACACCACTCGGGTACGATTGAACCTCATTGGCTGGAATGATGGTGGTTGTCCAATCACCTCATTTACTCTGGAATACAGGCCATTTGGGACCACAGTATGGACAACGGCTCAGAGAACATCTCTTACTAAATCATATATAGTTTATGATCTTCAGGAGGCAACCTGGTATGAACTGCAGATGAGGGTCTGTAACAGTGCTGGGTGTGCCGAGAAGCAGGCCAAGTTTGCAACACTCAACTATGATGGGAGTAAGTGCATTCATTTCATTGCTGTTTAATGAAGAACAATCATAAATAATTTAATTTCACATAACGTAGTCTAAGTGCCATTTAATTTTGTCTGCTGCAATATGGTGTCTGTAGCAACTAGATGATAAAAACAGTAAAGATGCTTACAGTCTGAAATTCCATCTGCCTCTTGTCACATAGAAGCATTTCACACAGAGCTGTACAAATTTATGACAGGTTTCTCTGATGGCCATGTTTTACAATGGACCTTTATAGCTCAATTCAGTGCAATGCAGTGTGTCAGTGTATACAGTGTATCAGGAGGATTTCTTCCCATTCATCTGTCAGCATTAACTCTTTGGTGGTGGTAGGGGTGGTGGCAGTGTGTCATCAAGTCATTTCTGACTTATGACAACCCTGAAATGTCTTGGATTTTCTTGGCAGGATTTGTTCAGAGGGGGTTTGTCCTTACCTTTCTCTGAGGCTGACAGAGTATGATTTGCCCAGGCAAACAAATCTGAGTGTTTCGTGCAAATACTTGCCCTGATTTTGAGAGCAGGAATCATTCTTCACCTTTGTGTCGTTGTGTGCCTTCAAGTCATTTCCAGCTTATAGCAACTCTAAGATAAATATATCACGAGGTTTTCTAAGGGGTGAGAATATGTGATGTGCCCAAGGTCACCCAGTGATTTGCCATGACCTAGTGGGGAATTGAACCCTGGCCTCCACAGTTGTAGTCCAATACTCAAGTCACTACACCATGCTGACTCTTCTCCATGCTTAAACCACCATAAATATGCATTCTGTGTACTGAAGTAATATAAAATTTCTTTTGGAACTGGGTAAGAGTCTTGGGTTGAAGAGTAGTAGTACACGATGTCAGCCCTGCGCTTTAGTAACCCTTTGGTTTTCTTCCTCTCAGAAGCAACAAGAGCAAACATGGGGAATGTGCAATCACCCAGTTATTTCAGATTGCTGTTCCAGGATCCTTTCCTGTGATTATACTGGCTAGGATTGCTAATCCCACCACATCTGGAGGACCATTTCTGACCTAGAGCAACCAGAATTTTTGTGTCCACTCCAGGTTTGGAAAATGAAGCCCCAAAGGCAGTACCAAAACTTTTTGAATTTGTTTAAATTGCCCACCACTTTAGATTATATTATCTGCTCTATTTTTGTTATTGATTTGTACTTTTGTTGATTTGGCACCAGAACAAACTAGCTTTGGTCATATATAACTAGGGATGGGCACCATATCTGTCTGTTCTGTCTTCTCCCACATTTGAATTATGTGAATTCTGACCTGAATTCAGAGTGAACCAAAATTCTTTCCCATCTGTATATATAATTTGGAAATGGGCCATTCCTTCCTCAAAACAATTAAGCCTTTTCTTTGATTTGGAATGGAAACACATCTTGATTTCTGTATTCAAAATAGAACATACTTTTGAGACATTTTCTTTTTATAAAACCAGAGAGGCTATGATGGCTCTCTCCTTGCTGTTCTTTCATTGACAAGGAATTTTGTTTTCCAACAGGCCTTTAAAAATTAGATGCCGGGGCTTTTAATAGTGTGCTGTCTTGCCAGTCTTAATAGATCTTGATGTTAATGATTTGTGTTAACTGATTTTAATTCTATAGGTAATTTAATTGGATTTTAATAAAAAAAAATCTGTGTTTTTATTTATAACAAGTGTTTTAACTGTGTTTGTTTCAGCTTTTATAAGCCGCCTTGAGTTTCAATATGGGGGAGCTGGATGTAAATGAAATAAATAATAGTGATAACAACAACAATGACAACTGTTGATTTGGTAGTTGTCTACTACACACAACTTTTGTGCCTGGGGACAAAAGGTGGTCATTTCTTATCATGAAGTATTGTTGGATGGTCTATTTTAATCTAGACTTGGTCACTTCTCAGTGATTTGGCTACAGAGGCTACGAAGTTGCCTAACAACATGCTTCTTGGAAAAAGTCATTGTGCATTAAAATATGATGTGGCCCAAATCCATCCTTTCAAAATTTCCCAGCAAATAACTGAAATTTCCTAGCAGGATACTGGATAGTTTTCAAGCATTAGCCCTGATTTTTTTTTTTTTTTTTGGTACAGATAAAGGCCAACATTTTCAGACAGTGCTTTCTGTCCACATGTTAGTGACTGCAGTGACCATGTTGTAAAAGGGTATAGTACTTTTATGTCACCTAAAATGATCCAGTTCCCACTCTTGGAATCCTGGAGCAAGAGTAAATTGATAACTAGAGCCCTGAGGTAAGGTAGATCATGAAACATTAGAAGAGATCTCCTCACTAGCTCCCTTTTCTACATGTGAGCTATTAAGCAACAATTTTATCATGCCTACACCTGTCTCTGTATGTGTTCACACGCATGCCTGACAATGGAGAAGAGAAATTCCCTCAGCAGCAAATGTAACAGCACTTATTGAAAAGGAGGTCATTTACTTTAATTTTTAATATTGTTGAATTCCAAAGCTTTATTACATGTAGCTTTGAATATTTTATAGGGAAGATAGTACAAGGAATTATAAATAAGATAAATAAGAATAGGACCATGTGGAAAAAATGTCAAAGAACCTCAGCTTTGGTTGTAGCAATTCAGAACTTCCACCATTTTAAGCTCAGTGACAGCAGCACAATTTGTGAAAGTAGGATCATGATGGAGAGGACTTCTTCCAAAATGGCAATAGCTTTGTACTACAAAAGAACCCAACACATTTCAAATTTGGGCCCTCATAATGCCTCTTGTCAAGCAGCCTTCTGCTCTATTAGCCCTCCCATTCCCTATTTTGTAAGGAGAAGAATAGGGAAACTAGCATTTGTCAGGGAGCTGGGGAGGTTTGCAAAAACCAGGGAATCTCCTTAAATCCCCGGATCTTGGTAATGGCAACACCTGAGTATGCTCAGTCAAAAACCCACATTGCAACCAAGGGTGCTGAGAACTGTTCCCCTCCCTTCTTTTTCTTCTCCCCTCCCCCTTTCTCATTTCTCATGGAGCCTGAAGAAATGAAAATAGCAATATTTCATTCAAACAAAAAGTCCATACCTTACCTTTTTACTCAGACTGGTGACATTGCACGTCCACTTCAAAACACCCCATGCAAAATTAATGTGTTGAAGCTTTCCAAATTAATTAAACCCCTTAGGAACATGCAGGTGAGCTTCCATGCACTGTAGTCACTTAAAAATACCAACCTTTTCTCTTCATTGATAGGCATCTAATGTCATGACACTGTTTCCAGGTACAATCCCTCCACTCATTAAATCAGTTGTCCAAAGTGAGGAAGGTCTGGCAACCAATGAAGGGCTAAAGATGCTGGTGACCATTTCCTGTATCTTGGTTGGGGTCTTGCTGCTTTTTGTGCTTCTGCTGGTTGTAAGAAGGAGAAGGAGGGAACAGAGACTAAAGAGACTCAGAGGTAAGAACGGATACCAAATGTTTGCTTTAATGTATTGTAGTCACCTCACCTCATCAAGAAAATGTAGCAGTATGTAAATCAGTTGTAAGAAGTAGATGGTAGAGCTAGTTTTTAAGTTGCAGGAAACTAACTTGGCAATTCCCCACAGCTAACACCATTCTGGTGTCATTATTGGAGAGGATGTTCCCATTTTAAAGAGAGTGATGTTATTGTCACACATAACCATGGCATCACATGAAGTTGTGAGAAGTGTCAGTCCCAAATAGAGAAGAACTAATCTGTTATTCCCACATCTTAATGTTTCATCAAATTTATGTAAATGTTGGTACGTTCTTATCAAAAATGAAACAAAATATATTCTTAACAATCTTCACTGGTAAAGCTAGTGCATCTATTCCTAGAACAGAGTGGAACATGTTGTACCTGCTTGCCATGTAGCTGTTAAAGATTAAGAGGGCATTTTGTAAAAAAAGAGGTGGCAACCCTAATTCACTACTACTTACTTGATTGAATAGACACAGATTCAAACTCAGACTTCTAATAGCTAAACTCTCTGACTGCATGGTCAAATCTTTCAATTTTGCCCTCTCCCACATTCATCACCATCACCATCATTTTAAAAAATCAAAATCTTTCCATAGATTTTTTAATGAAATGAACAAATTTTGGCAAGTTCCTACAAAAAGAAAATGAAGTAAATGAAATTCTCACCTTTCTTTAGCTTCAACCACATGGATGTCTGTAGCTGCCAGAAATGTATTCTGTATCAAAAGAGATATGTTGAGCAGCAGTCAGAGTCTTTTTCTGTTAGAAAAGCTGTTCTGTAGAAGCACCCAGGTTATTCAGTCAGAAACTTTAAATTAAGACATTTACAACCTCTGTTTCTGGAAACCATGCCTTTTTGTTTTGTTTTTTTATTTTTGTTTTAGCATGAAATGCATGTTTTTCACAACAAGACCCTCATTTTTGTGCAAAAAATTCCATCTTTTCAGCAAGACACATAGGGTTTCTGCACATAAATTATGGGGTTTTACCTAAAAACACTTCAATTTTGCATTCTGTTTCTGTGCAGAATGATTTCCTGTAACATGTTGTGATATGCAAATCCCAGGCGATATCTGTGCAAACCTCTGTGTTATTCTTGCTGGCAAAGTTCCCCGGTTTTTGGCCAGGAAATGAATAACAATGAATATTTTTTCCATCCCTATTGAAGACCCATGTCCCCACAATTGTACACCATGCCAGTCTTGACCTTGACATCTGCCCATTTGACATGATATCTGAAAAAACTGATGTACATACAGCAACATCCTTTTTGTGCTTTCAAAGAGGAGATTTGGGACAGGTACTGTTTGGGGATTTTAGAGACTTAGGAACTTTGTTTTCTTCCTGTACTTGGTTTTATATTGTTAGCAGTTCCTTGTTATTTGTTTTATCCTGAAGAACTTAGCTTGATGAGTGGTATTTTAGTTTCCCCTTTATCTTGCCTTCTGCTGAGTCTTTGTAGCAGTGCTGACTGAGGAGCAGCACAAAGATGATGGCTGCCAGAAGATACACTAGGAAGAATCAGGGATCTGCACTATTTGTGGGTGGGCGAGTGACTTAGTCCTGCTGCAGCAACTGAGTCTTCTTTGCTCCTAACCAAGAAAATTATATTTTTGAAATGTAGCAAAGCTCAGTTGAAAGCTGTTGGGTTGCTGCTGATTTCTCAAGGAGGCATATATGAAAAAGATTCAGAATGGTATCTGGAAAAACCCTAACAAGCAAAAATGAGAAGAATGGCTGGGATTCCTATTTTTCACTTTCCAACAGTACTGGTGTTCAGTCATATATTGCACAAGATGTTTATTTAATATCCCTGTATTTATTTATTTAATATGCCTGTAAATCTAAACTCTTGTTTGGGCTAATGTTTTGAACATGCTGTTATTAGAGTTGGCAATAGGCTTTTCTTCCCTGATCTAAATATGTCACGTCTAATAATTTTTCAGTGCATTCATCTTCCTTATGTCAGGAGAAGAGAAATGCACAAAAATTAGCAGGCACAACTGGTCTTGCAAGTTAATTTTTCAGAACTATAACTGTCTGAATCCCCGTGCCCAGGTAGGACAGCCAGAAAGGAAAGTTTTCCAAATTCTAATTCAGGTTTCTACAAAGACTAGGGCATAGTACAGAAGACAGATGAAGAACTGGCTCTGGTGAAATGGGAAAATGATGCAGTCTAGCTTGTTTTCCTAAGAATTTTCACCTTCAAGATGGTGCTATTTCAAGTGGTGGCCTGTGGACTGTTGCTGGCCCACAAGCCATCAGCTACCTGTCCACAGTGGGTTTTCAGGGGGGAAAAGAGGAAACAGCTGTATCTAGTGGGTACAAATATGGTGCTGATTCGTGGCACATTTGAAGATTAAAAAAAAATGGTAATCTTCCACATTTGATATCCTGAGAAAAACTGCTTTGAAACATAAATGTACAGAAGGATGAGGGAGGCCTCCCTCAGAATTTTAAAAGTTAATGATGTTAAGTGCTATCTCTGGTCCATAACTGTTATAGCTTCTCCATAACAGCCAACAAACACTTGATGATGACTGTTAGGGAAAAAATTGTTTTTGGATGTAGGAACACACCACATGACGATGGAAATCTATATGCATAGTAAATAACTGAGAAAGGAGGGGACAGATTTGCGCATTTTCATATATTAATTTATAGGTATAGATGCACATTTAGAAATTATTGGTGTAATTTATACAGAAATACAGTGCCTCTCACAATAGTGAGACTGTGTCTAGGAGACGGATATATTTGCTTATCTGTTGATAGGAGACTTCAAGATACCTGCTCTCTGTATTCTTATGTTTCTTTCTCTTTAAGTCTGACTTCACCTGGACACATCTTCAGCTACAAAGGGAATGCTGAGGTGGTAACATGTTTGCACAGTCAATGTGCCACATAGGATGGAACAAGATATATGGCTCCTGTGCAGTAGGTGGGATTTTCCTCTTGACAACAAGGACAGAAGAGTGTCCAGACAAAATCAGAATTACAAAGAAAGAAGCATAAGAAGGGAGAGGCAGCAGGGCCTTTGAAGTACTCCTTTAACAACTAGACAAGCATGCTAACCTTTGATACAGTTCTATCCACTATGGTAGGATGCATTAATTTCTGCACAAATTAGAGTAAGAAATTCTGAATTTGCATCTATACATTTGTATCCTTCTAACAGAAGGCTGTTTTTCCATTAAGCAGGGCACGTAGCCATCAGAACTGAGGGCATATGGTACTGAGGATATTTTTATTTTAATGACTGAGATTAAAAGCAAACCACCTATTTTTGCACATCCTTCATGACACTGTAGAGTTGCATGGCACAGGAGTTGCGTGATGAGAAAATCTGAGACTATTTTAAGTGGAAGTATCAGGTCATCAGACTTAACATATATTGCGATATAGTTATATGGTTCTGATAAAAATTGGGAAAACATTCAGTGAGCCTTTAGCCCTCCACATAGGCTCACCTGAAAAGCACTCCCTAAAAGAGGTGGCAGAAAGAATGTAAGGAGGAGAGGATGAATCTTCAGGAAGGCATTCCATATTTCCCTTTGAACCAGATCTAAAAAGGGTCTGTCCCTTGTGCTCACTCACCAGATTTCAGTCAGTGGACAAACCAGGAAAAGAATGGCAGTGACCTCAAATGTTAATCCAAATGCATAGGAAGAATATATGGAAGAAGATGTCCCTCAAAATACTCAGTTCCCAAACTGTTCACATTTCAAGAGCAGTTTGATTTGGGCATGGAAATTGAGAGGTAGACAACAAAGACCATACAGGTCCATATCATTATGCTTTATCATGAAGTAGTGTTTTGGACCAATCGAATCTTCCAGGTTTCTTTTAGGGGGTACCCCACACATAAAGCAGGTTATGGAAATCCAGTCTAAAGGTTACTGAGGCATCAAAGACCATGGACAAGCTAACCTGTCCCAGGAAAGGGCCAAGTACACCAATAGTTCAGCTGAAGATGGCAAAAATAACTCATAGTGACTCCTGTCATATGTTCATCCAGACAAATAACAAGAGATCAAGGAGCCAACCCACCATTCTCCCAAATTTCAAACACCAACCTTAAGAATTTATACCATTTCTGTCCACTGTAGACATACATAACTCTGACTTGACCAACACACTGGTCAAAAAGGTTTCAGTCTGTTCTCTCACATTCAGTTTTTCACCATCAGGAAAAATAATCTTCAATAGATAGCTGTGTTAAAACAGTTTGGTTTAATTGGAGAAATGTACAATAGTAATGAGCTTTTAATTTTATTTTAATTTAACATTTTAACGTTTTAATTTTATTTTTTTACTTTCCTTTTCCAGATGCAAAGAGTTTGGCTGAAATGCTTATGAGGTAAGAATAGATATTGGCAGGCTAATGATTATAAATGGGAATCGATCTAATATGAGAATTTAGATTTTCAAAAATGCAGAGCGACTCTTGGGGAAATATCCCATTTACATGTCAGGAATTTAGAAAGAAATTTCAAAGTTATAGTCTGTGATACGGGGCCAGCTCTGTGGTCAACTGAATAACTGAGTTAGACATGCTATGGTTCTATATTAATTAGCCTAGATTTTTTTTTAAAAAAAAACCCACCTACTTCCATGCACACCACAGCTTTCCTGCTCTTTTCCTGATGTCCTTTGTTTCTCACTCCCCTCTCCAAAGGCCACCCTGGGCTCAGAGGACCCCCCTTGGCATCCAGTGCAAGGGAGTCCTGTGTGCAGGCAATCCACAGCCCATAACAATTGGCTTTCGGTGGAAATATTCACAAAGCTCACATATGCACTGAGCTAAAAATGGAGCCATCCCCTCATTTCCTGAAGTCTACAAGCGTTTTAAAAATATCTCTGCTCGGTCTCTTCCAACTCTATGATTCTGTGATTTAAATATTGGCCAGATAGGCACACATGGGGTGCTTTAAAAAAGAAAGAAAGAAAGAAAGAAAGAAGTAACCTTTTGAGGCATTGGGAAAGTCTGCTTTAATGTTAGACTTGTCTTCACTCTTTTCTATAAGTTCAGTAGGAAACAGGACTGATTCACGCCATTTGATGAGGTGATTTTTATCAAATGATCACCACAGCACTTCATCTGTGTCCCTTTACCAAGCATTTGTTAATGTGATTAGAAAATTCTTTTCCTGATAAGTGCTCTTCCAGAAAGGTCCAGTTGCATTGACAAAGGACAGGCTGATAAAGAAGCTTGACATTGCAATCTCAATTGCATATAATGGATATAAGACAGGGTGTGGCACAAGGGAAAAGATCTTGAACTTACCTTGCAATTTATTGCTATCTCTAGTTGTGAGATAGATACAGTAGCACTAGGCACCAATCCATCCAAATCCCAAAGTAAATCAGGCCAACACATACTTTCTGGTGTTGAGGGAAGGCAACATCCTAGAGAATCACAGTTAGGACAACATAGCTTTCTTCTCTGTTTTTCATCAAAAGTCAATTATCTGTCTTTTAAATCAAAAATCAACATGGCTTGTCACAAAGATTTCCAAGAAGACAAATATCATTCATTCATTCAAGGCCCAAAGCCTTGAAATATACTTTTTAAAAAGAATTTGTTGCCATCATTCCCTACAGTTGTAGAAAATAATGTCAACATTATTCAGTATACTCAGCTATTAAACATTAATTTACTTTCATATGTTGCTCAGTACTATTGAACTTTGGTTCCTTTTTAAAAAAAAAAATTAAAAAAGCATTAAGAAAGTAGTCTAAATGTGAATCTAAAAATCCTCTCAGTTTGTCCCCAAAACATTTCAGCCCCATAAATATAATATGTGAAAGTAAGTAATGAATGTTACTCAGAATATGAAGCGAGAGCAAGAAATCTTACTGTTATAAGTCATTATGTTAAGGACCATCATTTCCCCCTTGTTCTCCACCTTTCTTTCACAGACACACACAAAATGTTAGCTGTAATGACACTGCTGCAATGTGTTCCTTCCAAATTCTGCCTTGGCCATTATTTCCTTTTTTGCCTGATTGCCAATGGATACTTCTTTGGTAAAGTGCTCTCTTTCGAGGCTAGATTGCCCCATCATCATGTTTATCCGACTTCATGTTCTCAGCTCCAGCCAGTTTTCCTCTTTGAGGTAGCAGAGTCCTCTCAGAATCTTGGCCATAGACTTTTGCTGGTGCAAGTGTGTTGCTCCATTTGTATACATTTTTTTCTGCTGACAATGACCCTTTCCGCACTTTACCTTCTTCCGGCACTGGGGCAAGAGCCTCTCGCATCCGGGGTCCTTCAACTCCACACGAGCTGCCTGCTCACACGAGAGCCCCACCTCTTCCTTCCACAGCACAGCCTGGGAGTTTCCCAGGCTGCGCTGGGGCAGGAAGAGCGACTGGTATGGCTTCGGAGGCTCCACGTGCCAGGTAAGTGCGTGCAGGGCCCAGGAGCAATGTGCAATCGTGCATCATTTTTGGCTTCTAGCCAAATGAAAAGGTGCATGATCGGTGCCTGCTGGCCCCTGGAGTGTTGCACAATTGTGAGTGCGTTGTGCAGATCGCTCCTCACAATCGCACGATGCCCCAGGTGCCCTTTCGCATGGAAAATGCCATGCGAAAAGGCCAACGTTGTGCTTAACCTGTATCTCCATCTTTTGGAGTAATTCTGTCCTGTCCAAAGAACACATATCAGGAATGGTCTAACAATGATAAATATTTTGGACTTGATAACTGGGAACAAGGGTAAAAGAATTTAATCAAAGGTCTCATGAAAGAAGTGGGCTTGGGAAAAACATCTGAAGTATGGGAAGAGAGTAAGGTAGCAGCACACTCCTTCAGGAAGAAGAAAAATGATACGAGGGGACAGAAGAATGTGTAGAAGCCCAATTAAAGGGCAAGAGACCTTCAGGCAGGTCTGGATGACAGAACTGGAAGAACAAAGTTATGGATGCTATTGCTGAAGGAGGAAAAATGCAACAGGAAGTCATGGCAGAAAGAAACCTGATTTACTGAACCAATATCTGAGATGTAACTATTGGGAATCATGGTCACAAAATGACTAATTGATCAATTGTATAAGATAAATGTTTGCAACATTCTCAAAACATCTCTCTCCCTTCCATGCACATACCTCAACTCTGATTTCTTAGGTAGATAAACATTATGGATATATTTACCACATACTGTGCACCTAGTACAGATTTGTTGTAATTTTATGGCCAAATTTTAAAGATATATTCATTCTTTGTGTGATAGCTAATCCCAAGGGTAATTTTCCACTACACAAATTTTAAAATGAGAATATAATAGCTTCAGTGATAATGCAATAATTGTTTCTTGTTCCAAAATGCTGTATCAGTCAGTTGGAGTTAACCTAGGAAGGGTGATTGGAGTGTGTGTGTGAGAGAGAGAGCGTGTATGTATGTGTACGCGTGTGTTTAATTGAAGTGACGGCAGAACAATCACCAGGAGGTAAGGAGGAGAGTAGGAAGCTTATCTCAACCCATATAAATGCTTAAATAAATAAGCCCTCTTCTAAATGCCATGTTCTGTGCTGATTTACATTTAACCATGCAATCTTAAATGGGATTCTAGTGGAGTGGATTGGTGCAGTCACTATCTCATCTCAGTAATGGGAAGTAGGTTGCTGGACTTGATGGAGCTTTTTATATTAAATCTTCCACTGAAAACAATTGAGATTAATAGTTAATGGGCCTGGGTTTTGCCCTCATAGGGGAAATGAAGCTGCTTTGACCCACTCCTGAAAACTCTGCCCTGGCATAGCTTCTGCCTCACTAAAAGTGGTTGTAGCTCAGTGTGAGCACCAGAGGGAGTGACAGATGGGGGCCTTCACATAAGGACCCTTTCACACAACACAATTATAGGAGTGAATTCTACTTTAGCTGCCATAGTAACGTCTTATAGAATCCTGGGAACTGCCTCTTAGGCATGGGCATTTTGAATTCTCAGCCAAAGCATCCTAGTGCCTCACTGCAATATAAACCCTAGAATTCTATAGGATGTTGCCACAAAGGTTAAAGGGAAATCCTAATGGTATAGTTGTGTCACATGCAAGGGCCCTGAAATTTGTCCTAAGGCTACAGTATGTGTTCTCTCTCTAGTCCTGAATTTTCCTGTTAACAGTATCAGTACCAACGCATGCACCAGCTATGGGGTATGATATCTATTTACCATAATAAGAAAACAAATAATAAGAAACTATATAGTGGGTTAATGTGTTGATTTTAGTAGTAGTCAAATAGCAAAATGCAGGACTACATGGAGAAAACCCACACTGTAGCCTTAGGGCAATTGGATTCTTTCACATAACACAGTTATGGCACCAGATTCCATTTGAACTGCTGTGGCTTTGTACTGTGGAATCCTGGGATTTATAGTTTGTGAAGCACTATGCTTTCTAGCTAGAAATGATAAATACCCCTCCCTAAACTTTGAATCCCACAACTCCATAAGATGGAACCATGGTAACTAAAGTGGAATCGTAGCATTGCAATTGTGCAGTGTGAAAGGGTCACTATTTTTAATCTTGTACATTAACCCTTAACCATCTACAGCAAGTTGAATCCTGGAATTAGAGTTGCTCTACTCATCAGTGCCAAAGTTGAGTAAGAAGACAATGATATAATATCTACTTCCTTCTGGTTGGATAAAGGGAATCATCATAAATTCTATAAATGGAAGATGGAGAGAAAGAACAGTTTTATAAACTGCTTACATAAGATTGTATTCATTGAAAAGAATACCAGGGGAAGCTTTATAGTCACTGCTCATCTATTTTTTCTAACCTATTGACTCCTGCTTTAAATTAATACTGCTTATACACTTGAAAGAACTCATGAAAAGGATTTGTTTGAGCATCTCCACTGAAAGTGATAAGAGATCAAAGTAATCCTGAATTCTTTTAAAATAATGTGACATTTAGGCAATTTCTTTATTTGGGTTTAATAGATGTTTCTCCCTTTTTTGTTTGGTCTGGTCTTTTTATTCCTAGCAAGAATACAAGGACATCGGACACACTTAACAAGCAACAGCAGACACTGCGAATGCATATAGATATTCCCAGAGCGCAACTTCTGATTGAAGAGAGGGACACAATGGAGACCATTGGTAAGCCATCAGTAGGCTCATTAGGTTGCTTTGTACAAAAACTGGGTCTTACGAGTATTGTATTGTTCCTTTTAAGATATACTTTGATGCAGCTGTGGGGGAGGGACACACAGCTATTCCATATTCTTTTTTTTCACTGAGAATAGTAAGAAAGTTTTGAAACCTATTAACAGCATAAACCTCGGAACGTATATTCATAGCCATGTCATTAAATGAGACTTCATCTGAAGTAAATATGCAGAAGACTGTGGCCTAGAGCTGGACAAAAGCAAATATAATTAAAAGGAAAGATTTGGAATATCCAACTTAGATGACAACTATGATACGCTCTTGGATTTCCTTTTTTCCTTTTGGAGAAGAAGTAATGAAATTTATAAGAAACTCTAGAATCCTAGGGATTACAGTCTAGTGAGGCACTAGAACACTCTGTGTAAGAATTCTAAATATGTCCATAGGATTCCATAGGATGGAATGATGATAGTTAAAGTGGAATTATAATGCTATAATTCTGTAGTGTGAAGGGCCTATTTTGCCAATATTTTCTTTTCCATGTCCATGTCCATTGGTATATGTATGAGTGAAGGCCATAAAACAGGAGTGAAGGAACTTTTTAATTAAGGGACATTGATCCGTGAGGGGAGAGCATTGCAGCCAAGCAAGGCAGAGTTCTAGCTCGACTAAAGGAAGGAGTTGTAAAATCATTATACTGGAAAAGTCCTCCCAGGATCTCACCATTCTGGATAATTATTGACTACTCTCTCACATTCCATTTTGAGGCAAGGTTCAGGAGCTTGTGGTGGCCTCCCAGCTCCAGGGATTTCTGGATGAGATGGATTATTTAGATCCATTTCAATTTGTTTTCAAGCCTGGTTATGGGACAAAAACAGCTTTGATCACCTTGGTGAATGAGTTGTGCCAGGAGCTAGACAGGGGGAGTGTGCCCCTGTTGATTCTGCTGGACCTCTTGGCAGCTTTGAGTACCATTGACCATAGTATCCTTTTGGGTCACCTTGCTGGGATGGGATTTGGGGGCACTGTTTTACAGTGCTTTCATTCCTTCCTGGAGGGGCAAACCCAAAATGTGGTGCTGGGGAATTCCTGCTCAACCTCTTGGTCATTGGCCTGTGGGATCCTTTGGGCTCAGTTCTGTCTAAGATATATATGAAACTGCTGGGAAAAGTTCTCCAGAGTCTGAGGGTCAGATGTCACCAGTATGCTGATGATACCCTGTTCTATTACTCTTTCCCATCTAATTCCAAGAAAGCTGTTTCTGCTCTAAATCAGAGCCTGGCAGCTGTAATGGACTGGATCAGGATGAACAAATTGAATCTTAATCCAGGCAAGATGGAGGTGCTTCTGATCAGTTGAAAGGTAGATCAGGAAAAGGGATCCAGCATCTGCTGGAAGGGTTACAACTCCCCCTGAAGACAGGTTTGTAGTTTGTACTACTGGATTCAGCCCCAAGAGAGGAAACTCAGATTTCAGTGGTGGCTAGGAGAGTATTTGCATAGTTAAAGCTTGTGCACCAGGTGTGCCCTTTCCTTGAGATGTTAGATCTGACCACAGTGATTCATGCCTTAATTATATCCCGGCAGGATTACTGTAATGTGCTCCATGGAGCTGCTGCCTCTGAGGAGTGTTTGGAAACTTCAACTGATCCAAAGAGCAGCAGCCAGATTGCAAACTGGGGCTTGCTACACAACTCACTGGTTGCAACAGTTCCACTGGCTGGTGGTCTGTTTCTGGGCACGATTCAAAGTGCTAGTTTTGACCTATAAAAACCTACATGGCTCAGGTCCAGGTTATTTGAAGAAGCTTATTCTCCCTTATGAACCTGCTCATGTTTTGAGATCTGCTAGGGGAGCTCTTTTCTCTGTCCTACCACGCTCACAGGTACATCTGGTGGGAACACAGGAGAAGGACTTCTTGGTGGCTGCCTCTAGGTTCTTTGACTCCCTTCCCAGAGAGATTAGATAGGCAAAGACCTTTCTGTTTCAAAGGATCTTTGAGAACTGAGTGTACAAGGACCATCCAGGACTTTCTATCTGCTACATGTTTTAAACTGTTTTTTAATACATTAATCATTTTTAACTTTTATATTTTGTGAGTATGTAACTATTTTTGTTAATCTGTGGTAAGCCATCTTGAGTGCCAAACTGGGAAAAGGTGGGAAATAGATAGATAGATAGATAGATAGATAGATAGATAGATAGATAGATAGAAGGCAGGCAGGCAGGCAGGCAGGCAGGCAGGCAGGCAGGCAGGCAGGCAGGCAGATAATATTGCCTTATTTGTGATTCTGGGGCAGGTCATAATCAATGTAAATGGTAGCTATCTTCTTACTTTTTAATCTAAAAATAAGTAATGGTTAGTAATACTAATGCATGTAAATAATGAACGTATCTCAGCAGATTTCCCATGTTTCATTTCCTTAGGTAAGTAGGATCTGCCCACATTGCACTCCAACTATCTTCCACTATCACTTGAATAATTTCTAAAATTAATTTTAGAATTGGTACATGCACATTTCTCTTTAGTTTTCAACCTATGTCTTTTTAATATGAGGTTACTGATGTGCACAAGCACATATGCACGTTGATTAAAACACCATCTCAGTAAAAATAAAATGAAATAACTGTGATCAGTCAACCTTCATGAAATAGAAACCCTGGCTAGTTGTGCACATCCTGTTTATAACAGAGATAAAAAAAAATGTGGAGGATTAGCAGTACATTGTTGTGAACAAGAACAAGGCCCTTTCACAATTATAATACTGTTTTCATTTTAACAGTTGTAGTTCCATGCTATGGACTCCTGGGGTTTGCAGTTTTGGGAGGATTATTTAGAATTTTCAGCCAGAGAGCTCCGCTGCCTCACCAAACTACAGACCCCAGGATTCCATAGGATGGCACCTATGGAAACATAGTACTATAACTGTGTAATGTGAAAGGGCCTCATGTGAGACCACTTTAGACTAGAGTAGGTGATATTCATATCCTCAAAACCAGCCAAAAATCTGGGTAGAGTGTTATTATCCCTTTAGAAAACTCTAACCTGATCATATAGGCCCTTTTTGCACCTTACCTGTTGCCGCTGGCGTCACACAGGGATCACGCGAAAAGCCTCCTCTGGGAGGGAATCGTGTCCCCTACGCTTCCCTCTACACTAGGTCCATGCTGGACGAAAGGAAGCACAATAGTTCTGCCCCTTCCTTCCGCAGCGCAGTTGGGTACTTTCCCAGGCTGTACTAGGGGAAGGAAGCATGGCCATCACGCTTCCTGAGGTTCCTCATGCCAAGTAAGTGTGGGAGGGACACGGGAGGAATGTGCAATTGCGCATCATTTTTGGCAAAGAGCCGAAAATGATATAATGCACGATTGCCACCGACTGCGAGAACGTCATGTGGAACCGTCCTTGCGATTCTGTGTCGCTCCCATGGCCATTTCGTATTCAAAGTTGCGTGCGAAAAGGTTCATAGTATCCCATGATTTCTCTGTGATAACTCATGGTATTATGCATGTATAGTTTATGGCACTATCCTGAACACAAGAGTTTTCTTCTCGCTGAGTGACATTATGAGAGGATTTTTGCATTTTTCGGGGTTTTTTAAAAATTATTTTGTAGCTTCGGACTTTTCATGCAATAATTTTGCAAATAACAGTGGGTTCCGTATGCATACACAGTGAGGCTCTATACTCTGACACAACATGCCTCAGAGTTAACTGTGAAAAAGAAATTTTATGACTCTCCGGGACAATATTTGAGCACCCCTGTTGGAAGCCTGCCTGTGTTCGGTATTGAAATTCCAAATGTCAGCATGACTTGAATTCATCCTTCAATATAAATGAACTGTTGCTGAAGGTTGTTTAAATGTGTTCATATTTGAATTTAAATTGCACATGCAACCAAAAATATTTCAAAACCAAAGTGAAAGGGGGTGTCTTCCTTCCTTCCTTCGTCTTTTTTTCTTTCATGCTTTTATATTGAAATTTGAATTTTTCCACCCATGTGTACAAGATTACATCTCTATTAAGAACCAAGCTTTAAAAAAAAAACCACTTGAAAAAGAACAGTAAGAGCTGGACAAAGGCAAAAACTAGTATTTAGTACATTACTAAATCATGTGCTGTATTCCAAGACATAATGAACAATAAAGAATCAATATATTTTAATTGTTCATAAAATATCAATCAAAAGGCATAACAATAACAAACATTTTTCTCTATTTTAACTTTCTCATAGATGATAGATCTACAGTTCTGTTAACTGATGCTGACTTTGGAGAGACATCAAAACAGAAATCATTGACAGTTACCCATACAGTCCATTACCAGTCTGTCTCCCAGGCCACTGGACCACTGGTGGATGTTTCTGATGCCCGGCCAGGAACAAGTAAGTGTGAAAGACAGTTTGTTGTGTCCATCACAACAAAATAAAAATCACATCACAGTATTTTATTCCAGAAGAAAATCCACAGTAGAAGTGTCTGTGGAGGAATCTGTGTGACAAATGTGAAGCCAATTCTGATGATGACCAGTTATCCATAACTCACTTGGTGATGTGCAGTCTGCTAATTAGAGTAATGTGATAATTGCTTTGGAGTCACATATTTACATGAGATTCCACCTTCTCTTCTGTGAACTTCTGAAATTTTTTCTTCAGTTTCAAAGTGGAAAGGGAGACTACATAGCCCCCAAAGAAATTAAGTTGTAAAGGGTTTTATCTCTTTCGAAGGATTGGTTGATCATTCTGTGACTGATTGGGCACATGGGCATAATGTACTTTTAAAAGAATACTAGATGAATGTTTGAAAATATTGTCTCACATGTCCTCACCAGTCAGTTCTATGACAGTGGTAGGTGGTAGGATGGTAGGATGATGAGAAAGCTCTCCCTCAAAGCTTGTGTAGGGAGAAGCAGTTTTTCAGATAGTCTGGTGTGGTTTCAGATGATCTGGTTGCAACCAACACTTTGAATTCTGCCAAGAAACAAAGTGGTAGATAGTGAAACTGTTTCAAAAAGGGAATTGTATGTTACATGTAACCATCCCAGTCAGCATGGTGGCATTTTGGATCCAATGAAGTAGAGTGCATAGAGTTCATCTGGTAGCTTACTCAATCTTGAGTTGAATCCAGATATAGTCATACTTTGAATAGACCTACTAAAATAAGTGGTGATTAGTTTTAAGATTTTAGTAAATACATTATAAGTATCACTAAATCTAAATTCAGCTCACTGGAATAAGCCATTCTCCTTGTTCAGTTCTTTTTCTCCACGGATAATACTGGTATAGGCTATTACTGCATTGATGTTGCATAAGAACTAGCACTTATTTACTGTGTTGAATTTTTAAAAGTAAGGGGATTAGATAGAAAACCTCTTGTATACTCCATGAAATATAAAGAGTAGGTTTTTGTATTCCTGCTGATTCCCTTCCCACTCAATACAAATTGATCTTCCATCATCTGCCACCCACAGTTTTCTTGGTGGGGGTATATTTCTAATATCATTCAAAATACTGATCCTTAATATTCTGTAGTTTTATAGTTTTTTTCAGGAAAATGAACAAGTTCTCTAATTTTTGGAATATTCCAGTTTGGCTCTGTTTATGCACAGTTTACAAAGTCATTGTACAAATAGTATGTTCAGTAAACAGGTATACCATTTATGTGTTTTTTCATTATGACAGACATCAGATTTGTTTTGTTATTGTTTGGAATATTTCCTAACACTTTGGCACAGACTATAGGGGGTTATAAAAGACATTGTACAATCAATATAAAAGACTGCAACATGCTGCTAAATTAGGGGCACAGTTTTGTTTTGCTCAGCTACTCATCTAACTATTGCTTTCACTCAACAGAAAAGATGGAACACTATGTTTATTGCTGAATGCCTTTTAAAATGTTTTTTTATGTTGGTTATTACCCTGATCCCAGAGTGAACAACATATGGACAGTTTGCATTTTTAAATGGCTTTGTAAGTAAAAAAGCTGTCAATCTGTCTATGTGAAGGGATGATTCATGAATAATCCTTATATCTATGACAACTTACCATTAGCTCATTTGATTAAAAATTCACCCTGTTTAATATATAAAAGAACAGCCTTGTTATTTTGATGAAAATCAAATAACTTTTTCACATGTTTGAATTTATATTTTTAATACTGTTATTCCCTATTGTTAGCAACACCCCCTTAGATACATTAAAAGAAAATCTTCGCTGCTGATTTAACGTGCCATTCTATTTTACCCAAATCTACTCCTACCCATTTCTTTGAAAAAAAATTAGTAAATGAGGATTATAAGAATAGAGACTCTAGCATGATCCCTTAATTATTGCTTTCTAGATAATGTCTTTCAAAGAAAAATCTCCAAAGAGTATTTTATTTGTACAACACAAAAATTATCACTAGTGTTGCAATCAAAACATATGAAAGGAAACTGAATAAATAAAGATGCAACAATTCTTAGAAATGTATTCTCATGGAGATTAGTAGAGAATGGTAATCAAGCTCTGTGGTATTCTCATACTGACACTCAGTCACTGAACAGTTGTTCTTTTTTAGTTCCTTTCAGCCATTTTTCTGTTTTCTTTTCCTGACTAACCAAGCACCCAATGATTTCTCTTTTTTAACTGCAGATCCAACAACAAGAAGGAATGCAAAGGCCGGGCCTACAGCTCGGAATAGATATGCCAGCCAATGGACTCTCAACAGGCCACATCCAACTATATCAGCACACACTTTAACAACAGATTGGAGGCTACCAACCCCCAGAGCCACAGGGTCTGTGGATAAAGAAAGTGACAGCTACAGTGTCAGTCCATCACAAGATACAGGTACCATCTCTGTTCATAGACTTCAGAATCAGGGCAAGATGTCAATAGAATAGCTAATTTCCTCAGTTTGATTTGGCACATTTGATTTGATTCTGTGCAGGAAACCTGCTTTCGGTCTAGACAACACTTTTGTGCACACAAAAAAAGTGTTCTTCTCTGTAGAATAATTCACCTACAACAATTTAGGATGTTCAAATATCCAGAGAAAACTGTGAACTAGACATGATGTTAGCTGTGTGTTTATGTATAAAGTTTTTTTAAAAAAATGTAAAAGTACCAGCTAAGATGAAACCTGAAAACTTTCAGAACTACCACAAGCATGGGTAGTTTAATATTTTCCATCTGTATCACAGTCTTGAGCAAAATTCAATTCTGAAGCTGCATTGGAAGAAAATTCCCCATTAACACTTGTGAGAATTGGCAGATAGGTCGGAGAAGTCTTGTCCAGCACCATGCTACATGAGGAAAGGATTAAATTCCCTCTCTGTATATCCTTCCTTCCAGTAATTATCATTTTCAGTCCAGCTAGGACTCATTTAACTTTGCCTCATTATATCCTGCGAATTGTAGTCCAAAAAAATAACATGTGTAAGTTTCACTCCAAATGTATTCTGAAGAGCCTCATATTCCTCCAGAGAAGATTTTAGGTGTTGAATAATGGAGAGGCAATCAATTCCATCAGTTCTGCAGCCAGATACAGCTGGGTACAACCCATTGTGCTGAACTTCTCCTTGGCTTGTAAATATTGATTACAGACACTAAGTACTATCCAAGTTGCCCAGCTCTATCCCTGTAGCCTTCTGCCATATAGATTCTTTTCTGCTTCTCAAATTGCCCAGGGTACAAATATTTCCACATATTCCTGTGCCACCACTGTCACCATGCACACTGAGTAAGACTGTCTTTGGGTGAAGGGGGTAGATACTGGCAAAAGATATTCTGATCATAAATCCATCAACAAAACAACAATTGCAAACAAAAAAACACATTTGTGGCAAAACAAATGTCTTCTGGTGCTGAATTGGAAAAATATTAAGGAAGCCAAAGATGGGTGGAAACATACTTGTTATTCTCTATTGTCCAGTGCTGCATTGGATGAGAAGACTACAACACCAATTCTGATTTGGCTGGAGCTTGACTTTTGAATGATGAATGTGGCCCTGTATTTTTTGTTTAGTAACAGGGATTTGCTCAAAATTTTTTGTTTTATTTAGAAGCAAACATTGAGATTCTATTCCCAGAACTCCAATGTCTTCATATATGGAGTAGTAAGGATTATGTCTATAGAGGTTGGCTGTTGTTATTTTTGGAATTTGCAGAAGTACCAGTTTCACACAGACTGGAAATGTTAAGTAAAGTTATGCAGCTGCCAGAGATGGAGCCTTTGTGCATGCACTGTCTGAGAACACATGCAGCTGATTATACTTTCACTGACATGGTAAACACTCATAGTCCCATGAGAGAGAGTTCTACCTACCACATGCTCATGAGGAAGAGATCAATGCTCTGTTTAGGAACAGCAGGTCAATAACTGCCCATTGGATTATTTCTCTCTGTATTGACTGCAAAGGAGTGCACTGGTTAAAGATGACTGCCACTTGCTGACTGAAGTTGGTACTTCTGACTTCAAACTAATGGACACATGTAAATTAAAAGTAAATGTAAATATCTCCTGACATTTCGTCTGCATCTGTGGCTGGCATCTTCAGAGGACTGGAAGATGCCAGCCGCAGATGCAGGTGAAACATCAGGAGAAAATACTAATAGAACACAACCTCAAAGCCCAGAAAACCCATAACAACCTATGGATTCCAGCCGTGAAAGCCTTAGATTTTACCTTTAATCGATATGTTTTTTTAAAAAAATCAAATAACCCTAGTAGAATCCTCATAATATTCATGAAATATCTAGATTTCATAACATCTTCTTTTTTATTATATAGATGCATTTTTGTCTTTCATACATACTTTGCAGCAACTTTTTAATGAAAAAATTGGTGGATTTCGTGTAGAACAAAAATAGTTTTTGGAAGTTACTCAGTATGGATTGAGAAATGAGTTAATCTATTGTACAGGAACTCAGACTCAAGTCTTCCTGGACCACCTAGAAAATAGGTGAACTAGGGAGGTCAGCAGTAATGAGCCTTCTCTTGAAATGACAGTACCAACTGTCAGTCAAAACGTCTACCTGAAGCCAATTAAAAAGCTCTGTCTGGATTTCAATAGTTGGAACCCAATAAAGGTCCACAGGTACGCCTTCAAAACATTTCACCAGCAAGCCTTATTATTTATTTGCTAAGATGTAGGTACAGTCAAGCTAGGTAATGTCACCTGGGAGCAAAATGGGGAACATATTAAAACATTTCATCTTTACTGAACTATCATAACAACAGCGTGATAGCTGGCTTCAGCACATAGCATTCTTAGTGATTTTTTATATGATTGCCTCAGTACCTACAGCAGCACTGGTTCTACTGAGAAAGGTAAATTCTAAGATTTATTTTCCCCTGTGAAGTAATGCCATTAAAAGGAAAAGCCCAATGACCAGATTTTACTGTTATTATTGCATTAAGAATCATAGATTGTGTTACTCAGAATTAAGCTCCCTTTAATTCCATGGGAGTTAAGTGGGTATAAGAGTGAAGCCTAAGTTATCTAAGTTAGTTTATCATCATATCAAAAATTCTCTTCATCTAAGGCCTTCCTTGGGCTGCCCCCATCAAGTGATGCAAAGTGGGAGGCTATGAGAGAAGGGAAGCTTTTCAGTGGTGTCGCCTTATCTATAGAATGTACTCCTACCAGAGATTCACCAGGCACCTACATTTTGGTCTTTGGTCTTTCAAGATGAAGACACGTGCACATGCACACACACATGCCCCAATCATTTCAGAAACTGTTTTACATTTTTAGATCTTTGCATTTTTGCAAATGGCTTTTGTTTGTTTTTTGGTTTATTATGTGTAGCAACTGGTTTTATATTGCTTTTTACATTACCTGTTTTCTTGTCATTGTTTTATTACTTTGTATTTTATGTTTTTAATCTGGAAGCTTTGGTTATTGGCTGCTTTAAAAACTGAATACATACATACATAATACATACACAAATTTATCCCTGGCAGTGTTAAGTTATCACACCTCACAGTTCTCACTAACGGTGGTAGTTTGCAGCTTCCCTGTCAGTGAGGCAGCAAATTGGCTCCAGGTTTCAGTCTGAACTTTAAAGAGCTATCTAGGATGCTCAACCTATTTTGTGATAGGATGCCATACCTTGGATGGACTGATTAAAATTCAGAAAGGGGAGTTTGGGGCTGAATTACAGAAGCTACTCTGAATTCTGGATACAACAAAATCCGCCAAAGAGCAATACCTTTATTCACCAACGACAATAGAAAATATATCATGCAAACTTTTGAAACTTCAGTGGCTTCTTCATTAGGCAAAGATGTTAAAGTCAGGGGTCCATGTACGTGCCTTCAAGTCTCCTGTCAATCTATGGCAACCCCATAGATTTCATAGGGTTTTCTTAGGCAACGAATACCCAGAAGTGGTTTTGCCAGTTCCTTCATCTGAAATATAGCCAACTGCACCTGGTATACATTGATGGTCTCCCATCATAATCAGAGCTGACACTGCTAGGCTTCCAAGATCAGATGGGATCTTGTGCCTTTAGGTATACAGAAGAAATAGGTGACTATTGTTAGAGTCACAGGCCTCCATTTTGTCTCAGATGTTACTTCTGTTGTTAGTTAAGATGGTCTATAGAGATCTCAATAAAGGCAGAGACCACTCCCCTACTTGACCATGTGGGGATCAAGAACAAAAGTCAATAAAAGAAAGGTAAAAAAATTTGAACTCCATTAGGAACAGAAAACTAAGTTCCCTTGAGATCCAGGCCTCATTATGGGATCCTCTTCACATTTGGGGAGAGGCAGAATCATTGTTTCACTCTGCTGCCTGTCAAAATTCCATAAAATAGAACTACATTGTTCCAGCCATCTCTTGTTTCAGTTACTGAAGATATATCCGCTGTATGCACAGAAGTGGAAAAGTTCAGCAATACCAACAAGTGAGGACTAGCTGCTGAAACTGACAGATTTAGCTGAAAATGGATAAATTAACAACACTGTTTAGAGAGAAAACACTGGCAACATTTTTGAAAGACTGGAAACTTTTAATTGGCTTTTTGCACGGAAAAAAAACATGTTAACTGTAGGTTTGGGTAATTAGTAGATTTGGTTAAGCAGTAGAAGTATATGAATGCTGTTTACAATTGGCTGTTATTTGACATCGTTATCGATAATCATTGTTAGGAATGTTGGAAGTCAAATGTAAATTTCTTATTCTTCACGGTTTCTATTTTTTCTGTACTGTCTTTCTTATTTCTTGTTTCTTTTTTTTAATATATTTTATTGTATTGGAAAATGTTTAATGAAAATTTTAAAAAAGAGACAGAAAGAGAGGTTTCTACAGTTCCTCTCTCTGTGTAGAATGATAGCTATGCCACAAGAACAATCTAACTAAAATAAATTATGGGAAAATGAAGTGAAGGGCCCATTTTCTCCTCTCCCCCTTGTACGTGGTCTCAAGTTTCCTACCTCCAAAAATCCCAGAACTGTCCATTCATGGCTAGAGGATTAATACCCTACAGATTGAAGAAAAACCACACCATTATTTGTTTCCTGACCTCCCTTCCCCTCAAAAATGAGTTTCTTGACACTTGGGAAACTTGGTTGGAAAGAATAATACAGTGGTGACAATTCTGTGCAGCTTTCATCTTGTATTTGTACATCCTGCAGTGTTTCTGAAAGTTCTTATGCACATATATACACGTTTTTGTGTAAAATGTGGGGGTTTGTGCATTCATACACCCTGTTTCAAGATAGTCAGTTTTTTTTAAAATTAAAGACAGCTATTATGGCCAACAAAAATCTTACACACACAAATACACACAGCATACCAGTTTATTGTGCAAGATTGCTTTTTCTATGCAAGATGTTTTGTGAAAATTTTTTGTTATGCAAGACTGCTTTTTCTGTGTGTAGAAATGGGAATCTTGCACAAAAAATACACATGACTGTCTGGGAACAGTGTTTCCTTCAGAAATACATATACACTCATTAACTTTACTGGGAAATATGAGAAGTTGTAGGTCTTTCAGAGTAACTAATGTGCTAGGAAGAGGTTGAACAGCTTACCTGCCCTCTCTGTCCCACACACAAGATCTAGCAGAGAAAGAAATCAAACAATCTTCTTTGTAAGATATATAAAATTAGTTTTACTAACAAATACTAGTACATAATCAAGACAGGTTCATCTTTCTGAAGAAAGGTAAGAAAAGAAAGAGTACTAATGATATCAGAAGAGTTAAATCTTACTTTCAGAGGCTTTTACCACACATGCTTCATGGAGGACAGGCAGGGAGTAAGAGAGAGACAAGTGTGAAAGCAGATGAAACCCCAGTGAACTCAGGAAGGATAAGTTCAAGCTGCAGGAAAGGAGATTCCACTTGAACCTGAGGAAGAACTTCCTGACGGTCAGAGCTGTCCGGCAGTGGAATGTGCTACCTCAGAGTGTGGTGGATTCTCCTTCTTTGAAGGTTTTTAAGCAGGGGCTGGATGGCCATCTGTTGGGGATGCTTTGATGGATGTTCCTGCATAGCATGGGGTTGGACTTGATGGCCCCTGTGGCCTCTTCCAACTCGATAATTCTATTCTATGATCCTATAAGTGATGCAGGAAGTGAGTGGGTGTCAACAAACAGGAAGTTACCTTAAACATGCTGTATCTAAACTCACAGAGAATGAGATAAAATCTAACTGCCAGTGAGTATAGGTATGCAAAAGCTGATAACTCCAACAGTTCTCCCAGAGAAAACAATTTGCATTTCTGTGCTGTATGTTTGTTTTCTCCACAGCAGGAGAAAAGTATGAAATTAATCACACTGATTTGTGAGGTCAAAATAGTGGAACATTAACATTTCTAAAACATACAAATATAGTAGGTTGTCTCCTCATACAAGAAAGGAGCTAAAAGGCATCTTTAAGAAATATTAAGGAGTGCTACTGCGGATTGTCACTGTTGTGTGTCATCAAATCATTTTCAACTTATAGTGACTTGAAGGCCAACCTATCATGTGGTTTGCCTGGCAAGATTTTTTCAGAAGGGGTTTGCCTTTGCCATCCTCTGAGGCTGAGAGACTGTGACTTGCCCAAGGTCACCCAATGGGTTCCCATGGCTGAGCCTCCAGTCACAGTCCAACAGTCAAACCACTACACTATGCTGGTTCTGGGAATACTTCCTTTGCTATGTCCTATTTATGTTAGTGATAGTAGCATCCCTTTTTTTTTAAAAAAAAAAACCCTCTTATTACACATTCAAATTGGAGGCTAGGCAACTGTCAACTTCATAGGTTCAGATACACAGAAGGTTGCAAGCCATTGTTAGTGGCCAAATGAAGAGAGAACACTGTGGGAAATGAGCTTGTTTTCTTTGGTAAACAACAAAAAGGTCTCAAATAAAAGCAGAATGTAAGCTTGTAAATCACATCTTTTTTGGGGGGAGGGAGGCTCAATATAACATAGTAGTTTACTGTAATGTGTCTATGTGTGATGAAGCACAAAACAATAAATTATCCCTTCTGTCTAATATTTGCAAAAACTCATTTTGTTGCCAGAAGGGAAGTCGTGAGAGCAAAAACAGAGAATGTTAATCAGAACTTCACTCCTGCATGCAAGTTTCAATTCTCACAGTCTGGTTTGTGTGATCATCCGATTTTTGCTTTGCTCTGTCATGAGGCTTTTATGTTGCCCTATTGTAATAACATTTTGGCCCAAACTGAATAGTTTACTTAAAAGCCATCAAGAGCCATCCTCCTGAAGTGACTGCCTTCCCTTTTGTTGTTTAGATCGAGCAAGAAGCAGCATGGTCTCCACAGAAAGTGCCTCCTCCACATACGAAGAGCTTGCACGAGCATATGAACACGCCAAGATGGAAGAACAGCTGCGACATGCCAAGTTTACCATCACGGAATGCTTCATATCAGACACTTCGTCAGAGCAGCTTACGGCAGGGACTAATGAGTACACAGACAGCCTGACCTCAAGCACCCCGTCAGAGTCGGGGATCTGCAGGTTCACTGCATCACCACCCAAACCTCAGGACGGAGGACGTGTGACGAACATGGCTGTTCCAAAGGCACATCGGCCAGGTAGGTCCTAGGGCTGCCTTGCTAATTCCAGCAGAACTGAATACCAACCTACATAGACTGAGCTTTCACAATGTCTTAATATTGCCCCCCAAAACATATGTTCAGTAATTCTACCAATTCTTTATAAAGCAGGTACATCTAGGATTGCCAGATCAGGAGCACCACAAGTAGGGACAGCCCCTAGTGATGTTTGAGAGAGCTAGGAGGGGCCTGGCAGATCGCTTGAAGAGTCTGTAGCAGCTTTTCCAAAGCAGTCCACAGGAGGGCCAGCAACACACAGTAATATGTATGCATATACACACAGACACAGGCCATTTCTGCATGATGACGCTCTTCCACATTGTCTTGCTGCAGTCCCGGGTCCAGAAGGGAGTGTATCAGCAAAGCTCCCCTCTTCACCTGCTTGGTCCGTGTGGAAGAGAATGCAATGGCACCATGTCTTCTTTCTGCAGCGCAGCCAGGCTTTTTCCATTGCTGCGCTATTTAAGGATGCATTGCCACTGCACTTCCGTAGCTTCCACATGACCAGAAGTGACGGGAGCACCATGCGATTGCAGATGCGAAACGGATTTTTTCTGTTTTGCGAAAACTGTGCAAGTGCAATGTTCCACAACAGGATGGCAACAGGATGGTGATAATGTCATGCGGAAGCATGACCTGCTGACTACTGCCATCCTGTGGCAGAAACAAGACAGCGACATCATACGGAAAGGGCCACAGAAACACACACACACACTTTTCAAGGCAATACTCTTGCCTTGGCATTCCTACCCATCTCTTTGAGAATAGAAGAGAGTCCAGGTCCTGACATCTAGCAACCCTAAATATATATGTTGCTTGTTCTACATTTTATTAAGTAGAAGTGTAAATATAGGGTAAGTATAGTCAGCCCACCACATTTGCAGATTTGACTTTCACAGATTTCATTATTTGCAAGTTTTTCCAATCGCTGCCTCTCCACTTCAAGTGCTTCTTTTCCAAGGAAACCTTCCTCTCGGCAGCTCTAATTAGGATGTGCTGCCCTTTAAAAACCTGCCTGTTGGTCCTTTTCCACCACCATCACCTGCTGCCTGGTCAACTAAGGACATCTCGCAGCCCAGATTCTCAACAAGACAAACCCTCTCTTGATGCCCCCCATATCCAAGGATGGGAGAGAAATAAGTAGTATAGGATCACCATGCTGGCCCACCCCCTTCCTTCTCCTTTCTCTGACCTGGTTTGGATCCTGGCTGCCCACTCTCTCCACCATGCCTCAGCCCCTTCACCCCCTCCCACACATTTTGATATTTGTAGGTTTTCTATTTCTGCAGGGGTTCTGCACACCTAACTCTAGGACCATTTACACACTACACTCTTATGGCACGATTATTCCACTTTCAACATCCTATGCAATCCTGCGAACCCCAGGATTGCATAGGATGTTGAAAGTGGAATAATCGTGCCATAGAGTATAGTGTGTAAATGGCCCTAGAGTTAGGGCCAAGTGGCCCCTCCCGAAACTGCAAATCCCAGGATTGCATAGGATGTTGAAAGTGGAATAATCATGCTATAAGAGTGTAGTGCGGAAATGGCCTAGGAAATGAGGAGGGCTGAGTGTAAAAGGCATTTCTCCTGACCACCAAAGCCCAACAATCACCATATTCTCATTCCATCATGAAGTATTTGACCCAGAACTTTTTAAAAGGAAACATACCACATGATCAATGGAACCTTTGTGAATGGAGAACTACTAATTTTTCTTCTTCTTTTTCTGTGACTATTTTCAGAAATATATTAAAAAAAAACACTTTGTGATTGTTTTTCATCAGTACATAGTAGATTACTTTATTCATTGACATTGTCCTCACTATAGTCATGATTTGGCTACAGAGCTGAAACATTTTGCTATCATTCAGTAAACTATTCGGTCTTTACTGTGCCATTCATTTAAATTATTTGGGTGGGGATTCTCATATGAATAAGCTAGAAATTTCCCTAGGATGTGGGGAACAATATACCACGTTATCCTATCATTACTTCACATAGAGAGAGGAGAAAGAACTAAGTAAGGGACCACTGTTTTCCATAGTCAGTCTATGGTTTTTGTTTCAGTTTCTGTTACATATATTTCCATTTTCAGACAGAGAAAAACAGCGAAGAAAGGGAGAACACTTTCTGAGATATTTTTCATTCTTTTAAGAATGTAGATAATACCAAATGCATATGTCTACATTCTCTAGAGAAAATTTCAAGATCTTAACATAGTAACTTGGAGAAAGTATTAAGCTGCCTTGAATCTCATCTTGGGAAAAAGGCAGGATAGGAATTCAAATAAATAAGTAAATAAATAAATAAATAAATTTTATTAAAAGTTTTGGTCCCACTATCTCATAGTAAGGCAGTCTCTTCCATGCTATCAAAAGTTGCCATTGATGCATGTGGTACAAATTTGCATATGCTAATATGTATGCATAGATGCAAATCTAAAATAATTACTAGAATTTAAATAAAAATGCAATACATCTCAACACAGTATAGAAGACAGAGCAGCTTAATGTGTGTTTCCTAAGTCTGCTGTCCAAGAAAAACTATCAGGTCTACAGTGCCCCAGTTATGAAATGGTCTCTCCTGTACCTCAGAGGCTTCACTGAAACTGAGGGAGGCTCCACTTCAGTACAAAGTTAAGGATTGGCTCCCACCCTCCAACTGTCCCAGTGTGGCAGGGACAGTCCAGATCAATCCTCTGTCTAATGCTATGTTGTTTCACGTTTTCAACGGCTTTTAAAATGTTCCGGTTTCTCATTCCTACTCCTTTTGTTTCTCACTCCTCTTCTTCTTTTTCCCTTTGTCGTTGGCTCATTTCAGTTGCCACAAACTGAGTTCAAAGTACAAAACTAGTTTGCACTCAATTATCTCTGTGGGAGAAGAGGAGAGGAAGAGTGAAATCTTGCTCTTCCCTAAAAGCTCAGGCAGAAGCAAACTGCTGCAACCTCTCCTACCCTATGTGTTCTTCCTCACTAATAACTTTGGCCATCTTGACCACACTCTGATTTTGCTTGACCACATGTATCCTTGTTTTCATCTGCAAAATGTTGGAGGGTACATTGGCTGTTTATCTGGGCTTTTGGGCCTCAGTGACCATGGATTGGTTCTAGAATATGCCTTTGCTGTTCTCATACTGAAGTGTGGGGTTTTTGTTTGACTATATACTTTTCAAGTCAAATTGTTTTTCTTGACTATTCTGTCTGGAAAACCTTGAATACTTGACTAAGGACAAGTTAAAACTATTTTAATAATTAAAATAAGGTCTCTGTTCTCCTTTCATATTCTTCTTTATCTTTAAACCAGATGTGGACAGAAAACTCTTAAAGTACAGCACTGTCCTATCTAACATAGAATGCACAAGGCATCCTATTCCATTTGTATAAAAAATGTGAAATTATTCTTATTGTTAGGTATAGAACTTTTTATTATGAATGAAATATATGATGCTCAGTTTTTTCATTGCATTACTTTCAGAGTAGTAACACTTGCTGTTGCTGCAAGACTAATAGCAAAGCATTCTGTAACATTTTTTACAACACAAACATTTCATGCTAACCTGTCTTGGATTACCTGCTTCTCCTCTTCATGCAAAGCTTTGCTGCTATTGAGATGAAACTGCCAAACAATCCCCCTTACCTGCAGATGCCTGAAACATTTCTTTCCTGTCTCCTGTGTAATGGCCTGATCCTAATTCAAGATATGCCAGCTGTAGGAGGCTGGGAACAGATTCTGCCAGCGGAACTGCCAATATGCCTGCCTAACCTACTTCTGTTGGCTTATCTCAGGGATCAGCTGCAGAAGAGTTTGCCAGTACAGTCAGCCTTCCATACCCATAGATTCTGTATCCACAAAGTCAACCAAGCTTGAAAATGGTTTTTTTAAAAAATTCAAAAAGCAAACTTTGATTTTGTCAGTTTATACAAGGGATGCCATTTTACTGTACCATTGTACACAATGGAACTTGAGCATTCACAAATGTTGGTATCCATGGGGGATCCTGGAACCAAACCCAAGCAGATATCAACTGCAGCTGATGGAAGAGTTCCCCCCACACACACACAAAAAGGCAGAGAAAGGGCAGAGTGAGGGAGGAACAGGATTATGGCAAAATTAAACCTCCCCCAGGCTAAGTATGTAGCCATTACACCAACACAAGGGCCAGGGCGATGGTCATCACCAGTGTAATCCTAAATCAATTCCTAGGCATTCCTAGGCAGAGATGGGTTTAGAGTCAGCACAATTTCATCTAGCCTAGGTTCACTTCAGCTGATTTTGTTGAGTTAGGATTGTACTCTGACATAGTCATTTCCTACAACAGGCCCTGATTCAGGCGTGTAGCTCTGGAAGCAGAACCAAATGAGGCATTGTCCACCCAATAAGTATTATGTCTCCCAATGAAATTTTCCTTCAGACACCAAATCTCTAGCATTGCATAAAGTGAGCCATTGAAAATCATTCATACCTAGAACTCTTATATTTGCTGCATTTGCATTTCTCTGGTAAATTTGCCCGTCTTTTCTTTGGATGCCTAAATTGTATTGCTAAATGCTCAACTAAATTTTTATGTTATTGCAATGATAGAAATTTAGAGACTGAAGGAAAATGTCATTTGGAGGGGGAATAATTCTTATCGAGTAGTTTAATGGCCTCATTTTGCCCCTCCCTGATCCATAGATGAAGCGCTGTTCTCATTCCAAAATAATGTTGTTGTTTTTAAACAGAGAAATGCTGCCTGCACTGTACATTTTAAATTTCAGTATCTCCTCCACCCACCATATATATTCCAGTGGGTCGCTATATATATTCCAATGGTTTCTCCTTGGAGCAGGGGCATCATCATATACAAAGAACTGTTCTGTGAGAAAAGGAAGTTCCACTTTTCATGTGCCCCTCGTAATGAAGTAGAACTGCTCTGCTTTGGCAAAACCATTGTTTCCTTACAAGGTATTGTCAGTTTGGTTCTATGATCTTTTAAGGTGGCATGGGCAAAATATAGCCCTCCAGATTTGTTAGATTACAACTCACAGAAGCCCTAGCCTGTATAATCATGCAACAAACTGTGGCAGCTGTGTCCCAACAACATTTTGCCCACCCCAGACTGGTCTTGTAGTAATACATAATTTCTAATAGTATTCCATAAGAAAAATCTTATAATGCAATAATTGTTTTTCCACAGTAGCATGCGTAAAGTCCAAATATCTTGGCATTGTCTTGAAACTTTGTAGACAGTGGTATCTGTTTTCCACCACTGTGTTGAACCCCATAGGGATACCTATAAGAGTTAACCGCTCTGCTCAGCAGTGTATTAACTAGCCATTTTCCCTGTGTTTAATGCATATTCTTTTGGCAGTTGATAAAGTTTCAATAATGAAAAAGAAAGCATTTTGTTCTTTCCTTCACCTTCTTTTTATCTGGCATTCTTAAATTAGTAAAAACATTTCTTCCCTTTGGTCAATGCACAGATAATCTCTATTACATCAAAGACAGATGATTAGTTTGGCTCCGTTTGCATGCCAAGTAAATAATTCAATGGTGTTTGATATTTCTAAATATTTTAATTACTTCTAAATGATGCCATTGCCCACTAAAGTATCTAGCACTAGAATTCCAGCCTCTGTTTCCCTGCTGAAATCTCCATAATCTGGAAGGTCAGCAAAGCCATACAGGGGATTCACAGATTTATAGTCAGGCCCTAAGTGTTTTAGGAACATTATTTGTATTCTGTTCTGCTTCTTTAATAGCTTTTAAGCATTTTTTGCATTAGGGGAAATAAATTCATTGCTTGGTGATATTAGTTAGAATCAGGGCAGTAAATCCAAACAGTGCTGCAAACACAGACTCAATTCATGGTGTATTGAAACTAATGCTTGGCAGGCTATTGCCATGGAGTGGTGTAAAATCAAATAGAGATATAGCAGATTTGAACTTGGAAAATTCTACTCAAAATACCATTTAAAAGCAACTTTTAAAATACCTAAACAAGATATCCCCCACACACATACACATGTCATAGTAATGTTCCCAATTCTCACATTACTTTTGAAATGTGACATCATTATGCCTACATTTTTGTTGTTGCTATGTGCCTTCAAATTGTTTCTGACTTATGACAATCCTGTTGTAAGGTATTCTTGGCAAACTCTATTCAGAGGAGGTTAGTCATTGCCTTCCTCTAAGGCTGAGAGAGTGAATTGCCCGAGGTCTCCCAGTGGGATTCCATGGTTGAGCAGAGCAAGGATTCAAATGCTGGTCTCCCAGAGTTGTAGTCCAACATTCAAACCATGCTGCTTCTCTTCCCTACATTACCCTACCCTTCAAAAAGAAAAAGATGTGTTTCAAGGTCTGTGAAATTTTCCTTTATAAGTTTCTCTAACAAAAAATGTTCAGTGAATATGATAGGTAGACAGATAGATAGGTCCTCCATTGTTGTAGGTGATATAGAAGACACCTGGCCCATAAGGAGATCTAGTACATACCAAAGATCATATTATAGCCCAACTTTCTGTACTCACAGTGATGAACCAGTTGCCTGTTTAAAAACTGCTAGTGGGACATGACTACAACATAAGTGTCCCACTTATGATCTTCAGCAGCTAATATACTTAGAACTGGTGCCTTTAGTACTTAAGGGAACTATATGTGCCATGGATGGTAGCTACTTAATCCTCCATGAATGTGTTCTATCTCCTTTAAAGCTTCCAAATACGGTGACTTGCACTCTAGGTAGTGAGGTCTGTAGTTAATGTGCTGGGTGAAGAAATAGTTCCTTTTATCTGTCCTCAGTCCTCTACCATTCACCTTTAGTGGGCAAATTTAACTTTCTGTTATGTCCATGCCAGCTTTCTACCAGCACCTTACACATTAATGAGCCCTAAAGCCCCATAGGTTGCAGCAGTGTGTGTGACTTTTAAATTAATAATTTTATTCAGAGTTTTAAATATCAACACTGTTTGCATGCATTTACTACCACCATTCCCCTTCCCAATTGTAGATTTCATTCCTCTACATCAGATCGCTAGACAGCCCATTCCCTTTGCATACATCTGTGTGCGTGCGTGCACACACACATTATGCATAGCTGCAACATACGTACACCAGCTTAGCATTTCTTGCTTGATTTAAATTGAACAGTTTGAAAGGCATGAAGTTCTTTAAAATGTGCATTTATAGCACAATGTCCCTGAAGCCTAACTGCAATTTTCCACTTCTTAAAATTATTCCCAGTTGCCTAATTAGCAATATATTGTCTAGAATCCAACAATCCATTTTGGGCCATTTCCCTCTCAGAGTTTGATCAACTGAGCATAACTTCCTTTTCTCTCCCAGCAATTTCCATGCCACCTACAAGTTTTTTGTAATATTTGATGTTTTGTTGCATGTAGTAGTTGGAGGTGATTTCTAACTCATCTAGCACTTCCATGCAGCCCTGAACACATTCTTTATAATACAGTGTTTAGTTTTCCACAAACAAGAAAATTAGATAACATGAAAATGCCTAGGACAGTTGAAACCACAAGACTATGAAATTAGCATTTAGTTCTTTAAACTGCAGTGAAGCCTGTAAAAATGAAATAATTAATTATTCAGTACATTTCAGCCACAATTGCTTTAGCCCACAAGAAACAAATAAAACAACTGGAAAGTAGTTTCCAAAGCCTACAAAAATGCCCCTGAACTGCCATGAATCTTGTATGCAAACAAATAAAATAATCCTCTCGGCAAAGTCTTGAGATTAATTAATATCTATATATTCCTTGCAAGTGTGGATTTTAGACTGGTTCAATAGATTTGGTGACTTTGCCTTAGTGCCTCTGCTCATGCAAATTAGAATGCCCAACTTTCTTCACCAGTTCTCCCTGTACATGCTTTTCATGCAGCGTGTCCAAGGTTTGGTTCTCAGGATGCCCATTCAAAATTATTTCATTTGCACATAGAGCTCAATCAATTGCCTTTGTCTTCTCTTCTGGCTCAAAATGGGATTTAAGTGTATGAGAGTTAGAGAGAATGGGGGGGCATGGTTTCTTCATGAGATTCTAAGGGTCTTTTAGCATAACTGTTGTTGTATATTTTGTCTTACCCAGTTCATAACAGTGGCATGTAAACTATGCTGGCAAGTACTTTTAAAAAAAAAAAATTCTGTGAAAGTACAATATCTCACTATGAAGATGCCAGAGTGAAGGCAAGAAGGACTGAGATTCTATTCACCAGCTGTGTAGTATGAACTTGCACAAATATAGCTACCTTGCAGTAGTGGATAGTGCCACTGTGAAATCAATCAAATAGCAGGTAGTATGGATGTGCCCTGTCCCACTGAGCTGTATGTCTTGCCTAAACAGAAATGCCCATATTCGGAGACAAAACTCATCCCTGGCAAATGAAACATAGTGTAGCAGCTTGCTTCCAAGAAAGAAGAGGAGGAGGTTGAACATCGGTTTCAGGTTAATTTTTGGCCACAATTTTATTGCAGATATAAGATCCAGATTGCAAGGGGAAAGGATGATCACTATTCTCACCATTATTCAACACTATTCCACTACTGGAAACTTCTGTGAGCTGGATGATTTATCTATACTACATATTCACCCACTGGATATTTGGCTCCAGTGCAACACTGCCTTGCACACCATAAGTGGCATCTCTAGGTTCAGTGTGGCTGAACTTGTTTCAGCATGTGTCCAGCTCTGACAGATACCCCCTCCACAGTATTCTTATTAAGATTTCAAGATTTAGATAGGTCATTTCTCAAGCAACCTCTCCATCATGCTTTGGTTCCAAGCAAGGCCAAATTAAGGTGCTTGGGGGCCTGGAGCAGTTTAAAACATGGGCAACCCTTTGGATATGTTTGTGAGCTATTGGGGAAATAGAGGAATAGAAAATATATAAGTAAATGACTAGATAATAAATTAAAATACAAAATTCAAAGATCTTATTCTCCCTCAAATGCACATACACATAAATAGTCTGTGTGCCTGCAGGTGGAAAAGATGGATATGTTTTGACATTCAGACTATTTCTGTTGCTACTTAAAGAAAATCTGTAGTAGTTTCTTACTTTAGAAATGAGCTGTCCTTGGTTTTGTTACTGCAAAGTCATTTATCACTTCATCAAAGTCTATAATGTTCGTGAGAGTTGTTTCTGAAATCCTTCACACCAATGAATTCATTTGTGGATTGAGCACACAAGTCTTCAGTTCACAGTTGCTCCCCCTTCCAGTATTTCATGTCTTTTTATTATTTTCTTTATTTTATTAATTTCATTTATATCCTACCTTTTCCACCAATTGACTTAAAGTGGTATACATGGCTTCACCCCACACCGTGTGAATATCACAACCACCCAATGAAGTAGATCAGGCTGAAAAAGAGACAGAGAACTAAAAATACCCAGCAAGCCTTGTGTCTCAATGAAGTCCAGCATTCTGATCCCTACACAAAACTGATTTTGCCTGGAGAGTTATTGTGCACTGAAGAATAATGCACAAAAATAGGACATAAGAAGTCAAAATTCGAAAAAAAACCCCCAAAAAACAGACAAATCAAAAATTCAAAGTTAGAAGTCTAAATTCAACAGGCAGAGTTTTCTCCTATTCCAGGAACAGTCCACTGAGCCAGGGGTGAGAATCCTTTATCTTTTCATTCCTCTGATAACCATGGATTGTCAAAAAGACAAATAAAGGGGTCTAAGAGTAAATGAAACCTGAACTCTCACTAGAAGGCAAAATGAATATATTGAGGCTGTACTTTGGACATATCACAAGACAACATGACTCATGGCAAAAGACAATAATTCTTGGTAAAGTGGAAGGCAATGGGAAAAGGGGAAGACTGCATTATAGGTGGATTGGTTCAAAAAAGGAAGCCATGGCTCTGAATTCGCAAGACCTGGGCAGGGCTGTTAATAACAGGATCTCTTGAAGTTCTCTCATTCGTAGGGTTGCCGTAAACCAAAGCCAACTTCATGGCACTGAACAAACACAAACACCATTGCTTTTCTGATTGGTGGTTAGTATTTATTTATTTTCTCTCATGTTCAAATGGTGGACTGCATTTTCTGGACTGGATTGGTCCAGTTTTGGATTCCCAGTCTCTGATCCAATGCCAGATAGCTTCTCTTTGGTAAAAATTCTCAACATCAGATTTCTTGTAGTCACTGTCCTCATGAAGCCTTTCTCCTTGAGTCGAAAGTGACTCAAGAACTTATAAGAAACATTAGCCTGGTGCATCAAGCACACCAGACAATAAACAAAACATATTTTAATGCAGCAGAAGTCAGAATGGTTCCTATAGGCTGATTCTATTCCTGTTTACTCAGAAATTACTCTTAGTGGGTTCAATGGGGCTTACAAACTCCAGAGTACAAGTGAATAAGATTATGATTTTAGTCTAGTCCAAAAGTCATCCTTGGGATTTGAAATATCCCATTTCTATCCAGAAACAGTTTGAAAACATGTATCACATTATCTTTAATAGTAATAATTTTTATAAGATATGGCTTAGCAAAAAGGTTTGCATGTTCAGTCAGCAGAACTAAGAAAAGATAGTATTTGAGTACTTCTCCCAGAATCCCCCAGCTGGAATAGCCAGTGACCATGTTGGCTGGAGGATTTTGGGAACTGGGCTGTAAAAAAAATTGACTTTTCAAAGCTCTGAAGGACTATGGTTAGTAGCTGCCTTACAAATGCCTATAAAGCAGGCTCTTATTTATAGTTGTTTCTTTCTCTGAACCTGATCTTGAACAGAACAGTGGAGGGCAAGGAGGGCAGAAATCTTGTTTTATAGTATTCTGTGATTACTGCTATAATGAGTTTGCTCAGCACCGTGGCAGAAGAAAATACAACATTCACATAAACGTAAAGGTAATGTGTTCTCAGCCAGTGTGCTATAGTGGTTTGAGTCTTGGACTAGGAGACTGGGAGACCAGGGTTTGAATCCCTGCTTGGCCGTGAAAACCTATCTTGAGCAAGTCACAGTCTCTCAGCATCAGAGCAAGGCAAAGGCAAACCCCCTCTGAAGAAATTCGTCCAAAAAAACCACATAATAGGTTTGCGTTTGGGTCACCATAAGTCATAAATCACTTGAAGGCACACAGCAACAACAGCAATGTGTCACCAAAGTTAATACTGCAAGCCAGGTAAAAGAAATGGGAGACTGTTTTCATTATTTATTGTTTTGTTTTACTGATACATGAATTTAAACATGTAGGAACTGAGAGTTCACCCTTTTGCGTGATAGAGACCAAAACAGCAACACGAGGCAGAAATCTATTTCAGAAGCTCAGAGTGCAGTCACAGGTCTACTCACAGCTTGAAATTTTGTCTGCACCTTTCTGGAAGGATTCCTGCCAGTCTGCTATTTTACATAGCCAGAAAATTAAATGTGAGTTTTATTTGGCATAGATGGAAGGACAGAACAAAATGCATGATGAAAAATCTGTTTATCCGGCCAGGTTCCCTTTTGGTTTTGTACTGGAAAGCAGCTTCAGCAACTCAGTGTGAGAGTGAAAAACAACAGAGTTTATCCACCATGAATTCTGTTAGAAGCCATGTCAAATTGAAAGGAGTTGCATCACCTCCTGACCCTAATGAACTCTTGCCAATTTAGTTAATGAATCTAAATGAATTTTTTGGCTGGTGTCCTGTTGTTTAGGCCCAATTAGAGTATACCCATCAATCTAGTGTTGAAGTCAACACATAAGTAAATTCAACTGACTGAATGACCTTACTCTCATTCATGCTAACAATAAGATTCAGGCCCATCAGTGACATTTTTTATACCGCCCTTGCCTTAAGAGAGCTCAGAGCAGTCACAGTGATTCTCCCCTCATACATTATCTTAAAAACAACTCCATGAGGTAAATTAGGCTATGAAAATATGCAAAACATTTTTCACTCTGGATGTTTTGGACCGTAACTCCTATAATAATTTGCCATTGGCCATGGTGGCTGGGGCATCTGGGAGCTAAAATCCAAACCAAGGATGAGAAGATTCCCCATCTTAGTTGAAAGAAAGTAGACCAAGAACAGCTAGTGAACTTTGTGGCTGAGTGAAATCCTGGTCTCCTTGAGCCAAGTCTAACACTCCAGTACTATACTACACTACACGCTGATTCTAAAACAGCCTTCCTCAATCTGAAGTCCAGATGTTTTATATTTCAGCTTGTGACAGGAAGACATCAGGTTATGGAAAGCTACTTTTAATTTTTTTAAAAAAAATTAAAAATCACATTAACTTAGGTTCATAGCTAGTTTCTTTAACCTTTTTGGGTTCTTCCTTGTTCTATTTCATAAATATGGTCTGCTTGGAAAAAAAGGCATACAGTCCTCCCTCCACATTTGTGGGTTTGACCTTCATGAATTTGATTATCCGCAAGACACCCACTTGACTCCCCCCACTCTCCCTCCCATTCCCCTGCCTTTTGCTCAAGCATGCATGCCTTCCTTCCCCACATCTGGGCAAGGGGCAAACAAAGGGGCAGAGGGAGCCCTGTGTGCATAGAAGGTGCATGTGTGCCTTCTCTAGTCACCTGGCTACAGCTTCCCAATCACTTGCCTTTTGCCCAGGTTTTTGGAAGGAAGGCAGTATGCCTGGACAAAACACAAGTGAAAGGCAGTGGGGAAGAGACATGTGCCTAATTTCTCTAGGTGTGGGGCTGCTGCCTTCCATTTGCTTGCCTTTTGTTCAGGCATCTGGAAGGAAGGCAGAGTGCCCAGACAAAAAGCAAATAAATGTGGTGGTGGGGAGCCCTGGAAGCAATAGCATAGCAATAGCATGTGTATTTCTATACCGCTTATCAGCTAAGTGCTCTCTAAGTGGTTTACAGTGTGTTAGCTAATTGCCCCCAACAAGCTGGGTACTCATTTTACTTACCTGCAGAAGGATGGAAGGCTGAGTCAACTTGGAGCCCGACAGGATCGAACTCACAACCTTGTGGCTGCAGTACTAGCATTTAACTACTGTGTCACCCGGGGGAAAGGAGAGTGCTCACTCAGGCATTGGGGGGAGAGTTATTTGCATTTTTTTTTTACTTTAACAAGGGTTCCGCACCACAAACCCTCACAAAAGTTGAGGGGGCCACTGTAGTTCCAACTTTCAAAATTGAGATCAAAGTCTCATGTACATACATACATGTTTATACATTACTGTAGGCAGCCTGATTTGTCATTTCTTTCCCTTTTCCATCTAAGTATCATCTTTTACCTTCCCTTTTTCATTGCCTGGAAATACTCCTATAGTCTGAGAAGCATTAATAAAATGTTACTTCACTGCACGTTAGCTGTTAGTGAAGAATCATCCCCAAGACAGTCATCTGTGTTGTGAAAGAGATACTGATTCCTTTTCCAACTGCCATTAAGATTTAGGAAGAACAGAAGTCATGCTAGGGCAGAAAGAACATGCTTACTATAGTCATGCTGGTATATATCACTGTGCAGCCTCCTCGAGTCCTTATTTCATTGCTTTCTACCCACTAAACATTTGCAAGAGAACATGGAAAAGCTCTCCCAAGGTTCTAACAGAAAACTGTGAAATGGACAAATTTGCTTCTTCATTTGGCTAGTTCCATTGTGTAGTTTAAAAATACAGTAGACATTTTTTAAATCAAGCCTTGATTTGCTTGAAGTAATTTTGAGATTGATGCAGGTTGTCAGCCGTGCTTCATAAAGTAGTTGTGAAGCAGTGGGGGCAATGATGGGAGAATGATACAAGCAGGCAAGTGGACTAACAGTAGAGTAGGTGGCAGAGAGAAAAGAAGAGGGATGGGAGAAATGAATGATTATTTTAAAAACAAGAACTGGAGATCTCCACATATTTGACATGTTAGGAAGGAAAACTCACTTTAAATATTTTCTGATTCTGTGTTTTCTCTTCAACAGTTGTTCCTAAAATGTTTTAGTTGCACGCACACACAGCATATATAATATAAAATGCATTGCTGATAATGTGCAGCACGTTAGTGATATTGAGAACTATGCTACCAGTGTTGTACCAGAACTGCTGCATAATAGTTCGATGAATTCTTGTAAGAATCCATTGTTAGTTGAGGCTGAGTTAAATGTTATACTCAGTGTTCTATGTACTATAAAGAGTCTGTAACACTGCAGCCCTTAATCACCTGGATATCCCAATTTAGGTGTGAGGGGAAGAGATGGTTGTGCTGGTCTAATGAAAAAAAAAGTGCAATATCTACAGTGGAGCATGCAATTCTGCTGCAGAAATGTGTAGCTTTTCAAATTTCCACGTCCTTTCATCAGCCTAGGTGGCACAAAAGACTGGGGAGGGGTCAATACAGAGAAAAGTTCAGAAACTAGGCCAAATAGTATGGCTGTGAAGTCTGCAGTTTCAACCCAGTCTCAAGATGGAGATTTACAAACTGAAAGAATTTGTCACAAGTAGGTATTGTAGGTGTCAGATTAAACCTGTCAGTGCCTTTTTGGACAAAGAAGCAATGTCTGATCCCCATTTCTGAAGATAGAAAGGTCAGCTGCAACTCAGGTCTGCCTTCCGCAAGGCCAAAACACAGAGCCAGGATGGTCCAGGACAGTCTATCCTGAGTCAGGAAAGAATAGTAGTACAGAGAAACATGCTTACCCTGCTCACTATAATAGGTTTTAACATTCTCGTTAGCTCAGAAAGCAGGAGATACTGTAATCATCATCTGTCAGACAGGAAATGGTCCGGTATTTAATAGCAGAGAACTTTGACACAGGAATATTCTTTCCAGCAGGGAAAGGTAATCTTTGTACTGCAATATCCTTCAGTCAAGAGCCACAGTGGTGCAGTGGTTTGAGTGCTGGGCTACAACTCCTGAAAACAAGAGTTCAAATCCTCACTTGGTCATGGAAACCCAATGTGCAAGCCACATTCTTTGTCACATTGCCTCAGAGGAAGGCAATGGCAAATCCCCTCTAAAAAAAGCTGTAATAGGTTCACCTTAGGGTCCGCATAAGTCAGAAATGTCTAGAAGGCACAACAACAACAGCTTTCAGTCCTCTCTGAATAGAAACCCACTTTTCGCTCAAATGAGAATTTAAAGGAAGGACCTACTTCTTCGTTTGCCATGTGCTGATAGTGCTACCGCTGCAATCAAACTTAAGATAACACTTGTAGATCCTGACTAACCAGAAGAAGATTAATGTTGTATGGCAGATACAGGCAACAACAAATAGTCTAGAAAGCAAATCTTCATTCCTAGAATCCACAGTAGCCCCGCCAGGGCTTCAAATATCCAAAATTATAAAATAATAATAATAATAATAATAATAATAATAATAATAATAATAATAATAATAAACAACCCAGAAATCCACTTCTAATTTCCATTTCTTTTTTCAGTTTCTTGAGAGACAGAGGTACATTTTGTGAAACAGAACAAAGGCAATACAGTGTAAAAATCCAATTTTGGTATGACATGCAGCCCACAGGTTGTATTTTTCCCATGCTTGACTTGGAGGATTAGATGTAGCTCATCAAGTGCTGCACATAGAGGCAAAATAAGTGAGAGGGAACATGGTAGCACACTCACAGGTGTGTGCATTGTTTGCTTTTCCGTCTGCTAGTTGAGAGGTGCAATTTAAGGGTACATTTTGGGACCCTTAAGCACAATTCCAAATAGTACCCTATGACCCCTCATGTAAAGAAACCAAGTCTTTTTGCCTATGCCAGTCTATATGTACTGTAGCCTGTATATCTTTTGACTTCTTAGGTTGCCCTGTTGTATCTCGTCTGTTTAAATGGAGGGGTCATTTTACAGCTTGGCACTTCATTAACACCATTAGATCTCAGATCTTATGATCTGCTGCTGCTATAACAGCACTGATATAAAAAAAGATCTTTTCCATTATTTTGATGGCTTTGTTGTGTAGTAGTTTCAGTGAATCATCTAATATGTGGTGTTGTTTGAATATAAACACCAAATTAAATCAGTGCCACAAGATATTTAGTGATCAATTCAGAAATTACAAATAACTTTGTAAATTTATTTATGAATGAGTTAACATAATGGAAGAATATTTAACTTTTACTTTGTCAGAAGAAAGTACTTTGCCATTATTTTACAAACATTGTAATTGTTTTACCAAGTGGCAGAAGTATTTTCTGTTTCTTTCAAAGGTATTCCCTCTTCATTTTTCTTCATCATTTAATATAATTTTAAAAGCCATTATTTAGTATAATTTTAAAAGCCTTGTGAGTGTAATTTACATAGCAGCATTTTCTTACCTTTCCTTCAGGTTTACAAAAATAATACGCCAATGTGCTTCATAGCCCTTTACTTTATAGGATCCTTTTCAAAGCCCATTGTTTAACAATTTAATGTGAGCTTTGAAATTCTAATCAGTATTATTTCTTTGGGTTTCTGTACAGTACAGAATATGCTCCATATTGTTTCACATCCAATCAGCCAAATCAGTAACAGAGTGAGTTTCTAAATTTAAAATGTATAGTGCATTTAGTTATTCAGCCATTCTGCCCTTGAATTGCTCAAATATGATGAAGATATTTTACAAAAGGAGTTTCAGCACCATAATTGAAATGAAAAACCAAATCCCTTTTTAACTTTTGCATGAGCTTAGATGTGTACTTGATCTAACCTGTTTCTGCCAAGTCCCTTTTTTCATCTATTGTAGGGACTGGAGCATATGGTTTTTCTTAATGAGATATGATTTGTGACATACTTTGCAAAGCTGTTAGACGATATGTAACGAGAACCAATTGTTTCCATAGAAATGGTAACTGATGCGTCTTCCTCTTTGTACCATCCTTGGGTCAGTCACAGGTCTTTTCCCTATAACTAGCCTTCAAGTATTTACTGCTTTTCATTATTCTGTTAGTCCTTGTTAGGAGTTTAGCTCCAGCGCAATGTAAAACTCCCTAATGACAGGAAGTGGGATAGGTACCAGCCTGCATGACTGATCTAGATAATATAATATGCAAGCTAACAAGGACAACTTTTGTACAAAACTCCGAAAAATGTAAACCAAAATTCCTTGGGGCTACTCCACAGAGAAAGCAAATTGAAATTTTGTCCTACATGTTGGATCTGTGGGATGAAAGGCAAAAAGCCAACCACTGTTACCATCTGTGGAGCTGCTGATGGCCAGAAACTGTATAGCATTCATTATTTCCTTCCTCCAGAACCTGCCAAATGGAGCTGCTCTGCAATTGGATGGAAGGATTAAGATGAAAGGGGGTTGTCAGGAACCACACAAAAGGATTGTCAGGTGAGGCTGGAGATGAAAGTGAGCTCAAGTAATGATGATGCCTGTGGGAGGCATGTAGTTAGGGGACCTGACAGACTTCTGAAAGCCCTGGGGCAAGCCATGTGTTTTTTAATCATACCCTCTCCCCTTATCCCTATCCCTATCCCTCAGTCCCTGTAGTGAGGTATTTTTCAGTGTAAAGAAGAAATGCTGGCCTTTTCACTCTGGTGGACTAATTAGTAAACCTAATGTGACACAAAATATCAACCTCAGTCAAATCTGTTCACTTAAGGATATGTGGTTATTATAATTTCTTTATACATAAACTTATCAAGAAAGTCATCACAAAACAGGCTAAATTTGGGATTCTGAATATTTCCTAGCTTAGAACAGTCTCACAGTGGTTACCTGTTTACAGGTTACATGTTACCAGAAGCAGCCTTGTTGTTTACTTCAAGTGCCATTTCAAGTAGAATTGAGATCTTTTGCCATGTATTTAAGAAGGACTGCATTCTTTGGTTATAAGCCTGGTACTAGTTTTTCCAAAAACAAGCACTAATAGTATGGTATGTCTCCATGCAGTTTACCATAATTGCACATAGATACTGCCAATGATTTTACCAGACATCTCTTCCTAATGCGACATGATAATCTTCTCAACAAAATAGTGCAGATTCTCAACAGTGCAGATTCTCAGTGGTGCACTCAAAAGAATGGTACTGATGACCATTTTTGGACATATCATGAGAAGACATGACTCACTAGAAAAGGCAGCAATGCTTGGTGAGATAGAAAGCAGTAGGAAAAGAGAAAGAACTTCATTATAGATGGATAGTCTTAATAAAGGAAGCTATGCTCTTGAATCTGCAAGACCTGGGCAGGGCTGTTGATGATTGGGTGACTTGGAGGCCTCGCATTTACAGGGTTGCCATAAGTCTATTCTTAAGCAGTTAACAGCAACCATGCACATGACTACTGTGATAGGCTACCATTTGGTAGATGCAGTGGTGGAGCTTGGAGTGCGTGGACAGGCGAGGGCAGAGCTACAGTGTAGGGAGTGTGGCCACGGAGCATGGGGGTGGGGCTATGGGGCGTGAGGGCATGGCCACAGCATGTAGGGGCGAGGCTACAGCACATGGGGGCATGGCTATGAGCTGGGATGCCCCCCCCAAAATTCCCGCCTGGGGTGAACTACCTCTATTGCCCCCTTGTCCCTATGTGACTGGGTAGATGGCCGTCTGTAAGCATTCAGCGTTGATGGAAGATATGAACATTACATAGGGCATTATGTGAAAAAGCACAGAGATGCCAGCAAACCTGCAGATGCTTGTAACATTTTAAAAGTAATATGATACATAACATTTTTATCTGCATGTGAGCTGTTCCTTCTGACTGCTCTTGGCTGGGCATCTGTGTGAATAATATAGTATGTGAAATGGCTGAACATGATCAGAGCAGGCATTGCCTCAAATTGCAAATGAGAAACGTGCTGTTTCTGGCTGCTTCTGTGTGCAACAGGTCATAAGTTAAGTTTGTTCACGTTTGTTTGCCTAGTTCAGAAATAAATGAAAATGGTTTCTATGAACCAGCCCTTGGGGAAAAATGCTGTACTAATAAAGAACTAAAAACCAATCTAAAAACAGAATTTAAACTAGTCTCTAGCTCAGGGAAGGTCCTCCAGAAATTGTTGAATTGCAACACCCACCAGCCCTACCAGGATAATTTTAATGGTGGTGAATGCTGGGAATTGCAGTCCAGCTACACTTGAAGGACCATATGATTCCCACTCTTAGTTTAGTTGAAATAGTGCAAGGAGTGCACTGTATTTTTGTGGCTGAATCGTGATCCAGCACCTGGAAAATGGGAAATTCAGACCTAGTCATCTAGAAAGCTCTTTACGTTGGTTTGAAATGAAATTTGGAGCAAAGGCTCTGGCAACCAAGAAGAGAACTAAAATGTTGCATACAGTGTCCAGAAGGACCTCTGTCTTTTCAAGAAATGGGCCACTCCTCTTTTGAGGCTTTGTGACAGGGGATGTGGCAGGAGTCAGGGTGTAAACAACACTAAAAAAAAAAGTCCTTATCTCTTTATAAGAAAGAAGGTCTTTCACACTGACACATACCTCATAGGAAAAATGGCCAACTACTACAAGATTTTTCATAATTTGGATTTTTTTTCTTGATTATGCCCTAAATAGTAAGAATCATTATGACTTTTTTTAAAGGAATTTGTGAGATGAGAAGACATGGGCAACCACCTGCAAGAACATGATGTCATCCTCCTGGACCTCTGGAGAACAATTGGAAGGTCCAGCAGGATGCCTTTTCTTCCTGCAGAGGGATGCAGGACTACAGCCCGCTGTATACCTGGCTGCCTTTCTCCTTAGCTCCATCTTTTTCTGACCACTGAATGGCTGAGGTGTGGGTTAGCCAATCAGGAAACAAGTAAATGGCTCATGGAAGGAGTTGTAGGGGATGGAGATGGTGAATTCATCCCTCTGCCGTGATCCAAAAAGTTAATACTCAGGCTTAACTTTCAGTTACCCTTGCCTATGTCACTAAAAGGATGCCAGACTAAATGTCTTCTTTTCAAAGTAGTGTTTTCACACTAAAAGGGGCAAGGTCTTGAGAACTGGGAAACTTGATCTTAATGTTTCTGTCCCCATGCTTTCTGTGGCCTTCCCCAATGATACACCACTCAGTCAAACCCCAGGCTGACTGGACACTTGCCAGCAGTCTAAATGGGTCCTATAAGCATATTGAAGGCTATATGGGTCTTGGTCTGCTCATGCAGTCAGCAAAAGTATAGCTAACAGAGGTGTAGCTTGGCAATAAAATGGTAAAATATGCCTTTGCAACATTCTTTTAGTTTATGAAAACATTCAAGTGAAGTTCTGAATTCTTTTTTTTTCTTCAGATTAAAAAGTTTATCCTCTTACAGTAAGGACTTCACAAATACTGTATTTTTAAAAATAAAAAAAAAACCTTTAAAATATACTATTTCACCTTCTCTAGCTAAACTTCTAAGAGCTGTTTAAAAAATGGCTGTGGCTGGAACATTTGTTGTTCTCCCACTACAAAAACATTCTTATGTGCACGCCAGCCTTCCAGGTTTTGTGAATGTGGGCACCCAGTTCTGTCCCTTCTAGCACCTCCACAGATTCTTTTATAGTTCAATATTAATGCACCAGCAAAGTTGTTGAAACTTGTGTAATGAACTTTACTGTGTAAAATCAATATGAACTTCAGATTTGAATCTTGGAAATATTCTAAATAAATCATGCGAGGCACAATATACGACAAGCTCAGTTCCTATTCTTGGTTCATCACACAAGCTGGTTCATATATTTTTAAGAGGACATGCCGAAACTGATCTTCCAGTCACTTGATAAAGCAGAGAAAACATATTAAACTTATCACTCATGGACCCTACCTTTTACTAGCTTGCTGATGACTGCATATACCAAATGGAAATTCTTTAATAATGCAAAATGTCAAAGGAAGCTTATTTACCACTAGAGTTAATTTGAGAACAGAAGAAACCTTGTTAGTATGCTCAGGGGCTAACTTTGGGTTAAAAATTCAGTAGGGTGAATACACTACACTAAGTCTTGGATGCTCTGTGCTGGAACTCACCTGATATCCACCCTCCTAGCTTCCAGTTAGCCCTGAAATAATCACTGAGTAGTCCTACTGTCTAGGGATGTACATCTTTGTTTATATCATATTTCATCTTTGAATACAAAAACAAATAATTTCAAAAGTTTTTTTCTCTGCAATATTATGAGGATTTCTGCACATTTTTGTGAATTTCTTTTGTAGTTTAAGGTTGATGTTTTTTTTGCAAAAGAAAAGAAAAATTGCACACACAAAAAACACTTGTGCACAAATAGCTTTTTGTGTAAAAACACATTTTATTACAGGAAATAGGGCATTTTGTGCAAGATGCATTGCTTTCAGTGCAAAAATGTTGGGTTTTGTCTTGCACTCTCCCAAGCTTGTGTGGACTTTTTGTTTGTTCAAAAGGAAAAAAAAAAGGAGCCCTGAGTTATGAAAAATTTGCAGTAATTGGCGATGTTCTTGAGGGGATGGTTTAATTTGCAGTGCAGTTTTTGCACTGAAAGCAATGCATCAAGACTGTTCGCTAAAGGGAATTACCTAACCTAGATGGTAATTCCCAGTAGCTGGTTGATGTTATCACAGATTTTAAAGCAGGACACTGCAATCCCAGTACTAGACTGGGAAAAGTTATCAACAGCATCCAGTTAGGAAGACATGTATAGAAGGCTTGCATGGCTTATAACCCTAGATTTATTCTTTCTCCTTTCTTAACTTGCCCATTTTGCATGGCCCTTTTTGGATCAAAAGGAAGGCAAAATCTGGAGACTAGGGAGCTATTCATTGACTGCATTCAGCTTAATCCCAGTGGACTCAATCATTAAATTGAGTGTGAAGGTAAAACTTCAAATATAAAACAAAACATATTCCTGAATGGGTGATTATTGCTGCCCATGCTTTTCTTATCCAAACAGAAAGCTCTGTTGTTTTAAGCTATATTAGAAAAGTATCATATCTGAATAGCTTTTGTAGTAATTAAGTCACAGTTCATGAAATATTAAGCACACTCATTTTCAGTGCTCTTGAGTTGAAAGGTTTTGTTTCATTGCTAATAAAGCACACACAGCACTGAAAAGAGGTAATTAGAGCAACAAAGGCAGTGAAGCATCTTATTACTTAAAGCTTTGCCTAGAAATGTTATCGTTTGGCTGCATTGTCCTATAGGAAGATTGAACAAATCTTCCTTAAAGAGAAATTGGCTATCTTTTCAATTATGAGAACCGAAGATTTGCCATGTTTCCCCTACAGTTATGGCTCTAATTGCATTTTTAAAAAACCCCAGATACCCTTGAATAGAATGTTCATCTTTGATCTCCAAAAGTCAGCTAGACTATCACAGTGGCATGGGGAGGGGGCATGGGTTTACCCCTGCCACCATGTTTAAAACTCCATTTCATTCCACTAGATGGCTCTAATCCTCACACTATGTTCAACCAAGACGGGAGAGACAGGGAAGTGTCAGTCCTGATGCATCATCTATAAAATCCAAGATCAATACCATGGAAGCATCTGCCTGTTACCCTTCAACACACAAGGGGTTTCCTGGGCTTTGAAATCCTGCAAAAGTTTTTAGCTTGCTTTGCTTCTTTGCACTTGAAGAGGGCTATGAAAACAGTCTGATATGCAATACAGAGGAGCAGGAAGCCTTGAGAATGTAAACCTTCTGAAATGAGCACCCATTGTCCAACCTGTCTGAAACATGACAGGCATTGTACCTTTAGGGGACTAGTGATAGCTCAAAAAATGATGCCACTTGAATGAAAGGAGCCAGAACTATAGACATCAGAACACAGGATGAATCTCAGATATAACCAATGTCGAAATGAATGAAGTGTATGATAAGCAAATCATAAAGTGTGTAGCACAGCATCCTTTTTATTCACAGGTAAAAATGCTGGAAAAGGGTCATCACGCTCAGGTAGGAAAGGTTTAACTCTCCATTCCCAGATGCATGTTTTTCTTAAGTCCTCCCCACTGCACAGGGGCTAAAGGGGAACAGGACCTCCACTGTTGTCAATGGAGTAGGATTGCCAGAGCCAGACCCTGAAAACTAGGAACAAACCCCAGTGATGTCACAGGAGGTGGAGATTGGCTGTGTTACAAGGGTGATGTCACAAGGGGCAGGAGATGTCATTAATTTCAACCACAACTGCAGAATGTATGCTATTTAAATAACGGATGAGGAATAACAGATACATCTAACAATTAAGGAATGTATATATGACTTCTTCAAGTAGTTCAAGTATTTTGCAACTTATGGAGACCCTACAGGGAACCTATCTTGGGATTTTCTAGGCAAGGTTTGTTCAGGGGGAAGTAAGCCATTGCCTTCCTCTGAGGCTGAGAGAGTGTGAGTTGCCCAAGGTCACCCAGTGAGTTTCCATGGTTGAGTGGGGATTTGACCCCTGGTCTCACAGAGCCCTAGTCTACCACTAAAACCACTATACCACACTGGCTCCGTGTATGTGTGTGTAACATATTTCTTGCCATGAAATTCCCTTGCCCTGAGATTTAGAGAAGAAACTCCATGCTCTGAGATCTTGAAACCCTCCAAAGAGCTTTTTAACCTATTTGTTTGAAAAAACAACTGAGAAAGGGAAGTATAATCTTCCCCTGCCTATGCATGTCAGTACTGATCCAGAGGGGGGTTAAACATTATTATTTGTAAGGGTTGTTGTTGTTAAAAAAAAAGAAAGTAAATGTTACAGGCATGCTAGATATTTCAAGAATTACTCTTTGAGAAATGGAATGAATGAGACAAGAACTGGAAAATGTCATGAATAGGACTGCCAAAAGTGAAACAAAAGGTATAGTGGGACATCCTCTCCCATAGTTCATATGTCTTCCTTTGGTGGATAGTTACAACATTAGATGAATTGTCAGAGAAGCTGCTGCATGGATAAGTCTAAGAGAAAATCACACACTTGTCTCAGATTTATCTCTCTTATGGTTTTACAGTAAGACTCATGGAAACTGTAATTTATGGAAAGGACCCCTAGCTTGTCCAAGAGCTACAGCTTCCAGAGTCCCCCAGAGACAGCACAAGATATTAAACCTACACCTGTGGTGTTGATAGGCCTACATTTTACAGATAATCTACTCTTACTCTTCCCTATTTTTCTAAAAGAAAAATGGAAGTTTTTCACAGAAATTAAAAACTATCAATATTTTTTTCTGCCCTCCTCTGGCTTTTCTTCCTTAGTACCTTTGTTTGTCCTTACAGTGCCTCTGTTTTTATTTCAGTTGGGATGAGTTTTATGCATCCAAAACGTTCAGAGTGAAAAGAATTTGTGAAATATGAATTGGCAATTGTAAGACCCTGGGGCACTTACCGTTCTATTTCCAATTGGTAGCCTTATGTAAATGCTACAGTGTGCTAGCCTATTCCCTAGACAAGAAGCAAACACCATGCTAAAAATAGTGCACCATGCATCTGTGTTGGAAACTTTGCTACAATAAAGCATATGGTGCCAAACAAAGCCTGCAGGAATAAACAGAGATTCTGTCCAAGCCTCTGAAAGATTTTCTCTCTCTATGACTTTACATCAGAAGTAGAGTAAGAAGTGTTTGTCTTTTAAGTAACAATAGCACAGTTATTAGCTATAAAGCACAGCTAGGGAGTCTGCTTTATCTTAAAACTACTGTTTTCTTAGTTTGGACAGTAAAGGGGAAACTTTGTGTAATGTGTTTAGCTCAACATGGTGTCTAAAGACCTCTATTTATGGCGCCAGTGAGCCTCTACATCTGTGTTTTTTAAATAGTTGGTAGAACTGAACCATTATTGGAGAAGATTGGCGCGTATCAACCATTTTTGTGTTGGAGTTTTATATGGGTGCAGTTTTGGCAGCTATAATAAAAATCCAAGCATATTAAGTAATGATAAAAGCCTTAATGGGCAAACTGCAGGGATTAATCTTATTTTAAACAGGCTCCACTAAAAACTACCTTTATAGGTGAAGGATCTCTTATGTTCATTAAATACTTGGATGTCATCTGTATCCAGCCCTACAATCATGCTTACCAGTTCACTATCCATATATTTTCTGTGGTCTACAAGACAAGTCCTTGTCCTGTTCCATCCCCTCTCATTTTTGCAAGTCATAAGCCCTTTTCACTGCTTACCTAGGTCCGTGGTTGTCCCAGTGTCATGCCAGCAATGGCTCTGCCAGGAGGGGAGCATGGAGGCCAACTCTCCCCTCCGCACTGGCTCACCTGCTGCAGAAGGAAGCGCAATGGCATGGCCTCTTCCTGCCACAGCACAGCCAGGTACTGTCCCAGGCTAAACTGGGACAATAAGCGCAGCCATTGCAATTCCAGGGCCTCTGCAGCTAAGGCAAGTGTGGGCACACAGTGGAATGGGAGTGTGATCACCAGTCATTGATGGAGAAAACCCATCAATGATTTGTCGTGTGATTGCACTGCCTGGGGATGGGAGAAAGATGGGACTGTGACAAGAGCATGCATGTCAGGAACAGATTCACCCTCAAACGTAGCAATAAACTTTAGTAGAAGATTTATTGAAACATAGTGAATGATACTGTCTATCAGACGTTAAAGCTCGAGAATGGAATGCTTTCCCCCGCCTTACACTTAAACAGCAAGTTTCTCCTGAGATAGTTGTAAAAGGACGAACGTCATCATGCCAAATGGTTCCTTTGAAATTCCAGCCGGAAGGAATGGTTGGCACCTGGGAAAGTTAACAGCCTACTATCACTATTTCCCCAGGCTACTGCTATCCTAAAACAACAAACATGGAGGACTCCTGACATCCTGCCCCACTTTTTTTTTAAAAAAAAAATTCATATACATATAGATACGCAAAACAAGTAAAATATTACAGAACAACAGAAATACAAGAAACCCATGCAGTAATAACAAAGTCAATCGGGGACGTGAGGAACATCAGTCGGCGAAGAATCCAGCGAAGGGGCTCTCTTCAGCAAACTGGAATGAAAGACAGGATGAATTGCCTTGAGGGAAGAAGGGAGATCCAGTTCAAAAGAAACATCGTTAATAGCTCTTTTCACAGGAAAAGGACCGAGAAATCGAGGGGAAAGTTTTTTAGAAGGAGAAGTAGACGAAATGTGCTTAGAGGAAAGAAAGACCAGATCCCCGGGTTTGTAAGAGGGGTTAGGCTGCCGTTTGCGGTCGGCAAAGCGTTTGTGAGAAGCTTTTGCAGACGCTATAGCATCCGAAACGGATTGCCAAATGCCCGAAAATTTAGAGACCCAAGCAGAAACAGAAGGAGGAGCAGAGGAAGGGAGGGTGAGGGGGGAAAGGAGAAGGAAGAAAGCCGTAAACTATTTCAAACGGGGGTTTCCCAGTAGAAGCATGAACAGCATGGTTTACAGCAAACTCAGCAAACGGGAGAAGCGAAACCCAATCGTTCTGGTTTTCAGAAACAAAGCACCTAAGAAATTGTTCAAGAGATTTGTTAGCACGCTCAGATTGGCCATCTGTTTGGGGGTGATAAGCACTGCTGAGTTTCTGAGTGATTCCCAGGGTTTTCAAGAGGCAGGTCCAAAACTTGGAAGTGAAAATTGGATCCCTGTCCGAAATGATCACCGAAGGTAGTCCGTGAAGTTTCCATACATGATGAACGAATAGGTCAGCAAGTCGTTCAGCATTGGGTACTTTCTTTAGAGGAACAAAATGACATTGCTTGGAAAAGTGATCAGTAACAACCCAAATAACATGAAAGCCATGTGAAGAGGGGAGGGAGACGATAAAATCCCATGCGATAACCGACCAGGGGCTACAAGGAGCAGGCAGAGGTTGTAGGAGCCCTTGAGGCTTAGATGTGGGCGATTTAGAAACGTTGCAAGTAGCACACTGTTTAATGTAAGTTTGCACGGAGGAGTTTAGTCCAGGCCACCAAAAAAGGCGGCGAATCGCATGCAATGTCTTCAAAAACCCAAAATGTCCAGCAGGTTTGGAATCGTGATGACGATGAAGTACATGCTCACGGGCAGCAGGGGGGACGTAGACCTTGGTGCCATAGAAAGGGAGATTGTCAACCCACTCAATTTTGTCCTTATTTGCCGGGAGCCATGAGTCGGCATGCGCTGCACGGACGATAGCATCGCGGAGAGCGGAGTCACAGAGGGAGGAGGCAGAAAGCCTTGTTTTTGCTAATGTGCGAGTAGTTACTTGAGAAGCCAGGGAGGAGGCAGGAAATAAGGCTTTGGAGGGGGGGACGTAGCAGAAGGTCTCTCAAAACAGGGAAGGCGAGATAGAGGGTCCGCCAATTGGTTGGAACGGCCAGGTTTGAAAACAATTTTAAACCGGAACCTCTGGAAAAATTCAGCCCATCTCGCCTGCTTAGGGGAGAGTTTCTTAACCGACTGCAAGGCTTGCAAATTTCTATGATCAGTCCAGACTTCAAAGGGGAGTCGGGCCCCTTCAAGTAAATGTCGCCAAGTGGTCAGCGCAAAATGAATAGCCTTGGCTTCTTTCTCCCAAATAGGCCAATTAGCTTGTTGATGAGAAAATTTCTTTGAAATGAAAGCACAAGGCTTGAGTGCTCCCTCAGAGTCATGTTGCAAAAGAACAGCGGCCATGGCAAAGTCAGAAGCATCTGTTTGCACAATGAATTGCTTAGCACTGTCGGGGAAAAGTAGCAATGGCTCTGTAGTGAATTTAGATTTCAAATGTTCAAACGCCGACTGACATTCAGGGGACCAACGAAGTTTGTGCGACTTACATGTAGATTCGCCTTTAGGTTTCCGTAACAGGTTAGTAAGCGGAAGCGCTATGGCTGCAAAATCCTCAATAAAGTTCCGGTAAAAGTTTGCAAAGCCAAGAAATTGCTGCAGTTGCTTCAAAGTTTTGGGGACGGGCCATTGCAAAATAGAGTTAATTTTCGAAGGGTCCATTTTAAGTGAACAATCTTGAATCCTATAACCCAAGTAATCAAAGGTTTGGGTGTCAAATTGGCACTTAGACAGATTAACTACGAGGTTATTATCTATCAGCCGTCGAAGCACTTCCCGAACCAATGATACATGAGATTCCATGGAGTCTGCATAAATTAAAATGTCATCCAAATAAATCAGAACCCCCTGATACAATAAGTCGTGGAAAATGGTGTTCAAAAACATCTGAAACACAGATGGTCCAGATTGTAATCCAAAGGGGAGAACCGTCCATTTAAAATTCCCCAGTGGGGTTGCAAAGGTGGTGAGCCATTCAGAGTCTGGGTCCATCCGAATCCTATGAAATGCTTCTTTAAGATCAAGCTTAGTGAAATATTTTCCTTGAACAAGATGGTCTAAAACGGTCCGTATCAGGGGAATGGGATAACAATTGGAAGAGATAACCTGGTTAATAGCAGAGTAGTTAACTATCAGCCTCGGATCCGCTCCGGGATCTTTTCTCTTTCGTAAGAAGACAGGACTCGCCGTAGGGGCTGTAGAAGGCTTGATAAAGCCACGAGCCAAATTTTTATTAAGGAACTTTTTGAGGGCAAGGAGTTCTTGCTGGCTCATGGGGTAGATTTTTGGTTTAGGCAGCGAGGCTCCGTCAATCAATTCCAATTTACAGTCAAATTCAGTGTGGGGGGGCAATTTGTCAGCCTCCCTCTCATGAAAGGCCTTCTGTAAATCACGGTAGTGCGAAGGAATTTGTTGCAATTCTTCATGGCCAATAGAGAAGCTTGCCTCGGAAGAGGATAGAGTGCCAGCGGTCCAGTCTATTTGGGGATTATATTTACGGAGCCAGTCGATTCCCAAGACCAATTCGAACTGCACCGCCTTGGGAACTAGGAACCGCATGCTATAATTATTTTGGTCCATTTGAAATGAGATGGGCATGGTGATTTCGCTTATTGCTCCTCCAGTCATTGAGGTCCCATCCATTTGAGTTAACTTGATGGGGCGTTCCAAAGGCTCATATAGAGTTTTAAGGGTCTTGGCCAATTTGGGGTGTAACAAACTTCTGGAGCAGCCAGAGTCAATTAGTGCCCTATGTACATGCAAGGTCCCATCTCCGCCAGTAATCGTAACCGTGGTATAGAAATGGGGAATTTTAGGAGTACTTACAGCTGTTCCCGCTGCTTTCAAACCGCCACCGTCGGGTTCAGAATCCCCATCTGTGTCCGAGGAATACGAAGAAGAGGTTTCACCGTCGGGAGCGGAGTCTCCTGTCGCTGCTGCAGGGTCCTTATGAGTGCGTCTGAGCGGTTGTTTGATGGCCGTTGTCTGACGTGTAGATTCTTTATTACTGGGGTCTGCTCGTACTCCTTTAGTCCCCACCGTGGCTTGGTTACTGGTGCAGTTGTTGGCAAGGTGACCCGGTTTCCCACAGGTGAAACACATGCCCAAACGGAGGCGTTTGTTTCGTTCCTCAACATTGAGGAAGGTGGGACGGCGAGGTTGTCGTTTTGTTAAGTTTTGTCGTTGTCGGTTCAACTGAACAGTGTGGGTTATACCCTCCACTTCAGTAGCTAGTCTGATCCAACCTAGCAGGGTTTGTGGGTTGGCCTGCATTAGGCACCCGTGTAAGATATCAGGATCTAGTCCATCTTTGTATAACTCGATAAGAATCTCATCATTCCACTGCACTTTGGTGGCCAGGTTTCTAAATTCACGCGAATATGTTCCCACGTCGTTCCTGCCTTGTTTCATTTGTTTTAGTTGATATTTAGTTTTTTCTAGTAGATGGGGGTCTTCAAACCGTTCACGCAAATGGTTCATGAAGAGCTGCAGATTTTCGGTTTCGGGGGCGCGGGTGTCATATAGGTTCGCTACCCAGTCAGCTGCCAGTCCTTTCATTCTCTGGCTGAGGTATCTAATTCGGGCTGCATCATCCCGAAAGAGGTGGCCATGATCGACCATGAAATTATTTGCCATAGTCATAAAGAAAGAGAGTTTCTCACCCTTCCCGTTGAAGGACGCTTTCAGGTCCCCCACGTTTCTGAGTAGCGGTGGCGCTGGAGCTTGCCCTGCTGGTTGCTGGGGCGGACCAGGGGTGCCTGCCGCTGGCACAGCCGCTCGTGGTTCGCGTGCTGGTGTTCTCAATGTCTGCGAGGGACGGATGCTCATCTCACGTAACATGGTCTTGAGTTCGAGTATCTCCTCATCTTTTCTCTCCAGTTCTGTTTCCATTCGTGCCATTTCCGCCAGAAAGGAAAGGTCTTTGGCTGATGTGTCCCATCTAGCAGCCCTTCTGCGTTGTCTTACCGACATAAGCGGCTTCTCTCCCCAGACCCAGGTTTGGCCGCTTGTGGGGGTTGTCATAGCCTCGCTCAGCGGTAAATTTGCCTTGGTATCCATGGACGCTTCGGTCTCTGCAGTTCCATCAGATTCTGCAGATCCTCGTTCTTCTTCAGTAATTAACTGATCCACTACTTGATGCATTTTAGGAAAAAAAAGGATTCTCGAGCTTTCTGTCAGGAACAGATTCACCCTCAAACGTAGCAATAAACTTTAGTAGAAGATTTATTGAAACATAGTGAATGATACTGTCTATCAGACGTTAAAGCTCGAGAATGGAATGCTTTCCCTCCGCCTTACACTTAAACAGCAAGTTTCTCCTGAGATAGTTGTAAAAGGACGAACGTCATCATGCCAAATGGTTCCTTTGAAATTCCAGCCGGAAGGAATGGTTGGCACCTGGGAAAGTTAACAGCCTACTATCACTATTTCCCCAGGCTACTGCTATCCTAAAACAACAAACATGGAGGACTCCTGACAATGCACAAGAAATGCTGCGGTCCTGTCCTACCATCCCTATGGCAGAATGGGAAGGTGGAGTGGAGTGGAAAGGGCCTTAGTCAAATCACAATACCAGGAAGTGTATTGAGCACCTAGTGGGTTGCTTACTATGCAAGCTGTGTGTTCACTTGTTGGCACACAAATGAAACAGGCTAGATTTCAATCTTATAACATTTGTGGGACAGAACTTTGAAATTTTCCTAGTTTGGACTACAGTGCCTTAAAATTCCCCAGTCCATACCAGTTGAGGATTTCTGGGAATTGTGGTGGGGGGAATAACACAAGCTTTTGAAGTTCTGAACAGCAGGAATGAGCCAGCAAAGAGAATAAGCAAAGTAGGATTTTCCACATGGTAACAGGAGTGTTACTATCACTTGGATCTGAACAGATAACTTTCTCTTTCAAACCTTTTATTTCTACAGTGCACAGAGCTTGGCAGGTAAAGTTCCCAAATAGGATAACCAGATTTTGGCCTTGCTACGCCACAGAATCTTGCTGGGAAGATGCTCAATTATTGTATGTTCACTAGTAATGCTGCAGCAATAGGTGTATAAAAACTGGTTGCAATGGAAAATTATGAGATTCTAAGACATATTTGCCTCCTTAAAGTGGCCTTGATTCCAACACATATTCTTTAACTGTTCCAGTTCGGCAAGCACAGTCCTGATGAACCCTCTGTTGTTCCATTTTTTGGACTGCTTTTACAATGTCTCAGTATTTCTCTCCTCTTCCCCTCGCCCTTTGTCCTCAGCTTCACTTGCTGCAAACTGAGTTGAAAGTGCAAAAGTAATTTGCACTCAGTAAACTCAGTGGGAGAAGAGAAAAGGAAGGGGCAGAATTGCCCTTCCCAGTAGGCTCAGAGCAAATTGCTGCAGCCTCTCCTAGCATGACTAAATTTCCTGTTAAACACTTTTGCCATCTTGACCTCACTTTCATGTGTTCTGTTTTCATCTGTGACATTTGGTAGGGTATTTAAACCTGCTGTCTTAAATCAAACAAATTCATCTTGCATCTTAACATAAAAATGCTTGCAACATACATTTATAAATTTAAAATACCTTTGTTACTGCAGCATTAGAAGGTCCTAGCAGTGGCACACTGGTTGGAAGACCCTGTCCGAGAGAGACTGATTGTTACTCTTCTTCTGTTCTAGAAAGCAGAAAACCTATAATTATACCACATTAATCACCTTCAATAATGGCACAAATAGCAAATATTCAATGGACAAACTCTTTTTAATAAGATATGTTTATGTATTGGGAATTTGTTTTAGGCAAGTATCATACCTAATTTCATGCCTAAATTTTCTCTATTATATCTGCCCCATGTCATGTTATTCTAACAGACAGTCTCTTAAGCATACGATAGGGGACCATGAAACCCAAATGATTTTTTAAAAAGCACTTCTTTTGTTTATTTGTTTTTAAAAAAGAAATATTCATAGACTAAAAAGGCAACACTATGGGAGAGGGAAAAAGTTAAAGTAGCCTTCTAGAATATCACCTTTCTGTTTCAAGACTAAATTACTGTTCTAAAACTGAAATGCTGGCATAGCCATTGCCTCTAATGTGGCATAGTAGTAAAATAAATGATATAATACTTCTTAAAAGTGTGCAAAAATGATGAAGAGCTTTACATTTATCGTGCTAAAATGTCTTGCCGGAGAGGCTATACACAATTTATATTCTGTGATCTGTGGATGCAACCATGTCTTCAAACATGTCATGATTTACCTAAGTTGTACATAAGTTGTGCACCATGTTAACCTGTGACGTAATAAATCTCTCATAATAAATTGATTCTATTTTCTCCAAAATTGGTCACAGCTTTTCACATCTCTTTTAGACATCTTTTTACAACATAAACTTTGTTGCCTTTACTTGGAAGCAAGCAGCACTGAAATGTGGGTGCTGCAATTTTGATGAAGTTCAGTCTCTTAGCTCAGTTTCTCAGAATTGCAAGATGATGCTCTAAGAATTGTTCCTCAGCCTCTTTTGGTGAGGGTAGTTTTTGAGAATGTGGAGAGATCACCCTGGCTTAACTGTCTTTAAAATGATCTGTTCATGAAATACTTTTTATTTTCTACAGTGTATATTCTAGAGTAAATTGAATCTTAGGTGGTCTGCAGATTTCAGGGACTGATAAGTCTTTGAACTGTTGTGATGACAGTGGCAGAACTTGGAGTGTGTGGGGAGGGCAGGAGGGGGGCTATGGTGCATGGAGGCGTGACCTCAGTGCATGGGGGCATGACCAGGGCATGTGGAGGCATGGTCGCGGTATGTGGGGGCGTGGCCAGGGCATGTGGGGGTGTAGCTACGAGCCAGGACACCCCCAAAACTTTGCCGCCTGGGGTGAAGTGCCCCCTCCGCCCCCCATTTCTACACCACTATATGATGAACAAACTAGAGTGTGTTTTCATATGATTAGATGAGAGGGCTGTTTCTGGGTACAATCTCTCTCCCACCCTCCATCCTCCTTCACATATTGTAGGAGAGGAACTAACACTTTTCGTTTCTTTTTGCTTTTCCCCCTTCCCTGAACAGGTGACCTCATGCATTTGCCACCGTATCTTAGAATGGACTTTTTGTTAAATCGAGGTGCTCCAGGCACAAGCAGAGACATGGGTTTAGGACAAACCTGCCTGGAACCTCAGAAAAGTCGAACCTTGAAGCGCCCAACAGTTTTGGAGCCAATACCAATGGAAACTTCATCCACGAGAGAAGGACAGTCATGGCAAGCTGGTGCCGTAGCAACATTACCTCAGCGAGAAGGAGCTGAGCTAGGACAGGCAGCTAAAATGAGCAGCTCCCAAGAATCTCTTCTGGACTCCCGGAGCCACTTGAAAGGAAACAATCCATACGCAAAATCTTACACCCTGGTATAACAAAAGAGCATAGTTGGACAGCTGCTGTAAATACTTAACAATTATTTAAAAAATCCAATCAAAGCTACCTTTTTTATTGAATTCCAATATTTATAATTAAAGAAGAAGATTGCCAAAATGTTTGGGACAAAATGCAACCTACAGACAGTGCAAAGACTCTCTGGCTTTTTTTCTGTCTGAGTATGAGCTTCATCTAACTGGGCCTCCTGAATTTTTTGGGAAAAGGAAGTCCAGTTTTTCTGATATTCACAAGCTTTTGTGTTTTTACTGATTTTCTACAAAGTGCATGGGGACTAAATAAAATATTTTAAACTGGGAGTTCCATCACACACACAAGTAAGACGGAGGAAAACAATTTTGGGAAAAAAATCACCCTATTTGTGGATTTAACAGGGATATTTATTTGAGAAGGCAAAAAAGTCTTTTGTCATGTTTTGCACAATTTTTTTAAAACTAGAAAATGGGTCCTTCCCTAATGAGTTTTAACTTTCTTTCTTTCTTTCTTTCTTTCTTTCTTTCTTTCTTTCTTTCTTTCTTTCTTTCACTGTTAATTAGGATGAGTGCTGTGAGTCAGTGAAGTGGGGAAGGGAGGGGGGAATCAATTTGGTTTTCACATTTCTTTTCTTTTTTTTAATCTTAATTTAATGAGACACTCTTTGCATTTTGTCTATGCGAAATAAAACGGTCTTCTGCCTTTATCTCTGTGTCTGCATTGCCTTGCCTTGTTTTCACTTAAGCTGTATTTATTTTGCACTGGATCATGCCAACTGTGTAAAAATTTTAACTTCCACCAACTTAACTGACAGTAGCTTTTAAAAAAAAAACAGTGTAGAGGTTAAAAGAAATACTCAGGGACTTTCTGAGGGATGGGAGCAGTTTCAATTGAAACTTCGAATGGCTTCAGCAGAATGGATGACAACTCATGGTACAATGCCTGTGAAATGGATGCTATGGACATCAACTTTTCTTCTCAGGTTTTGGGACATTTTCTCTTTATCATGAAGCACCAGTATGGGGCACACAGCTAGATAACATGATTCTGATGAACTGTGAGGTTGTGCTGGTTAATATACTTTGCTGTCACTCTCAAAGCCTCTTGGATGGTTATTATAGGATATAGAAAGGCATTTTCCTGGGATGAGACTGGCTAGAGATTGAAAGGGGGATGTGATACTTTAAGCAAGCAGTTTACATTAGTTCTGAGCTCTTTTTTTAAAAAAAGTCTTACCCTATGCACAAGATATTTTACAATGCATGCTGTGTTCCACAACAGTGAAAGCAGATCTATACAAACAGCTTGCTCACTTTAGCATCAGCTGACTTACTTACACACGTATCACATTTCCCCCCTAAATTCTGACATGTAAATCCCAGCCACTAATGATAACTCAGTTAAGATAAAGACAGAATCCTTGTTTGGACAATTTGATGTGTGTTTTAATTTGTCTTCTTGCTGTGGATTCTTTGAGATTCTGGTAACATTTTCAAAAGATATCAGTGATATCTTCAAGCCAATTATGATTCTAGGATTTACTAAGCCACACTATGGCATAAGTCCAATACTCATTGCAGTTAGAGTGGACTCAATTCATTCAGTGAGATTTACATTATCGTTGACTTACTATTCAGTAGTTTCAATGAATCTACTCCAGCTGGGGCTAACAATTGAATTTAGTCTTGTGTATTCTTGTGTATTCCATTCGTGCATAGCCATGTTGACCATGCAGCAAAATGGAACAAAATCCAAAATCCACAAAAGAGTGATATTTTTTTTGGCCAACAAAAATGCACAAAATCCATCATGCAAGCTTTCAAAGCCAAAAATGTTAAAAATCATACAGGAAAAGAAGAGTGACAATGTTAGAGCCACAGGCCTGCATTTTGTCTCAGATGTTACTTCCAATGTCCATTAGTTGAAATTTTATGACCAATCTTTTATTGTCCCTTGTCTCTATTCCCCACATGGCTGAGAAGGGGAGTGACCTCTGCCAACACTGAGATCCCTCCAGACCAACTTAACTGACAACAGAAGACCTGTGACTCTAACACCATCACTTGCCTTCTCCTGTAGTACAGCTTTGTCTTATGAATAAACCAGTGAAGTTTCAAAAGCTTGCATGATGGATTTTTGTGCATTTTGGATCCAAGAGATCATGAATCTCATCACATCTGAGCTGATTGACTTCCCTATTTAATCATCATTGTATCCTCTGGTCATATCTCAAGCAATCCTGCAATGTCTTCAAGTATGATTTCTGTCTCATTAATATTTTGTCTCAATATTTTTGTATCTTCCACCCCTTACCAGTCCTGGTCATATATGAATACAGATTGTGCATTTGTGATATACCAAGTGACCTCTATTTAAATGTAGAGGCTATCTTTTTTTTTTCCTTTCAGTTCCACTGTGTCCCTTTCTTGACACCATGGCATCCAGAATTTTCAAAGGATTTACATTGCTATCGTGGATCCCATCCCAGGGAAAAGGCAGGGTATAAAAGAAAGGAAAGGAAACAAACTCATCCTATTTTCACTTCACATGTTTCTATGGAAATTCCAGCTATATTAGTATAATATATGCATTTCTCTCTTGGAAGAATTTGATTATAATGTAGTAAGTTTGTTTAAATTTCTAAAATACTAAGTTACTGAATTGCTTGGGGCATTAAAAATGATTCTTGTGTATCATTGGCCTGATTTGCGTGGAGCAGTAAACCATGGTTGAGTTTTGATGTGCATGTTTTTGAGGTTTCTGTGCATGCCCCAATGTCATGCATCTCATGGTTCTGGCTTATTTCCCTAAAGCACACTTGACACTAACCACAGTTCTTCATTCTGTTGAAATGAATAGCTGTGGTCACTGAAAATGAGTCAAAGCTCTGATCTATTTGTGGCAACGCCAGCAAAGAATTGTGGAATGCGGTGCATGTGAGTCTGAGATCCATTCAGACTTGTTTATGCAAGACTAAAATCTAGTTTAATATTATAACTTGGAAAAGTTAATTTTTGGACCAATTCCAAACTCTTTCAGCCAGTGGCCAAGCAAGCTGGGGGGAATTCTGAGAGCTGTAGTCTTAAAATGTTTTTTTTCCCCCCAAGCTGATCTAAACACCATCATTGTGTGCTACTTTCTCAGCAAAAGAAGACAATAAACACAAATTCTTGAAGAACAGATTCTTGTAAAGTCTTTATGGAAAGGCATGAGGACCTTCCCATTGTAACTGTGAATCCTTAAGAACATTTTTGTATACTATCCTACATTATCGATAAAACACACTTAAATGCACAGCGTCTTGCAGAAAGTATTGTACAATCCACAAAAGCTGTGATCTCCCCCCTGCCCCCTTTGGCTAGTATCCTATCAATGACATACAGAATGGTAACTGAAAGTTATGCCTGTGTATTGAACTCTTTGAGTAGTTGCAGGCAGAAGAATTTAGTACCTCCTTCATGCAATGATGACGCGTGCGCACCTGCCTGGCCCCCTTTCACAGCTGGGGACATCACAGAAACATCTGGCTATGTCTCTATAACAAGATGCAGAGCAACAAAGGCATTCTCCCAGGCCTTCTTGTGGCCTTCTAGTTGTCCCAGAGGTTGGCACTGTCACTGTGTACCTGGTTACAGGCACGTAGTCAAATGCTTCTCTGACCTCTTCTTTCCACCAGTCATGTTACAGGTGTGGAGCAGGGGCCCAGCAGGAGGAACGTTAAGTCCTACAGGAGTGGGGAGGCATAGTTCTGCCTGGATGGAACTTTATATCTCCTGATGCAGAATCTCAGCCTTTTTCCTTTATAACTTTACTTTGGAAACAAAGATCCACAGAACCAAGGCAATGCAGCCAGTGATACAATACTAAGTTCCTTTAATAAAGCAATAATTTGAATATACATGATGTCCATATCTGATATTCCAAAAATTTTTAAAAATGTCTTTCTCTTGAAAACTGTTGCTTCTATTATTCTACTATTCTTCAGTTTTGTTTTGCTTACAGTAAGATATTCCTTATTTCCTTTATCCAACTTTTGATTGACACTACACCATTATAGCACTATGATTCCCCTTTAACTGCCATGGTTCCATCCTGCAGGATCCTGTGATTTGCAGTTTTGAATTCTGTTTAGAATTTTCAGTCAGAGACTTCTAGTGTGTCACCTATTAACTACAAACCCAGTGATTACATAGGCTGTCACCATGAGACTTACAATGAAATCATAGCACTATCATTGTGTAATATGAAAGGGCCTCTGATTTCCATATAAATGATAGCCAGGCAGTGACAAAGGACCTTTTCGCATTATACTGTTATAGTGCTATTATTCCACTTTCAACATCCTATGGAATTCTGGGATTAGTAATTTAGGGAGGGGTACTTAGAATTCTCAGCCAGAGAGCTCTTTGGCCTCAGTAAACTACAAAGCCCAGAATTCCACAGGATGTTCAAAGTGAAATAATAACACTATTGTAGAGCGGAAAGGTCCAAAGAAAATTGTTAGCAACTACTGATTTGGTGTGGCAAAAATAAGCTTTCTGGAACATTAATGGATGATCAGAGGTTCTCATGGAAAATCATAACTAGAGATGGGGAAAATATTTATAGATTTGGCATTTTAATGCAAACTTGTCCAATTAGTTGTGAAAACTGATAGTCAGCTATGTTTCAATATTCACATTTTTCTGAATGTTACCATTCTCCAGTCAAAATATATTTATAAAAAAATACACCTGTTAGAAGATAGAGGACAAAAAGAGGTATATGTTAGAAAAGTAATTCAAAATTGCATTATACTAGGAGAAATTCTTCTACTAGGTAAAATTCCATATTAAAAAATAGGGCACAAAAATACATATGAATCTCCATACAGAACTGTAAAAAATATGCAAAGCCTAGGACAACATAAATGATCAGCCTTTCCCTTCTCCTCCCCACCCATTTGCTTTTTAAAGAACATGTTGTATGATGAAGAGATATGGAGGTTTCAGAGACTGCACAGTTCTGTGACTTTTGAGTTGGCAAATAAAATTATTACCCAAAAAGGGAGTTTGGTGTGTTTTTTTCTTACAGCCTGGATCATCATATTTGCTGTGTGTGTGTGTGTGTGTGTGTTGGGGGGAGTATAAGCCAGCAGATACTGAATTTGACAGATTTACCTTTTCCCAATGATAACCAGAAATATATTGCATTCTGTCGATCAGTCTTTTCTTAAATTCCATTATTAGAGCCCCATCTATGCAAGAACACCCAACTTTTTTCATTATATGAAAATCAGTTTCTTCACATTCTTAATTAATTCCTTGTACCATGTATATATATTTTTCTTAGTGTAGTTTTCTTTCAAGATGGTGGCAATTTGGATACTTTGTTTTAAGATTTCTTCTAGAATCAATTGGAACAGCCAAGATCATTTAGCCACAGTAGCTTGCAGTTTTGTTCAAAATTTTGTTCAAATGTGTTTCTTAATATCATGAAAAATAAATCTTGCTTTCCGTTGCTGACACAGGAATATTTTCCAAGGGTGGTTGCACCCAATTTATTCGATATGGAGTAACATCTGCTAAAATATGGAGAACTTGAAATATAGCCAATTTCATTCTGCCTATTTTGTAAGACATTTTAGATCATAATCCAAAACCAAGTTAAGATTAACGAAATCTACCAAAAGTTAAATCACAGGTTCTGTTTAAAATTATTTCCAAGGGGAGATATATTAGTCCATCACAGCAAAATAACAGAGAATTGTGTGGCATGTTTAAAACTTAAAGGTGCAACAAAACACTCTTTATTTTCTAAAGTAAGCTGCTCCAAAATGTTTTCTTTCTGATAAGCAGTGCAATCCTATGTATGTTGACTCAGGATTTCAAAAGTAAGGCCTCTTGGGTTCATTTGAACTTATTCCCAGATAGATTTGTACAAGACTGCAGCTAAAATAATTTCTAAATATTCCCATCAATAGGGAAAACAAAACTTGAAATTTAAAACAGAGTTTTCCCTCCCAGCTCTACCATCTGAAGATATTAGATAGAAATTAATAAAGTGCTGGATTATTGTCTGCAATGTTTGTATATTGTTTTGTTTGAAATCTGAGGAGTGAATTAAACCTTTTGGATCTGTGCATTCAAGAAATATAAGCAGAAACTATAAGCTAATATCATATGCATCCTCAGTAAAGAGCACATTTGTAAGAAAAGCTATATTCGGAACATTAATGCATTATTAATTGTGAAATTTATTGGCTATCCTAGATCACTTTTCATCATTTATAAATTTCACCCTCATAATAGCCTGTTTTAAAGGATTGTTCCAGGACTATTATCTAGACAGGATGAATAGCCAGGTGGAGCCAATTTATTTCATATTTTATAATACTATATTATCATATACTGTATTTCAATAATATCCCCTGTAGCTGCTTGACCCAATGTCAATGCTCATTCTGTTCCATATCACTGTATTTCTTAATTCATCCCATCACAGCCTTATAATATAGTCAAAAAGATTCCCTGAAATGAACATTATCTCCACTCAGCACTAAGCAACAGTATTTAAATATACCCAAGTAATGCTTAAATAAAGGCCCCAGTGCAAAATGTACTTGCCCATACATACATAGATACATACATACATTTGCCCTGAAAAGTGAATGAATATATTTAAGCTCATAGCAAAAATCCTAGCTCCAGTTCTTCAGTACTGCTGCTGCAACTTTAACATAAAAATACATTTAATTGGACATTTTCTTCTCCTTTTTTTATTGTACCAGACTCCTTACTATTGATTTTTGTGGAGGAATTCAGTCTTTAGTTCAAGATGCTTGATTTCTTTAAAGAGGCTCTTTAGCAGTTCACCTGGTGATATGGCTGGAATTCTGTTGGTGAGTTTTGTCTTCACAAGCAATCTTAACATCTGCAGGAATTAGAATTGGGCAGTTCTGTAGTGTCCATACCCAATACAGGGCTGTTGTTACATCACTACATAGCAGAGCTGGTGAAGAGACAGTTGTGCAAAGGGACTGACGTACAAGCAGACTGATGCTAAAAGGGATGCACATCACATTGGTCCCAAGGCACATCAGGTACAATTCATATCAGGCACTCTTGCCAGTGTCCTGTTACACATCTTTGCAATTCACTAACGGTGTTTTCTCGGTGTCTCTGCTACCTAGTTAAGTATATGTGAAGTTATGTAAGAAGATAGTGACACAGGATTCTGTCAATGATCTTGGAAGCTAAGCAGGGTCAACCCTGGTTAATACTTGCTGAGAAATACCAGGGACTGTGGGCTGCATTTCAGAGGGAGGCAATACTCCTTGTATAAGTAAAGACTATGAAATTCATGGGATCACTATTACAACTCAACAGTTTGTATCGAAGGCACATAGACATCTATTAGAATAGTTTAACTAAGTTTCACACTTGGAAAAATTAGGATGATTTGCATCTTAGGGCTCTGCTCTCCTCAGAAAAGTATTTTGATCAACTAATTCTTGCTGTTTTAAGTATTGTATGCAAAGCCAAACAACCATTTATTACTTTTTACTGAGCTCTTTGTAATGTGGTAAGTATCATTATGGTACTTAATAGATTGTAGACTTTGTGATTAAAATTTTAAGAAAGATGTGGAGGTCACACTAGCATAACATTTTGCATTTGTCAAAAATGACCATTTTCATGAAAAATGCCACTCCTCATGATCAGACATTCATATCAAAGCTTGAATATAACTGAAGCAATGCCTCTAAAAATTAGCAGTGGTAACTACAGCCAGTGGGGGTTTGGTGGGATCCATGTCAATGGAGTTGTGAATGCTTTCTGGGTTTTACCCTAAATTTTAAAGGACATGTCCTACATGCTGGACCCTGACCCCAAAATAAGGTCTGTACCTTGGATAGCAACTTCAGCCAAAAATGTGGAGAAGATTAATTGTCCTACTGACATGGGAACATCATTGACTTGCTCTGAAGACTCCCTAGGATGTTTTAACTGATTAATTCTTGTTTGTGGCATGTGGTGGTCTGGATTGCATCTATTTATTTAGGAGGGTTGGACTGGGGGAACATTCCCATAATGGCAGGGAGGGCTTTGTATGGCTACCTGGCCCATTCAAACAGCTGTTTCTGAAAAAGAGAATGGTAAGGTATGGAGGAATACAAAAGCACAGTACTACTTCAGAGATTAGGCAGATACCTGTAGAAATGTCTTCCCATAGCAACTAGTATTGTCCTAATTTTCTACCTGTGTCTCTCCCAGGGGTGTGGCCACATTCTAGCACTGTAGAGAGTGAATCATTGAAAAGAATTCACACCTGTCATTCTTATATTTTCTGTGTTTACATTCCCTTGGTAATTTTGCCTGGTCCCTTTCTTTGGTTACCTAAATAGTATTTCCAAATCTAAATCTGAAGTTTTAAATTACTCTAATGCTAGTAATTTGAAGAATGAAGGAAAATTCCATGGGGGAAGAATTCTTATTTTGTAGGCAATTCCCTCATTTTGCACCCACCTCCATGTTACACCTCTGGTTTTCATCCAAATATTTTCATGTTTACTTTCATTAATGCAGTTCTCCTCTGCATTCTAAAACGGCACTGATTCAAGAGAGCCAAGTGTTTGTTTGTTTGTTTTTGAGCATTCACCTTACTTCCAGTAAGTCCTATTGAATTTAGAGCATTTTATCTTTGAAGTAATAGGTGTATTTATCCATTTACAATAATTACATCTCATCTTTCAGTTCAGTGATCTTCACCACAGCTTACAATGATAGCAATCATCTCTCCAATAAATGCAGTTTTACACTAGGTTGAATATTTTTTTCACATGCATTGCATTAGTTCTGTGAAAACCTGTAAGACAAACAATGTTATCTGTTGGTTATGACCAGAGAGTCAAAAAAGGTGTTCTTAGGTAGAAGAAAAATGGAATGTAATTGTTTCATAATAGTGTGTGGCAGTTTCCACGAGTGTATTCAAAATCTTTGGATGAGATGAAGCTGTACTTTGTTTTAATGTTTTCCTTTCAGTTAGTCTGTATGAAATCTTCCACATATATACCTAGATCTCTGTGTCGCAAGGGCCAATAGTACTTATTCAGTAGTGTAGCGAAATAATTTTCATGGTACAAGGGAAAGGGACAAAAGGGTTTGAGCATCAGTTGCTGTAAGAAAAGAGTTTCTGTGGGGAAAATGAGTTTTTATAGGTAATGACCCAAACACCCCCCCTTAATGCATTGGTAACATATTAGCTTATAGCTCATAACACATTTTTAAATATATTTACACACATATACTGTAGTATGTGAGCTTTTGAAATACAAAGAAGTCTAAGAATGTATTTTAGAAGCTGGCAGCTGAAGGAGACCTTGAAGCAAAGAGAACCAGACACATAGATAAGGATTCAACAGTGGGATGTATGTACTTTTGTTTGAAGGCACCTGCTTAGGCAGACTGAAGGTCAGCAAAAGCTGAAAGTGGGTAAGAAAAACTAGAGAAGAATTTGGCATTGTTTAGCAAAAATGGGAGGTTAGAATCTGGTTGATGGGCATTTTGAAATAGCAAATGAGAGTTAAGAAAGCACAAGGTTAAAGCTTGATTATGTGCATGATCATATATGCTATAAATATGGGGAAGGGAGCATGTAACTTCTTAGGCGATTCTGATAGGGTTGTAACTTTTGGGTCCTGCCCAAGGGGAGGGAAGCTGGCGTAGGGGATAAAATGTGTGTTGTTTTGTGGGAGGGGGTCCTTCTCTCTAGAGAACACCCGTGTCTGCAGAAACGTATTTTTTTAAATAAATGCTTGATGCTTCAGCCGATCCTGTGTTAAATTGATTCATGAGTGTTAACAGCTATCTCCCACAGCTGCTAAGGTGGCAGTAGCGGCTGTTAGTAGTAGTGATACTGCTCCTGCTCCTTCGTCCTCAGTTCAGATGGCTCACAAGAATTAAAAGAAATACAAATAAAACACATCAGTAAAAACACACGAATAGTTGCAATATAAAATTTGGAAGGAAACTCCAAAACTTGGAAATGAGGAGGCCCTCTCCAGCATTCCTACCAGAAATACAAATAGAAAGGTCTACCCCAAAGATCTCATAATCTCAAAACCTGGGCAGTCTCATGTAGGAGAATACAGGCCTTCAGCTAGCCTGGACCCAAGGTGTAAAAGACTTTATATTTCACATGTATATTGTATTTGAATTGTGCCTGGAAAGAGACTAGTACTCAGTGCTGCTGTTACCATCCCTTACATACACCATCCTATGAGATAGCAAAATTGGCATGAAATATTATATAAAAATTAGACACTTGTGGCTGGGAAACATGAGGTAAGCAGGGCACTGGCTGTATAACTGAGCCAGGTCAGCATGGCCTCACTATAGCCCAGTTATAAGATCAAGACTTCCAGCAATCCTATCAATGAACATACATCTGAATACAATAGTCAAACTGCCCAGACGCAGCTAGCAAGCATCCCTGCTGTGTGCATTTCCTCCCAAAACTTTCCCCATTGACATTAACCAACCAAGAAGCTGTCAGGACTCCCTTCAATATTTGGTCACCTAAAGTAAGACAACCAGTCCATTCCAGACCCACTTTGTTTACTCTGCCAGACAGCCATGGTTCATGAGACTGCTTGATTTCTTGTATGTGTGTCTATTGACTTCCAATAAAGAAAAACCTGTTTAACCTTCAACCAGAATCTTACAGTTAGTACTAGTATACACAGGTGAAAAGATCCTGCAGTTACCCCCCTCCTGCAGGCCTCCTTTGAGCTGTAATTCCTCCAATTTCTAAGGTGATGTTGGCATTGCTGGTGGTACCTTTTGAGGTAACACTGCTGTTGTAACAAAGAACTTGAGTTCTCCCTGTAACTAGCCCCAGTTGACAATCTTACAATCTTTCAATTCTAGAAACACAGCCCCATGTCTTGTGCATTACAGTAATCCAGGTGTAGGTATCCATTGCAGGGAGGGGGAGAGGGAGAGGGAAGGAGAGGGGGAGAGAGAGAGAGAGAGCGAGAGAGAGAGAGAAGATATGGCATTCCAGAAAAGGACAAAAGATAGCAAAGATTTACAAAAATTGGGGTGTGGTAATTTGTATACATTTCTGCATACAAAAAATAATCTGGATACTCCAAATAGGAACAGAATGGATCTCATTATATTGGCATAAGAAAGACAGTGCATGTGCGAATCATTGTTTCTTCTTCGTGGTCTCTGTGCCTCATACAATAGGAGCTTTCGCGCCTGCGCAGTAGCGTTCGGAAGATTCTAGAGCTCGCTGGCTTGGCGGAGGGAGCCCCTCCCCCCGGTCGTACTGCACATGCTCCTCCCGCCGAGCCGCGGTCTCTCCTCAGTTCTTTCTTGTCCGCCTCAGCGTACAGAAGGTTCTTCTCGTTGGCTTGCATTTCTTGCTGCGTAGTTGTTGGATTTGGATTCGGAATTGACCTCGGACTGTTTCTTGACTTCCCTTCGGTTTTCGGTACGTTTTGCACGGTTTTTTTTGGACTTTTGGACTGTTTTTGGCTTTTTCCTCGGCTGGGTCTTCAACTCGGCGCGGCGTCTTCGGACTCTCCCCCTCTCCTCGCCCTTGCCCCGCGGTTTATGTCGGCTTTGTTCAAGTCCTGCGCCTCCTGCGGAAGGAAGGTCGCCCTTTCGGACCGACACTCGAAGTGTCTTTTTTGCTTGGGTGAGGGGCATAACGTCCAAACTTGCCCCGCGTGTAGGGAGTTCACCCACCAGACACTCCGTAACCGGGCGGCGAGGTTGAAGTCTTTTTGTTGGGAGCAGTCTCTCCGCGCCCAGAAGACCGTCCCCGCTCCGATGGAAAAGGACTTTCTCCACCCTCCTCCTCCTCTCCAACGGCCGCCGGGACCTCGGTACCGTCGGTATCGAAGCCCCCGGTACCGGTGATGAAGCTACCGAGGATCCCGAAGATCCGGCGAGTCGCCCGAGACGACCCCGCGGCCTCCCCT
>CAOLHI010003393.1:0-179751 GCA_948474755.1 Ctenosaura bakeri
AGAATACAGGTGGGTGTAGCACACCTTTGATGATTTAGCCTACACATCTTTTCTTCCAGCACAGCACAGAATCAGATATGACAGTATGTAGCCATTCTAAACCAAGTGGAAAACTACTCTTTAATTTTAGTTACATGTATTGTAATGTATCACTTAGGATCAGGATTCCAACGTAAAAAATCATTTCCTGCCAATGATTTTCTAAAACCACAGGTGATTTTCTACCTCCTACAGTCCTTTGGCTCTGACAATTCCCTTACCTCAAAGCCAAGCATTAAAGAAATAGGCAGATTGGAACGAGCTTCCCCCTCCTTCTTTCTTTGTCTTCTCTTGTCTTCTTTCTTTCCTTGTCATATCACCATCATCACCTGCCATATAACTATGCCAGCAGAGATGTAGACCAAAGTGTCAGTACATTGTTTGCAAGAGAACAGACTGTATCTGCCAAGTAGATGTGGTGGACTCCAACTTTGACAACCCCTTGACTTTGCCTCTGGTGACTCCTTGGTTCCATCACTGGTAGCCTGTCTCCTCCACCCAGCTAGCTCCAATAAACTCCAGTAACTCTGATCATACAGAGTCTGATTATACATGTAGTCTCATTTCTTTAAATAACGTTATCTTGATGTTAAATAGCTGTCCTTCAAGCTGCGGGGAGCTTTCAAGCCATTCTATTATTTCACTGATTCTCATCTGCTTTATAAATTGTATAGAAGTTCAGATAAAGTTGGGGGGAAAGGCTGACTGGCACAATAAGCCACTTATTTTACTCAAGAAATTATAGGGAAGGCAAATGTGAAGCTTAGTGTGCAAGCTTCCATCAGCACCTTCTCTAGATCTGGAGGTAGTACAATAATCTCATTTTTATTCTTTACCATACTACACAGATCAAAATTCTGTGCAGTTACCTTGTAAGCCAGATGTAATGTACAGTGAGATTACTTGAAAGTCTGACACCAGATATTAAGGACACTGTTATCCATATCCTACTGCACTCTCTGTTTAACAACTATCTTGTTTCCCTCCCCCAAAATATCTCACTGAAATAGAATGTTTTCATCTTTTCAAAACAATATATTTCTGAAGGAGAAGCTCTTAATATGTTGCACTCCTCAAAATCCCTTAACTGATCAAGAATAACATAATAATGTTTAGAGGGACATTCTGAATCACCATTACCATATTAGAGCAAATTTATCTTGTTTGTAAACATGCTTATTAGAAAATGGCAAGTTATGTTAAAGAAGTTTTAGGATTAAATCTTTAGATTTAAGCCTACTTATTAGCTCCAGCTAGAGAAATGCCATTGAATCAATGGAATTAATGTAAGCATTGTTTTACCATTCAGCAATAGATTAAGCGACGCTAGTTGAGAGTAGAAACAGTAAATCTCAGTTCCTCCAAATCTTGATGGATGTTGAGAACAATGAAACACTTTTTTTTTTTTTTGCTGTAGCTTTGAGATATATGGAAATTCCCTCCTTTCTGCGATGACAGTAAACTGTGCAACTTTTCCACAAATCCAAGCAGCTTCCCAGCAGACTGCACAGTTTTCTGGAAGGTACACAGCTCCTCCTGAAAACTGTACAGCTCACTCTGAAAACTGCTCAGCTTTCAATATAGAAAGGACTGCTTTAGGCAGCCATCCACCTGTTTTGTGCAAGATTGATTTTATTTACACAGTAAACAGCATTGTTGCACAACAAATGCACATGGCTACTTGTTGTCCAACATTGCTGATTTTGCACATTTTTGTTGTGCAACATTGCTGATTTATATATAAAAAACAGCAATGTTGCACAACAAAATGTTGCACGACAAAAATCAGCAATGTTGCCCAACAGACTCATGTTTTGCTGCAGCTTCTGGTGACCTTTGTTTATTTTCCTGCTGTATAGCCTTTGGTTATACTCCTCAAATTGGAAAAGACTTCATCCATGACATGGAACACTTCACTATGTTGTTTATATTAGGGGTATAGTGTGTATTTTAGCATTGCTTTTTCTGCACTTCTCTTGAGGATGTAACAAAAAAACACACACAATGTAAGTGGATGAGAGTCCCCCCTCCCTTGGGAAGCTGTGCAGTTTCCTGTACATAGTAAAAAAGATTGTCAGTGTGAGTTTTGATGGGAAAGCTGCACAGTTTCTCAAACTCTTGTACAGTTCTCAGAAACTGCATAGTTTATGTTGTGCCAGGAACAAAAAAATATATATTTACACAATTTTCCAAAACTTTTGCCATTTTAATTCCTGCCTAAGTTTCTTGAGGGATTGGGAATTCCAGATGCAACCTGAGTCAGGAAATTGACAAGTTTCTGTTCCATCCCTAGTTGAGAGTAACAGTTTAATTTCGGTTTAATTTTGATGAAATGATTGAAATTGAATGAAGTTATAAATTTTAAGTTACAGTACAAAATTTCTATTTAAAATTTAACTTTATTGTTCTTTAATTAGTGTCTACTACATCTTAGTTAACAAAGTAATTTATTAACTTGGATTATTTAAAGATACTATGTTCTCCAGTACTTCATATACAAAGTGCGTAATGTGTAAGGTATTCTTTATAAAATTGTTTCAGAGGAGCAAAATGGATGATTATTTACTGAAACTTAATAGTCATGAAATACAGTGAGAAATCTCTCAGTCATCCACCACATGCTTTGATTTCTTAGTTAACAATTCTATTGTATGTACTATTAATTTGTGAGGGGTTCCATAATATTAGCAATGATCAAGTGTAATTTTTTAGGAAGGAATACAAATAATATATCATCAGGACTGAAGAAAAAGACATTTAACAAAAAAGTCATCTGTCTTGTTTGTGGTATGACATATAAACAAATCACAGAGTGGTAAAATATCAAAGATAATTTCTTATGTATTAAAGATTTAAGATAAAAAAAACATTTATGTTATAAATTTGGATAAAATAGAAACTACTTTGCTGAAGTATTGGTGGTAAAATGGATATTACAAATGATGTCATTTATTTATAGAATTTATATCACACTTTTCTCCCACGATGGAATTCAAGGTAGTTATTAACTGTGAAGACGTCCATCTTTGAAAACTTACAATAAAATAAATAAAGATGCATCTTTAATTCTATTGTGATTTCTTTAACCAAAGATATCTAAAATTATATAAATTGTTATTGAACTACTTTCCAGAAAAATATGTATTTGCATGTCTATCCATAAAGCAGCTTAAGTAAGGAGCTGAGATTTAAGATTTTTCATAGTTGGTTATTAAGCACATTTTCTCAGAACTGTACTCAGATTCAGAGATAACTCCTTCGTGTATATACTAAGATTACATTCCTAGTCTTTTTGATTTTTGCTTTGTTGTGGATCAGATGGTGACCACAGCTGATATGTTCTGATAAATCAAAAAACGTAGATTCAATTATTAGCCTGTTTTTTTCTATATCCGTGTGGCATTTTGAGCATCACACCATGAAAAATAACAACAACATCAACAACAACAACAGAATGATCGTGCTATAGGAAACTTCATAGCTTTGCTGGTGACTACTTTCATTATATACATCTGTGAACAGAGTTGCAGTTTCCATATTAGCACCAGCACCACCATCATAGACCTACTTTTGCTGCAACTAGAACTAATTGCTTTTGTTCCACTTCAGTACATCACAGAGCAGCTGTTTCTCTCTTCTCTGTAACATTTCACTTAGACTCTGAAAAAAGTGTATCTTTCTCTTCATTTTACTTTCCGTAGGTTACATGATGTCATTTCTTTCAACCTCTCTCGGCACCATGGTCCCATATTTATTTATTTGCCCCCCTGTACTACAAGACTTTATTTTCAAAAACAAAACAAAACAAAATCATATGATCAAGAACAGACACAATGGATTGGATCTAAAACGTGGCCTTCTAAATGCATACTGCATCATATCATCAGTGTTTTACCTCTCATATTTAGCATGCTACTGGAAAAATGAAACTGAGTACTAAGATTTTATTTCTCTGCGGGAAAGATTGTGCAAGCATTTGAACAAAATGCTGTCAGCCTTACCTATTAGAGCACTGCAAGCATGCTTTTGTAATTCTTTCTGCCTATATTTTTGATACAGAAACGGTTGCTTTTTTCTTTCAGTTCCTTGGTTCTTGTGGTCCAGTCTTTTGGTATAACAAGGGTCAAGGAAGTAGAACTATCCCCTGCTATATTCCTTATTTGTTAGTGGAATTTCAAACAAAATACTAAGGGTGGATTATCAACACACTATATATATGCATAAAATTCTAATTTCAGTAAGCAATTGCAATTTTCAAAAATGACATAGTAACTCAACCTCTTCTACCTCTTCATTGCTTTTTGTAATTCATATTCATGTAAATTAAGTTCAGAACCTGAGTCTAGAAGAAGCAACCAGGTCTCAGTCTTGAAAGCTACAATGATAGTTGTAACAGTGATAGCAACAATAAGTATATGTGGTATTTTTGAGTTATAAAATAAAAAATGGGGGGAACAAAAATTCAGTGTTTCCATAAGCTTAGAGTATCAGTGGAAATCAAATAGGTTTGTAGGGTTGCTAAGTTTATTTACAGCACCATCCTATACATCTCTACTTAAAAATAAGTCTCACTGAATTCAGTAGGCTTATTTCTATGGAAGCAGATATAGGATTGCAAGTTTTCTTTCTTATATATCTTGTTGGCATTACTTCATTTAGGACTATTCTGGATCCTACTCTGATTTTAGTAAGTGATAAATAGTAGCTTAGAAATATTAATTTTAGGTAAAGGCAGATGTAATCTAACATAGGCCCTTTCTCCATTTTACCATTTTTCAGCTTACATAATCTAACATAGGCCCTTTCCCCACCTTACCATTTTCCAGTTTACCTAATCTAACATAGGCCCTTTCTACCTCCCGAGCAGGTAGAATGAGAGCCCCACCTCTTCCTTGCGCTGGGGCAGGAAGCAAGCCCACTGTGGCTCCAGAGGCTCTGCACGCACAGCAAGTGTGCACAGGGCCCTGGAGCAATGCGCAATCGTGCACCATTTTTGACTGAAAGCCAAAAATGAAAAAGTGTGCGAGCAGCGCCTGCCCTACCCTGGAGCATCACGCAACTGTGAGCGCGTCATGCAGATCGCTCCTCACAATCACGCGACACTCGAGAGACCCTTTCGCATGGCAAATGCCGTGCAAAAAGGGCCATAGTCTTCAACACCGAGGAAAAATATTGCTATAGGCCCTTTTCACACCTTACCTTTTTCTGGCGCTGGGGTACGGGGATTGCATGAGCAGCCTCAGGCAAGAGGCTCTCATGTCCCTGCTGCTTCAGCTCCACACAAGCTGCCTGCTTGCGTGAGAGCCCCGCCTCTTCCTTCCACAGTGCAGCCTGGGAGTTTCCTAGGCTGCGCTGGGGCAGGAAGAGCGACCAGCACAGCTCCAGATGCTCTGAACACCAGGTAAGTGCACACGGGGCCCGGGAGCAATGCACGATCACGCACCATTTTCGGCTTCCATCCAAAAATGAAAAGGTGCGTGATTGGTGCCTGCTGGCCCCTGGAGCATCACATGATTGTGAGTGTGTCACGCAGATCGCTCCTCACAATCGCATGACACTCCAAGCACCCTTTCGCATGGCAAATGCCATGCGGAAAGGCCCATAGAATGAAAATTAATGCAGCAGTACTACACCAACTTACATGACAGTTCAATGAGGTTATCTCACTGAACAGACTATTTCTAAGTAAGTTGGTGTAACATGGGACAGTTTAGACATATGCCTCTCTAAAAAAATCCCACTCCTTGTTCTGACAGCAATTTTGAGACACATTGAAATGGTTAGGATGTTGTATCTGAATTTCACAATATCTTCCCTTTAAATAATAACGGGGAAACATGCATTGCTTTTGAAATGGAAGTGTTTGTCTGGTGACTATTTGTCATGAGCTAATATGGAATCTACCTAAAGATTTTAATCTTCCTGGTTGTTTTACTATCTCCCCTACACCTTTCAGTACAGGTGTCTTAAGAAGAAAATGAGAAAACATTGGGGTTGTAAACCACAGCACAGTACAAATAACAAGAAATGCAAACAACCAGACTTATTACCAGGCCATATATCTTTGCACTTATCCAACTGAAGCATAATGAAGAAAGTGCCTCAGGCCCTGGAGCAGACATGTTTATTGTCGCCATAGATTGATGTTCTGTTTGAACAATAACTCTGGCTTTGCCTGTATTATCTTGCTGGTTGGCATGATGTGACATATATGATTCCATGCACTGTGCTGAGATTGTTTGCAATAAAAGAGGCAACTCTTCCCATAGGTCATTATGCTAATGGGAAGCATGACTACAATCCCTTGCATAGAGTAGACATCTGAATGCAGCTCAAAATTGTTTTTGCTATCAATGTACACAAATTCCCACCCTCTGCAATCAGGCACAAAGGTCTGTCACCACAGCATACAAATTAAAAGAAAGCCTTCCTCATCAGCCCCTCCTATGACACTGGCAAAATACTACCCTATGCCAATACTTTATTGATTTCTATTCCTTAGAAGAATTTAGAAATTCCCAACTAACAACACAATATTATGGAAATATTTTTTTAAAAAGGTTAAAACAGACCAAATGCAGCAGGATATGAAATCTAAACAGATCAGCATATGAGGATATGGATTTAACATTGTGAAATAGAAAAAAAAAGAAAGAAATAGTCAACTGGTGGTGAAGTGTAGGTAGGTATTCTTCTTAGGAAGAACATTTTACAGCTTTACGCCACTAATATGAAGGCCTTTTTCTCAATACATATATGCTGGACTTCAAACCAGGTTAGAAAGATAAGGTCACCAGCAAAGATCCATATTAATTTAAACAGAGATCGATGCAGCAAAAATAGCCTTCCCCAGTCTGGGTGCTCCACATATTTTGACCTACAACCACTATCAGTCCCAATTTTCAAGCCCAGTGGCAATGATAATGATAATGGGAGTTGTAGGCTAAAAAACAAGCAGAAGAACCCAGGTTGGTGAAGGTGGTTGTTAAAGTTCAAACACACAGAATCCTAAGTTTCAGCAATGGTCAAAATTATAGGGAAGTTTGGATTTGTTGCACAAGGAAGTAAACACCATGAGGAAAAAAAATCAAGTTCATGATTCCTCTTATTTTTGTCTTAGTTCTTAAAGAGCTGAAAGATCAGTAGACATCATAAAATCAACCTGGATGTGTCAGACCCAGATCCACCTAGTGAAGAACTTTGTTTCAAAATACTTAAAAAAAGAAAAGAAAAGAATGCTTCTGGAAGCATACAAGCAAGCAATGATGTTCATCTGGGCATCTGTTTCTTAGAAATACACTATTTTGAACATATGAGATATGTTTAGCAAATATAGCTAACAAATGTTCATAGGTTGTTCGAAAAGTGTATTAGTTATGGGTTATGAGAAGTCATTTTGTCTGCCCTGAACATATCAACATATCAAACCTTACTTCAACAAGGTGATGCTTAGCTCTCCTAATAATAATATAAATAATTTCCTTTGGCACAATAATTTCATAATTCATAATGTTCATAATTTATCAACACTTATTCTGTGAAATCTTTGTTACAAGCTTTATGTAGGGCTGTCTACTAAAATGTTTTAAATTGCCATGCTTCAGCAGTGGGCCCTTTCACCTCCAATTTTATGTGAGTCAACAACATGATGCAGAGATGAAGAAAAGCCATTGTAATTTTAGGCTGCATCAATAGGTTGCTGTGATCAGACCTCACTTGGAATACTGTGCCCATTTCTGGGCAGATAGGTCAAAAAGAATATCAACAAGTTGGAACAATCCAGAGAAGGGCAGTCAAGATGATCAAGGGTCTGGAAGCCAAGGCTTATGAGACAGGGCTTTGGGAACTGAGTAGTTCTTCTTGGAGAAGAGAGGACTGAGGCCCTTTCCACACCGTACCTTTTTGTGGCACTGGGGTATGGGGGTCGGAAGAAATTCTTTACTTTCACTGCTTGACAGAGGAATAGAAAGCCATGGAGGGTGGAGGGTATCTTAAAACAGAGCTTGGCTAGGCATCTTGCAGTAGTGCTTCATTAGGATTAAATGTCCCTTATGGTTCCTTCTAACTCTAACGGCATTTCTGCACTATACTGTTAAAGTGGCATTATTCCACTTTCAACATTCTGTGGAATTCTGGGCTTTGTAGTTTACTCACTGACTGAGAATTCTAAATGCCTCTCCCTAAACTGCAAACCCCAGGATTCCATAGGAAGTTGAAAGTGGAATGATAGCACTATAGCAGTGTAGTGCAGAAATGCCCTAAGATTCTATGTTTCTGTTCTTTCAAAAATCTACATATTGGAATATTTATGTGCCAATATGAACTTTGTAAAAACTGTCTAGGGCCCTTTTTGCATGTCAGTCCTCTTGCAAAATGTCCTCGGGAGCTTTGTGCAATTGCGAGGACCATTTCACATGATGTCCTCGCAATCACATGACACTCCGGAGACAAGTAGGTGGCAATCACACATTATATCATTTTCAGCTTGTTGCTGAAAATGATGCATGATTGCGCATCCCTCCCGGGCCCCACACGCACTTACCTTGTGTGTGGAGGCTCTGGACATGCAGCCATCATGCTCCCTCCTACAGCACAGCCTGGAAAAGTACCCATCTGCTCTGCAGAAGGAAGAGACGGAGCACTTCCTTCCAGCAAGCATGGAGCTGGTGTGGACGGGAAGCAGAGGGGATGCAAGTGCGTCTCGCAAAAGGCTTCTTGCATGATCCCCTCACGACACCAGCAGCACCAGGTAAGGTGCGCAAAGGGCCCAGGAATAGATGTGTAAAAAAAGCAGCTATAACATTTGATTATAAGTCACATGCACAGTTTGCCTACACTATGGAGTTTTCTGTAAAATCTGAAAAAAAAAGCAGCAAGGAATCTATCAGAAGATTCTTTACTACTTTTTGTCATCTATTGGTAAGAGAAAAGTTGGTAGATAGCAGTTTATTCAGTTTTTAGTTAAATTGTTGCAACACAGAATGAGTGACATGTTCCCCTCTAGATGTTGTTAGAGTACAATCCCCAGCATTCCTCACCCTTGGACATGCTGGCTGGCTAGGGCTGCTGGGGCTTGGAGTCCATCAGCATTTTGGAGAACTGCATGGTTCCCACCATTATTGTAACAGGATTCATACTGCAAAGTCTTTGTTACTGTTAGAAGGATTGAGAATGTTGCTGTTTCTAGAACTAAATGAGCCTGTTCTTGCCTTTCAACATACAGCACCCAACACTATATTGTCTTATCCTGATACACTTTCATCCCCTGTGCATTCATGCATCCAGCTTGAAATTCCTCCTTCTCCTCAATCACAAATCTGTTGTTTGCTCTAAGGCTCCTGGACTGCCTTTCTGCAGATTTGGTTGGGCTACATCTGTATCTGATCTGAATCTCTCTTTGCAAATATCGGTCCAGACATGATTTTAAAAAAGCTCTCTGTGCAACACTCAGAGAGACCTAGTTCAAAAGCTTACAGTCTGAAAAAGATACTTGTTGTGACTATAATTTCCAGAAAATAATCCTGGCTGAGGGATTCTGGGAGCTATAGTCTCAAACAGTAGCATCATCAAACTCCAAGATATTTGACAGTTGCAGTCTTGGATCACAGGGCTTTGTTTTGTAGAATCGTACATGCTTGCAATCCATCCATGTAACCAAATAAATACTTGCCTTTTAAAAGTACATTTAAGGTGATCCTTACACCACTAGAAAGTTTCCACTGAGGCATGCTGTGAATTCTTTGGCTTGCATTTTAACTGTGAACCCTGAAGGCTGTGAAATCTCTGTAGTATCTCCTATTATGTTATTTTTTAAAAAGAAATCTTCTAAATGAAACTTATCCAGATAGTTTAGCTTTTCCTTCTTGTGAAGGTAGGCAGAACCCTTGATAATTGTTGTTCCTCTTTGCAGCATTTCCCCAGCTGTATTTCACAAGCTGATGCACTGTATTTGTTATTTGGTGGCAGAGAATACTTACAGTAGGGTTGGGAATCATGCAATTATCCATATGTTGCTGGAGTGCAGCTCCCAGCGTCCCTCATCACAGCTAATGATGGCTAGGACTTCTAGAAGTTGAAGTCTACAGGCATCCTGTATTTGTCAGTGTGTTTTAAAGGGTTTTCGGAATCCCATGGACTATTCAGCAACTAATCCCACTAATGGCTATAAGCAGCTGTGTTTCTGTTCTCAATAGATATACAACCAGTAGATATTCTACTGATTTTCCTTGGGATGTAGTTTCACAACTATGCTGCTTCTGTAGAGAAGCATCCTGACTCACGTACTTACCTACCTGGCTTTTTGGAGTAGAGGAACAGAAAGTGACCTTCACCAAAGATCCTAGATTCCAGGCAGGATGGAGGATGAGCGGTCTTTACTATTTCCTGGCCCCAAATCATGTAGGATTTTGTAGGCTAAAACTAGGACTTTAAATAGAACTCAGAAATGGATTGGGTTTTGTACAAGACTGGTGTTATGTTGTCTCTAAGGCTTTCCATACCTAATTCATAATATTATTAACATTACCATGATTCAAATAGATGTACTGTTTGCTTTCTTTGAACTTCATGTTGCTCTTTTTTACAACAGAGCATTCAGTGAGAACATAAAGAGAGATTTCCCTCCAAAGCTGGCAACTTTCCTAATTAACTGTTGCTTTTTTAAAAAATCCACAATTAAACTTTAAATAATTAACCTCAATACTTAAATGTTACAGCTAGCATTTTACACATTATATGCAACCTTTAAGATAATAATTACAGGATAATACCAAGAATAATACCTTTTAGCAAGTCAGACTATCTGAGCCTCTAGGTAGGTATTGTCCGCAGTGACGGGTATAGCTCTCTGAGTTTTTTTCTGCAAGGTTCTTTCTGAGCCTGACTTGGAGATGTGAGGGGTCTTTACCTGGGGTTTCTACATGAAAAACATGTGCTCTGTTACAAAGCTATGGCCCTTCTCTGCATGAAATGTAAAGTAGCAGGAAACAACAATTACTTAGGCCATGGTCTGCAAGAAGTTCACGCAGTAGGTGTCAGCGTGATCCCTGCTCTGCCTGCAGAGGGTTCATCATAATATAGCTTAGATTGGGAGTGTGTATATAATTATTTAGAGAATATTTGGGATCCTTTATCAATTATTATATGGAAGGATTAGCAATCTCTGTCAGTTACTCAACCATTCAGTTAAGATGATAAGCTGATATAAATCTGCATGTAAGTATGTATATTAAGTAAGCGTATTTATAAAGTATATTATGTGTATTGTGTAACAATATTTAGAATAAAAAAATAACATAGGCCTTCCCCTTTCCTCTTTCAGTGGCACTTGCAATTCAGCATCAACTTAAAATTAGAAGCATAGGGAATGTGAAAAGTACACATCTAAAAACAGGAAGAACTCTCAATTTCTCTTTCTCCAGATCTTAATTACTTTAAATTTAAAATTCTTTTTATCTCTAATATGAAGCGTATGAATTACACTGGAATTCGTCTCCAGTGTCTGCCTGCCATATAGGTATTAAAGATAAGGAGCCTTTTGGGGGTGAGAGACTGAGAGAGAGAGAGAGAGAGAGAAGGCTACTTCTCATTTTAGCCTTTATATGGTTGAATACAGAGAGGATCAAATGCCAAATTTTAAGAACTGAAAGCTTGGATGGAGAGGCTTGGGTGAACCTGTCACTTTCCCCCCCTTTCTTTATTTTTTTTAAAATAAACTTCTTTCTATCCCGAATGCTAAGAAATTTGTGATTGTTAATGCATTCTTACTAAAAATGAAGTAAAATGAAATTCTCCCCCACTGCTATCCACATCAGAAAACATATGCCTTTTTCGCACGGCATTTGCCATGCGAAAGGACCCCTGGAGCATTGTGCGACTGTGAGGAGCGGTCCACACGATGCACTCGCAGTCATGCAATGCTCCAGGGGCTGGCAGGTGCTGACCGCACACTATTTCATTTTTTGGCTGTGAGCCAAAAATGGTGCACGATTGTGCGTTGCTCCGGGGCCCCGCACACACTTGCCATGCATGCAGAGCTCCGGAGCCGTGGCGCTCGCACTTCCTGCCCCAGTACAGCCTGGGAAAATCCCAGGCTGCACTGTGGAAGGAAGAGGAAAGGCTCTCGCACAAGCAGGCAGCAGCTGCGGAGCTGAAGGAACCAGGATGCGAGAGCCTCTTGAAGGAGGCTGCTGGCGCGATCCCCGCACCCTAGCTCCACAAAAAGGTGAGTTGCGGAAAGGGCCATAGTATCTCTGACACAAAGGAAATAAAACTCTGATTAATTTGGGCATTTTTAATTTTTTTTTGGTAATTGTTACCTTTCTATGATGCTGATTTCATTAGAGAGTTTATGAGTGTTTGCCTTAAATCACATGGTGGAGAATAACCAGTAAGATTTTGCTTACAGAGTGATTGTAATCATGATGTAACTTAGCTGCTTCTCCATCCAATGCTTGCCGTGTTTGGAGGGCATCTGAACAATGTAGGAGAAGGATTTAAACTAGTAACTTGCTAAATGCATGACTAACTCCATTCAGTAGCCTTTGGCATGAGAGACATACTGTATAACACCACCATAGAAAAAGCATACTTCTTTATGGGTTTGAATGCTCACCCAGAATTTCACATAATTTAATGGTACCTTGCTTGACAATTCTTATCTCAATTATTCTGATACAACTCACTGCACATCTTACAAGAAGTAGATCTCCAAGTAAGTGGACGAAGCCTCTGATTTGGTATGCATGAGAACCCCACTTTGCCTCATTGACAAGCTATGCCAGAACCATTGTAACCAAACTTACTCACACGTAACCTCCAGTGAGCCTCAGTGTTTGTTTTGTAAGGCTTAAAAAAGAGAGAAAGAAGAAATGATGGTCTATGAGACCATGGAAAATTATTTTCACTCTGCTTTACTTTTCTTGCCAATAAGGTTGTCCAAGATTCTTATTCCTAACTGCTCATAGCTATTTGTAGGTTGTTCGCCGCCTCGATCCATATGGAGAGGCAGGATACAAATAAATAATAAATAAAATAAATAAATAAAAATAAAAACTATCCTGTAGCTGAACTAGTTTGAATTTGCAACCCTTTGCTAAGAAATGTGCTATTGGTTAATAAAATATACTTGCTGTGGTGAAATTTAACCTATCCTTTAATTCAATTGGCAATATAATAGATAAAATTGGGGCAGGGATATTTCAGAGGACATATTCTTGAAATTTCATCAGAATGACATTATTAAACATTGCCTCCACAATTACAATAACCACTAGTAAACAAACCTTCTGAATGATGAATTAATACTTCATTTAGAATGTGAATTACAGGAAAAGGTGGACACAACTTTAGAAACAAAAAATCTTGCAGAAGTGGAAGAGGCTAACTAAAGAACATGCTTTACAGTGCATAGAAAGCTGTCTCGTTTTCCCATGGTACTTGCCATTACAAAAAGAAAAATCTTCAGTTCAATCATGTGTAATCACTGTTAAGTATTCCACTATTCAGTATATAGAATCCATTTTCCTTCCAATTTGACCAAGACCAAGAAATGTGAAATTTCTTCTGTTTTCAACCACTTTACATAATGGGTAAAGCCACAGCTCAGTTACTAAAAGTAAAAAAAAAGTAGATATGTAAACTCCTTGATATTCTTCAGATACTTTTGTTCAGTGGGTGTATTTCTAAGTGAGTATATTTAGGATTTCAGAGTGAATATGTTTTTCTACTAGTCCTCCCTCCTTCACTTTTTTCAGTTCTTATCATGGGCTGGAATTATTAATTAATATTGCCCATAAAACCATTTAAATTAACCATTGTAAATTCCAACTAAATATTTTTTTTTGAATTTTTGGAATCAAATGCTATTTTTCACTGAGATCACTGCCTGATTTAATAATGTGAAAGAAAGCTGTGATTGGTCACAACATTCTCATCAGTAAAAATATTATGGATTAACCAGTTGATTAATTCTCTACCATCCACAATAAATAAATAAATAAATAAATACATAAATAAACAAATATCTTAATGCATATGCCAACAAGGTTGTACTGACTTGTTGGTATAGTTCTTTAAGGATGACAATCATGGAAGATATACAGCATTTTGTTCATATTGCATATTCCTCTTCTCTTTTTTTAAAAACACTTATGGATTGTGAAAGAGTATTAATATCTATTAATATGTGGGCTTGTTCTATTAAGCTTCATTACAATTTGGTTTACTCAGTGATCTAACACAAATATCTATTCTAATTCACAGTAACACTCAAGATGGGAAAATCATGCATATAGATTGGCTTCTGTATTGTACAAGTTTTAACAATGGGTTATTTATTAATTTTTCCACCTTTTCTCTCACTGAAGTATCTACTAACAGGAAGCAATAACAAAGCTGAACAAATTAATGTATGTATTTATTTGTGTATTTTTGCATGTATTTATTTGTTTAGTCAATTTATATCCTGTTATAATCTAAAACGAGATTCAAGGTGGCTATGATGCCTAAAGTATGTTGCTGATAATGTTGATGATGCAGGAAGCTTTAAGAAAGTCATAGATAGAGGCAAAGGCTATCTAACTAAATGGAAGATATGAGCAATGCTAATCATTGATGTGATCACTCATCATTCACAGTTCACTAATTTATGGTCCAAAAAGTAGACCAGATTGTGCCATAGCATATGGGATAGAATATAGTTTTTAGCCACTCAGTCCTAGCATGGTGCTCTCTGTGAGTGTCAGCTCTTCACCTCCAAAACACAATTAATAACTTACTTGACAGGACTGAGAAGGAATGAGATAAGAAAAGCATTGTTACATGCCCTGAGCTAGAGGGATAGATTTGGCTAAAAATAAAAACTAATCCTTTCCATTTCCAATATTCTACCGACATAGCAATATAGATTCAGCTGTTTCCCCTGAATGGATTGAATTTTGTAGCATAACCACAGCTAAACCCCTTGAGAAAATCTGTCCTTTCATTTGCCTTCCGTTAAAAATTTTTTTTTGCTTCTACCGTGCAAGTGTTTGATCAACTCATCTTCAAGACAGCAGTGAGTCATGGAAGTGCTACATTTCAGCCTAATAAGTCTTCTTATTTGGAAGAAAAATATGTATATTTTTTTGGTTCTCACATGTAGAAGAATGTGATCAATAGCATTCACAAACATAATCACAAATCTACCCATGAAATAAACATAGATTTTTATGTGTGTGAGTGATATTTTTTTGTACAAAAAGGTTGAGCATTTTCAGTTATACCAGTTATTACTGCAAACATATGCAAACATTGCCATAGTGCCCTCATTACAGATAGTTAGTTGTTTGAATTTTACAGTTCATTCTATTCAGTTCTCAATGTTAAGATTAGCATTTTTACAAGCCTTAAACATAATCAGAGAATTATTGTTCTCAGGGATACAGAATATGTTTTTTTTTTAAAAAAAGAAAATTTCTTTCTCTTGCAATGTCTCACAATCCAGCTAAAATAAAATAAAATAATGGAAGAATTGTTACAATAAACTGGATATCAGACTTTTTGCAATTTGTGTAACCATTTCAGATTTAATGTAACAGTTGTCATTGTTCTTGTTTATAAGCATACTATTTTTTTTTCTTTAAGAATTCTTCACTTAGGCATACCTTGTTTTCATTTCAAAGCCTTGGTATAACCATCATCCTTAAAACATTTCTTCAAAAGCATCATCTTTTTCTACTTATTTATTAATCATACCTTGCTGTAACTAAGAACAGATATGTACAACTAAAATAATTTCATATTTTCTTTTTCTTTATCACTGCTTCAATTAACCCATGCCCATTTCTTGTTTTTTTTTTTAAATATTTTTATTGAGAATACACTTGACTCATATAAAATAACAAATAAAGAAATAAACATAACAGGACAATAATGTATCTACAAATTAATCTAAACAACTAAACAACTAACTAAACTAACACACTAAGTACAACAACTACAACAAATCAAAAGGGGATTAAAGGATCACACACTTCACTTCAGATTCTCTAGAAAATAGAAATTAATAAAAGGTCATTATGCTTGCTATAATTTCTATCCATATCCACACTTAAATGATGATCTTAACTGTCTAATATTATAACTATAAAAATTTTAAACTGCATATACACTCATAAAGTTATTACTCTACTGTTATAGACTCAATATCATGTTCTATATTAATCAATCTAATCTAACCTAATGTTGTGTTCTCTCCCAGTTTTTCTCTCTCTTTTTTAAAAAAATCTGCCATTGGTTCTTCAATCCTTTCAATGAGTCTTCTTTAATTAATGTTGTCAATTTATCCATCTCAGCCATGGCTAACAGTTTCATCATCCCATCATCTTGAGAGGTTATCATGGGAACTTTCCACTTCTGTGCATACAGTATCCTTACCTCTATTGTCATATAACTTGTACAAAGTTATTATTTATCTGGTTATCTATCATTGCTCATTTTTTCCTGGTCTGTTTATTTTTGCATTGTAAGACACTTCAGGTAGGAAGGCATTATATATGTGTTTGAAGGAAGGATGTGTTAGGAGGGTGATTAAGAAAAAGAACTGAAACAAGAACAAGAATTTCATCCAGTAATTGTTTACCACACTTTACACAATGTATAGAGTTTTTTTGATTGTCCCTCTGAAACCCTGAAATCCTCCTTATGGACCATCTGGAAAAAAGATAGGATATAGTGTGGAGGGCTGCAATCCATAGGATGGACAAGCGAAAGCCTGACAGCATGTCTCATTTGAGAAGAAGCATGTTCTGTTAACATAAAGTCAATACTGAACGTGACAAGAGCAATAACCAAAACAGCAGTAGTAGCAGTGTAACAGTTTAACTAGTGTTTAACCATTTAACCAATTGTTGGAAACGTCAAAATGACCAAGATCATATCTTCATATATACTGGTCATGCTCTATGACTTTTGATCTTTCATTTATAAAGAATTTTATTCCATTGCAGATCAGGAAGTCATTCTAAATCTAGCTATAGGTCTATTACATATTATTTATGGGAGAACATGAACATCTCTTTGACAATCATCTGACTGTGTTTCTTTGTTTTCTGGCCAGGGCAGTTCTTGCTATGCATTAGGGGGAGACCAAGACACTTAACCTTATGTGACTGGCTAACCAATTTATGGAAAATTGCTTTTATGAAGAAGTTTTCCACCTGGATTAGGGAAGCAAGGGGGGAAAAAAATCAGACTCTTAACTGTTTTTTTTGTGAAATATAGCACATTTTATTTCTTATGTAAATGGAAATAATGATATTTATTATCCTCCATCAACATACAGTAATACACTGTTACTATGCTTATCCTTTTTAATATGTAGCCTGTAATGTGTACAGTGTATCTAACTATTCACCCATCATCTTGTTTTTAGTATTTTCCCATTAATAAAATGTCTTTGATTCTATTTTATTGTAGATTTTTTAATATCTATAATCAATCATTTTAGATATTTGTCTTTGTATATATGTGCAATATGGTGATTTTTAGACCTTTTTTATAAGTGAAAGTTGTTTTCTATATTTTAGATGCCTTGCTAGAGTTATAATGAAATGGTAATATTTTTCTGTGTTCCTCTTTTGAAAACCAGATACTTGTAATGTGACTGTTATTGAATATATTAATTTCCAAATGTCTGAAATTTATTTCAAGTCAGGATAGTAACAGCATAAAATATTTATTCCTCTCCCTCCTTTGAGATTATTTTGACCCATTTTTAATTCAGGAATTCCATGTAGTTAGGCATATACTGGGAGATCAAAACTGGTTACAAAAATGCACACATCTGATTAAAATGTTAACTGTTCTTTTTCCGTTTAAACAGAAAGAATGTGCAACATTCAGTCCAGTAGAAAATGTACCATCATCTTTCTTTTGTTGCTCTAAATGATGCATGTTGTTCTATGGACACCAGACTTATCCAGATTGTAATGTTTCGCATCAAATTTAATAAAGGGTTTCCTGTAGCATGAACATGTTTATTGGCCACTGCTTTGTTGAATATATTTTAGCAACATGTAACTCGGGTGTGTGAAAGAAACCTATCATCATTGGTTTCATACACGAGACCACTAGAGGGACTTGTACAGCTGAGAGTCTCTTGCGTGAACATCAGAAAACTGCATACTGCAAATAGATTACTCTTAGCAGACAAATTGTTTTTTTTCCCGATATTTAGGCATTCCATTCCATGAAAAAAGGATGAAATAGGAGGGTGGAAGAGAAGAAAAGGGCGTTATTGACTCATTTTGTACATCTACCTATTTTGTTAAATGCTGCTGTAAGGTCATTTATGTTAAACTTGAATACTCATTTGCATATTTACTGAGTGGTTAAGCTTTGTGATTGTTTTGTATTCTTCTAGTACTACACAACAACAGTGTCAGGAAACCAAGCTACCTTGCTGAAATTACCAGGAAGGTCTCTAATCATTGGAAATATTTTTAAAAACATGTAAATATCAAAGAGCAGGAAAAAGGATTTTCATGGTTGACAAATAGAATGAACACATTTCTTTGCAAAGAGCAAAAGTCCTAACAAATCATCTTAAAGTACACATAGCAAAAAGCATAAATACATGCATCAGAATCACAGTAAAGGCTGTTAACAATTTGCTTAATATATGCTTCTGATATTTTTGCTGTAAAAAATGCCCCAAGGGTGTTTAAATGAACATAAGAGGAAACCCTATTCAATTTTCCAATTTCACTTGTTCAAATATACATCCTTTGATTTTCTCCCACCCCAATTTAAAACAGTAATTTCTCCTCCCTCCCCTTTCTAACTGGTCTAATTGTCTGACTATTTTATTTCTTTTACATGTACATATGCACTACTTTTGACTGTTTAACTTAAACAAGCCTTCAGCCTTAACTGAATGCCATAGAGGGAGGTGCACTTAGGTGTACTCTTTTAAATATGTAACATGTTATTTCATATATTTTTAAAATGTTTTTCACATAAATGATTCAAAAGTAGCATTTTAATTGGATTAATGGGCTAATGGTTAATAATTTTTGTGCTACATCTTGCTTTAGCCATTTTTGTTTTAACTTACATTGTAAGATGCTTTGAGTCCCAGTTGAGAGAAATGTGGAAGTATACATCAAATAAATAAATTAAATATGTAACTTAGAGGATATAATAGAAAAGAACAAAGGGGAGTGGAGAGAGAAAGGGAAAACAAGGTAATTCAGAAACTAGTTCTTACAGGTAAAGAACCACTGCTAGAACAATGGTTTGAGAGGAGAAACCAAGTGGTAGTTTATTCTAACAAGGACCGTAGGGGAGGTGTCTTTGCCTGTCTGATATTACCAGGTTATTTATTAAAGTTTATGTCATTGACAGGGCAAGAAGAAGGAATGAATACAGAGGAGGAGGAGGAGGAGGGAAGAGGAAAAGATTGGACTCTGGAGTATTCTCTCATGTTCTGTCTTATGTTCCCAATTCAGTATGAGTGGGATATACCTCCATCGTGAACCTTACTCTTTGCTGTTCTACACTTGAAGAACTATTCATTGTTAAACACATATGGAAGACAACTACCATGTATATATGTATGTATGCTTTTGTGTAGTGGTCTGACTGTTGGACTATGGCCCTGGAGACTAGGGTTTGATACACTGCTTGGCCATGGAAAATACCTGGGTGACCTTGAGTGTGTCACATATTCTCAGCACACAGAAAAACCTGTGATATGTTCACTTTAGGGTTTCCTTAAGTTGGAAATGACTTGAAGGCACACAACAACAAATATGTGTATTTATGTGCAGGCATATATATATATATATAAATACTAAACATGCAAATTTTGGCTTCTTTCATTCTGTCATATTACAGAATTTGTGGAAGGGATTTTTTAAAAAAATACTTTTTAAAAATAAAGTCCAGACTATCTGTATTTTTCCCAGTTCACATTTCTGATTGTTTTTCTCATTCTTCCTCCCTGCCCAATTTGTTTGGGCCAAAAAACTGTATTTTGATCAAATTCCCAAGATTTTTGCACAAAAATCTAGTGTTCTACAAATAATCTTTGGCTTCTATACAAAAACCAAATGCAAATGAAATTTTCTTTAAAAATTCCCAAATTGTAAACTTGGACAAAAACTCTCTTAACACATTGAGATGTGTCAAAACCCCCTTTCCTACTGAGATGAGAACATTTGTAAATCTGCCCTGGAATCCTGATGAGGCATTATGTGCTCATAAGTGGACTTACGTGTGTAGGGAATAGAATTATGAATCTATATTCAGTAAAAGGCTGTTGCTTTTCCTACCAGCACTTTCAACATCCTGTGGAATTCTGGGGTTTGCAGTTTACTAAGGGCAAAGAGCTCTCTGCCTGAGACTTCTAAAGGCCCCTCCCTAAACTGCAAACCCCAGGATTCCACATTGTGTTGAAAGTGGAGTAACAGCACTATAACAGTATAATCCAAAATGGCTAGAGCTAAGAAATGGACCAATGTGCACTCCTGATGTGCATCAGTTACACATCTTCACAATTCAGCAACCAGATTTTTTAATGCCTCTGCTACTTAGTTACATGAACATAAATTTATGTTTCGTGAAAATACAGACAGGATTCTGGCCATAATTTTCATCCCCACTAACTATTTGTATTTCATACATGTCTTACTTTGAAAGAAAAATCTCTCAGACTATCAACATATATTTACTTCTCCTACCTCTATCAGCAGTAACATTATTACCTGAAGTATTTTTCCCCAATATATTTATTAATTTTCCAAGAAATAAAGGTTATTTTACATTCATACCAGCTATACAGTAAAAAAAAGAAAAAGAAAAAAAGGCATTATCAGACTTTTAAACACATGTCCTGGCTGCTTAGGAAGAGGAATTCATGCGGTCATCTATCCAATCTTCTGCTTGCTGCTGTGGTTTGGCAAGAGTAGAAAGTGAATGAGGAAGGTCTTTTTCTCCCTCTTTCAGACTTTCTTTTTTCCTGGTGCCCATGAACTGGGTGGTATTGACTGCCCAGTGGAAAATGTATTTGGAGCAGCTTCCATAGCAATAGAAGGAGGTAGGCAAAAAGCAGAGGAAGAGGGAGAATAAAAAGAATACCAGTGCAACAGCTATTGTAGGAAGTCAGCAGCTTTAGCTGCCTGCTTAGAAGTATTTCAGAGGATTAAAAGAGAGTTAGGTGTTTACTAGATAGTTTGGGAGATCACAAGATAAAGAGACTTTGCAATCTATGTAGGGTGGCAATTACAGGCAATTTGAGATTCTGAGATGATTCCCTACCTGTGGAAAATCAGAGCTTGGATTTGTTTTCGGAGAACAACTGACATGGCTGAGAGGTTCTGGGATTTGTAGTCCAAAAAATTACTGACATCTGTACATGGCAGTGGACTATTTTTGAAAAAGAAATCGTGGGGTATGGATTTCCTTCACAATGTTCACTTTTGCTTTTACTTATAAGAATATAAAGGAAATCTGATTGGGATGATGGGTGATGACTGCACACCCAGTCCCCAGTTGGTCTTCTAAATAAAATGTGATACAATGGCCAATGGCCAGTTTAAGATAGAAAGGAAACTGGCTAGGAGCACATCCAATTTAAATTCTGAATAACATTGCAATAAATATGGGCATTGCATAGACTCTTCATAGTGTATGTTTTGGTAATGAAATATTTGATCTCACTGTCTACCTAAGTGAGTGCTTTACTTTCTTCTTTTTTGTTTGTTTTTTGTTTTTATTCCCCTTTTTATGCCTTACTGGAGCAAACCTGTCTTTCCCTTTATTGCTGCCAATCCATAGCCTTCCCTCCCAGTTTCTCAGGCTGGACATACACAGTTCTTATGTGCATCTTCATTGATCCAGTTGAAGGTCTCATCATAACTAATGCTAAATCCTGACATTAATGCAGAAAACTCTTCATCAGTCCCCTTTTAAATTGTAACACCATTCCGAGAGTTTCATTTCACTGTCAGCCAGTAAATCCAACCAATTGTGTGGAACCCTTCACATTTTAATCACTGGACAAAGAGTACAATTGCTCATGGAATCTCGGACTTTGAGATTGTTGCACTATTTCTTTATTTGTCTCACCTTCACACTTCAGAGATCTCTGCCTGTGGGCAGTAATAGTAATCATTGTTCTCAGAATGACTTCAGCTTGTTACAGAAGACATACACAGAGTGCCTTCATGCAGAATTCTATTTCCCAGTTTCACAAGTAACTCACTTGGGAATGTAAGACTGCTAAAGATATTACCAACCTTTGGCTGTTCTTTTCCTAATAAACAGGCAATTCATAGTGTAAACTTACCATCACCAAGGCTGTACTCTGAACTCAGTTGGACCTCATTTGGACCTATAGTTTAGAACTCTACTGCTTAAAAAAATAATTTAAAATTGTTAAAAAATACTATGTTTATTTTATTTTATTTTTTTTAATTTAATTTTATTTCTTTTATTTATTACACTTCTAAGCCATACACTAATCCACTAATAGTTCTATTGGTAGTGCATGATTTGTTAAAAATGTAAAATAAAGCATTGCTATAAAGAAAAGCAACAATTAGAGAAACAGAATATAAAACCAAGACAAAACTGGCAGCAGAGAATTAAAAAAAAAAATCTATTATTACCATAATTCTTTTGTTTGGTGTTGGTGTTTTTAGCTGTTACTAATTTTATTATTTTTAATAATGGTAGCAATTATTAGTATTGCACTAGTTATACAAGCAACTATAATCAGCATTACTATAATCATTGTATTGCTAATTCAGTAATAGTGTAATAGTAATGTTGAGAGTTTCAGTCTTTTTTATCTGAAAAAAGATGCAGAATTGTAGGTAAATGGTACTATATATCTTCTTTAATAATAACAGACACATACACTTATGTCTAGTGCTGCTCCAGGAAAAGATCATAGCTTAATATCTGAGTACAAGATTTGCATGCAAGTTCCACAGTCATTCATGAGTGATTCCAGGGGGGAAAGACACTAGGTTGTAAGACTAGGAAAAACATTGGAGACTGCCAATCGGAGAAAGGTTGATCACCAATTATTAGAATATACCTTTATAGTTTGTATATGGATAGAGATTGATATATGTATATATAAAGTAAAAGGGTAGAGAGAAGGAAGGGAGGGGGAAGAGAGGGAAAAAATATGGGAAAGAAAAATAATCGGGAGAAGGTATTGGTCTCTATGCCTGGAGTTGGTATACCTTTACCCCCCCCCAAGACCATTAGTGGTTGTGGCAAAGCAAGAATGCTTTGGAGGGAAAGGGGGGACAAATGTATGTGTGGGTAGGGGGAGGGATAGATGGGGAGGGAGGGAAGGGGGAAGGGGAAGGGGAGCACTATACTAAAGAGCCAATGGGAAGTAGGATTAAGAGACTGGAAATATGAAAAATGGAGAATAGACTGAGAGTATCAACATTAAATGTGAAAGGATTAGGGTCAATAATAAAGAGAAAAAGGATAGAATCAATATTAAAAAAAGATAAGGCTGATATAATTTTTTTACAATGGAATTTTGGCAAAAGGTTTTTAAAGAGATAAAAGAGATAATAGGAGTTGAGATACCAATATGTCCAAATAAAGGGTTGTTGTCTATATATAATAAGGTTGAGTGTACCCAGGTAATGAAGGAATTAATAACAAATTTGTTAACTGCAGCGAGGTTAATAATAGCAAAAAAATGGAAAACAAATGAAAAACTTCAACTAGAAGAATGGTACAAAGAAGTGTGGAAAATTGCAATTAATGATAAATTAACTTGTAGAATTAGATTTATGAAAGGTTTTGTAAAAGGGAATGATTTTGAAGAAATTTGGAAAATATTTTTGGAAAAAGCTTTGATAAGAGATGGTAAAGCTACCCTTTCACAAGAAGAATGGCAATTTTGGAAACTGGATTAAATAAAAAGTTGGCTCTGGGGGGTGGGTTTATTCACTTTTTTTTTGTCAATTATGTGGTGTATTGTTTAAATTGGATTTCTGTTGTTTAATTTTTTTTTGTAAAACAAAAAAAAAAGTAAGTGGAAACATAATCGGCTTTGGAGAGTGAGTTTACCTTTAGAGATAGTTTGATATGTTAAGTAATAAGATTATATTTAGTAATAGCAATAGATTAAATGTAAGGGAAAAATATAGAATTAAGAATGAAACTATTATAATAATAATGAGTATAATGAGAATGAGATCTAGAGATAAGTAACAAAAATAGACAAGTAGTATGATATAGAATAAGCTGAATAAGTTTATGATTATAATGGTATTAGAGAGAAATAATAATGTAAGCTTGTTTTGGTTGAAATTTCTTTGTTTCACTATTATGTGTATCACATGGTGTGTGTGTTTTTTTGTTTTTGTTCTTTTTTCCCCTGTATAATCAATAAAAATTATTAAAAAAAAAAAAGAGACTGCCAATCAGTTAAAATAGAAACCAACAATCTGGAACAATGATCTAGCTTAGCATTAGCCTGAGTTTTGTGTTTATATTCACATGGATTGCTTTGTTCTGTAAATCTACATCAAAATTTATACAAGAATGATCATTGCAGATAAACTGAATTCAATGGAAGTGTCAAGACTTATGCCAAACAATATTATAGCGCTTATTTCACCATACTTGTTCTTTGAGCTAGCATGATGTAATACCTTGTGTGCTTAAACAAATTTCAAAAAGACTTGTTTTCAATATGCAAGGCATGAATATGGATTCTAGCCTTCTGCCAACATAAGAGTTCCTAAAACGAAGAATGGTTGTTTGATGTGTCAAGCCATAGTTTCCTTTACAAAACCAAAACACAATTGCTAAAGGATAACATGCATAAGCACAGTTTAATAATGGCCTTTGATTTGTTAAGTACATTCTGATTAAGTATTCAAAATACACTGTGGTAGTTTATGTTTTCCTCTAAGAGCATGCCTATTGCACCATTTCCAGGCTATAAATTATTTACAGAAGCTCAACATTATGCCATTAATAATTTATTTACTTATGATATTGTAAATTATAATGTTCTGACAAATTCCATGCAAGCTGGTGTAAGTAATCAGATATATTGAGCATAATCCAGGGAAAGCTACACATGCCTATGTCATGCTGAAAAGTGTGATTGGTTGTGTGTTTGAATTCTTTTTATTGCTCTGTGATATAAATCTCTCAGATTTGCCATGGTTTGTGCCCAGTGAGTTTTGATATGTGTACAGTGCCCAGAAGATAGAGAATAAATTTTAATGTTTCCAAAAGAGTCATAAAAGGGCATTTTTTTTTCGTATTAAAGTGCATTCTTAGGTAAGCCAATTTTGCTTACCATGTTCATAGAATGTACATAGTATAGAATTAGATTCATGCTTAATCTTACTGAAAGTACCACTTTTGAAATCAGTAGGACTTAAGTTAGTGATCATGACTAATCTACCGGTTTCTATGGGCGTACTTTAAGTTTGTTTAAGTCTTCAGAAACCCAGTCTCCATACTTTTGAACTACTCTGGGAGATATGTACTTTAAATCCATCCATCCATTCATTGGTGGAATCTGTGGATGGAATGCAGATGGGGATGACCCACTGAAACCCATGGGATAGGTTATCCATGACCAACATATTTCATTCTTTCAGTGGGTCTACTCTAAGCAAGTCTGAATCCAACCCGTTGCATTTTATCATTGTGTTCACATAATCATCATACATTAGAATTTAAAAACCTTTTCAGAAAATGAAGATATGTATTTAAATACAAAAAGATTTCATTTTATGTTTAACTATTAATTTTTTTAATTTCCAATTTAATTTTTAATTTAATTATTTTTTTAAAAATGAGGGAGAGGAGCTATAGCCCTTTTTTCATCTTCAGTTTCTGACATCTACAATAAGTGTGTATGTAGTCTGGATAGAAAGATACGATTGTGAGAATGATTTCAACCTGAGACCAGGGCAGTCTGCATATATTACGAGGAATACCAAAAGATCGGTTACTGCCATCCTTAGATTTTTCTTCTTTAGGGAGGTTCACATATTCTAACTTTGTTAAAAGTATTCCAGGAAAAAATAACATCTCAAGTACCCTATAGATCTAACTGTGTACTTATAAGGACTAATATCTCCTGGAAACGGTACAAGAGAAATTTTTGTGTGCTACTTTTTGGAATTCCCATCTTCCAAATGCTCTGCTCAAAGTGGAATCTGGAATGGTACTATTCAAGACACGTGCTTGGTTTTATGCATTCAGCTATTGGTTTAAAATTAATATTTCCCCTTCTGCTTTAGTTTCTCTGTTCCTAACTGTTAAATTTTGTTCTACCTTGTTGAAGTCTACTAGGTTACAGAAATGTGGGTGCTCTTCCTCAACAGTGCTTGCGATTCTCCAGGGCTAAGGAAATAATTAGACAGCATATCTGAGACATAGGTCTGCAGGATGATAGACCTAGAATCCAACATTATTATAGCAGGCAACCATAGAAGGAATTTTGCTTCAGCTGACTACCTCTATGCTTTGGATATTCCTAAATATCTGAGAGCTGTTATGCTACCTTGTTTTAACATCTTTAACATCTTGCCATTTGCTTTACTGGAACGAAGATGTTTATGAAGCCCCTATGCGCAGAGTATTTGCCCTTGCCAGTCAGGCATGCTTGAAATTATGGACCGTGTTCTGCTATATTGCCTCTGTTATAAAGACATTCACAATAAATAGACTGTTTGGAAGCAGTTGCCAGACAGGTCTGATCATTTTCACATCTCACTTCTCCATTTAGATTCTTCCAAATAATCCATTTTGAAGGTTGCCAAATTTTGTAATTTAGTATGTTTGACCAGAAGTAGGCTGATAAATTCCCAATATGGTATACTATAGTCAGTCCCAGTGAATGCTATTAGTCTTGATTTGGTTCTTGTTGCTGTAAGATTACTCATGTATATACACAGGAATTTTTGTACTTGTCTGCTGTCTTTTCTTTCTTTTTGATTTCCTGTGGCTTTGCAAGCATTTGGCCTGTGTCTGATCTGCAATCATCATAATAAAGATGTTGTGCTGAATACACAATACTGAACTTGCAACAATGGTAGCTAGTGCTTTCTGTGTCCGTGGGAAGGTTAGTTTACCCTGGGATTTAGCCTTTCCTCTAAAGGAACTGTACAAATTCTAAATCTTGTCCCCCAGATAGGTTCAGCACATTGGACAATTCTTTTGAAATTCAAATTAAAACCCTGAACAGATTCACTACCATACTGACATGGAAGGTCACTAGCTCTTGCTCTTGTTATTTAAAGAGGTCATTCTATGCATCTGCGGTTTAACAGTCCCAAAGATTTTGTGATCCAAGATCTTCACTCTTAAACCATTTTCAGTAATAACGCTTTACTGTACACATTCCCTTTATCCTTTCAGAACTGACTTTGGCATATAAAGTGTGGCCGTGCCCAGTTATAAAGTCATGTAGCACTACTGTCAATAATGCAAAGTAATCAGGTGTAAAATAAGAGAATAAGGCTATTGTTATTGGCTTATAATGTACCCAGAATGTGACTGTACTAAATTTAAATTCCTTGTAGGTGGTATGAGCAGAATGGGAGTTTGTCTCATTACATTGTATTATTTTATTTATGCAAATTATATATTTCTGTGCAGCAACTACACTATATAATTGGAAGCTAACTGAGTTATCTTTTGAATTATATTTGTTCAGAATTGTGTTACTCATGGTCCTTGCTGACTTATATATATATATTTTTTAAAAAGGAAACACAGACTATTTTACAATATATCCTGAGCTTATACCTGTGCATCATTTCTTATTGTTAACATGCTTTTCAATAATATATTCAGAGGAGGTTCTAAAACCAACCTTTTCCTGTGCTAACCTGTATTCATGAGCTGAGATAGCAAGGGATAAACACTGCTTCGTTATGCTCTGTGATGATCCCTTCATTTACAAGTGCTGCAGTAATAACAGACTGGATGGAGCTCCAAGTAAATAGCAGCTTTATTTATCTTAACTGTGGATTATTTGATTATTTGGCTTTCCTCTTAGGCCATTAAAACAAGGCTGACCAGTAGCATTTCAGTGCTCTACTTATAGGATTTATAAATGTCTCTGATAAGTTTTGATGACTAATTTATTGTGTTTAACTTTGTCTGCTCAATCTAGTAATTATAATCAGGAATCCTAGCTTATGACATGCACTGTTATGCCTATTCTGTACTTACTGTTTTGCTTTTGACCATAAATAACATTTCTGTTGTTGTTCATTGTTGTGTGCTTTCAAGTCATTTCTGACTTATGCTGTCTAAAAGGCAAACTTACCATGGGATTTTCTTGGCAGAATTTTTCAGAGGGGGTTTGTGGGAATGTGACTTAGGGATTCAAACGCTGATCTCCCAGTGTCCTAGTCCAAAACTCAGACCACTACACTATACCATACCATGTCAAAGTATCATTGTACTTTAAACCTGAGTCTTTTATTTTTTAAAGGTGTACAATAGCATATCATGAACTATAAAGTTCTGGAGAGTTTAGGCCAGAGAAAGTGGCAGCAAAACGCTTTTGGAATCAGTTTGGGAAGCAACAGATGCATTGACATCTGAACAACTGCCTTGAAGCAGTAATGGACTGGATGAGGAAAAACAGACTGAAGCTGAATCCAGATAAGATAGAGGTACTCGCTGTTAAGGGCCCTAGCCCAGGTATGGAGGTTTGTCAACCTGTTCTAGACAGAGTCACACTTCCCCTGAAAGACTGTGTCCACAGCTTGGGGGTGCTCCTAGACTCACCACTTCAGAAGACAGCTCAAATAGATGCGGCGGCCAGGAGTGCCTGTTATCAGCTTCGACTGATATGCCAGCTGTGCCCCTTCCTGGAGCTGGAACACCTAAAAACAGTGGTGCATGCGCTGGTAACTTCATGGCTTGACTTCTGCAATGCACTCTACATAAGGCTACCCATATGCTTAGTCCGGAAACTTCAATTAGTTCAGAATATGGCAGCCAGGTTGGTCACTGGTAGACCTAAAACTGACCACATAAAACCAATTCTGAAGTCTTTACATTGGCTGCCTATTAGTTTCTGGGCACAGTACAAGGTGTTGGTTATTACCTTTAAAGCCCTTTATGGCTTGGGACCAGCCTACCTGTGGGATCGCCTTCTCCCATATAATCTTCCCCGCACACTAAGGTCCTCCGGGAGGAATTTACTGCAGCCAATCAGAACTAGGTTGGCTGCGGTTACCCAGAGGACCTTCTCTTCTATCGCTCCCAAGTTATGGAATGGCCTGCCGGAAGAGACCCGGCATATTACCAGTCTTGACTGCTTTAAAAAAGCAGTCAAGACTGCTCTCTTCCAACAGGCCTTCCCAGACTAGTACTTCCACTGCCTCCCATCAACTGTCTTGCTGTTCTTTTAATAGTCAGTTGATTGTTGTTAATTGTTGTGTGTTTTAGGGGGTTGGTTTTAGGTGGGTTGGTGGGTGGGGAAGATTGGGTATGTTTTTTAGTGTTTTTTAATGTAATTAATGTATTATTGTTGTTCGCCGCCTCGATTCATGGGGAGAGGTGGGATAGAAATAATAATAATAATAATAATAATAATAATAATAATAATAATAATAATAATAAATTGATGCATTTAGCCGTTTTGTAGTATCCTCTTTCTTGTGGCCAAGAACCTTATTGAAGCCTTCATCCCAGAAATTTTTTGATTCTGAAAGAGTCAATAAAATCTTATTTGATTCTGTTTAACTACTGATTGGCTTGATTCCTCTGTCTGATTCAACCTGTTTCTCAGTGCAAGTTGAGCTGTTACAGGCTGTCCACCCAGTGATCCTGATGGAAACTTTCTTCTTCTTTTATTGAATAGTTCTTGGCTTGCAATTCTTTTCCAGGCAGCAAATGCTTATAATCTCAAAAGATGTGTTGTAGCTGTAGCTTTGGTCCATCTGCATGATTATTCTTAAAGTGTCAGTGGTGACTGCTCTCCTAATGAGCCAAGATAAAAATCATTAAAATGTAATTGAGTGCAGGTTTTACAGATATGTTTCTGCTATGGGATGAGGCAGTCCTGACAGACTGCAATATTTCTAAAGCAATATACTCCTCCCCACCTGTGTAATGAGCCATATATTTTTAATCTGGGAGATTTTGGTGCTAGGCAAGAATGAATACCCAAAAGGTTTTGTCATATCCTATTTCATGACAGTGACAGTGCACAATGGAGGGGAGCAAAGACACTTGAAAGAGAGGGACTTGATATAATGTATATGATTGTCAAAAAAAAAGAAAAAAAGAATTGCATTATAGATACTTTCTTATCTGGTTTTATAACTAACCTATTTTTTCCCCTGTGGAATACCAAGACATCATTGTGAATAATTGCCACTTGTGTTATTTTCATAACAAATGAAATTAAAATATTATTTCTGAGCCTTATCAATTTATTTTCAGATAGTTTATATTTGGTTTTTTATCAAATAATTTTTGATCAGAAGTTCTTTCTCCCTGAAAAAATCAAATATTGTGGTAGCTAACTTTTTTCTATTTTTCCCTTTAAGTGCATGTCTTAATATGTTGTTGAAGACAACAAAAATTGCAGGTATTAATGACAACTCTGTAACTATAGCCTGCATGACCACTGAGTCACCATTGAGACACTGAGGGCCTTTCCACACAACACTATTATAGTGCTATTATTTCACTTTCAACATCCTATGGAATCCTAGGGTTTGCACCTTAAGGAAGGTCATTTAGAATTCTCAGCCAGAGAGTTCTTTGGTCTCAGTAAACTATAAACCTCAGAATTTCAAGGGATGTTGAAAGTGGAATAATAGCACTATAACAGTGTAGTTTAGAAATGGTCTCTTATTTCTTACCCAATGATTGAAATTACAATAGTGAATCACATCATATTTTTAAACCTTAGTCATTCAAATATTACAGTGACCCATCAATCTCTGTCATACAGTGATGATAATGTGGGGGGGGTCTGGGAATTGTAATTCAAAACAGTAATGTTTCCATCGTGTTATTTGAATATATAAAGCATTTTCCCTCTGTTTCTTCAGTAATCCTTACATTATCTTCAGTTAGGTCAATATCATTTTTCTCATTTTGGATGAGGTCATGCCTTCAGTAGGATTTTGCATTACTCAGTCCTTGAAGGATTCCAAAGCTTTAAGGAATCTTCATTCCTGGGAAAGTTATTGTTGTTGCTGTTAGGAGACTGCAAGTTGGCTTGAACTTATGGCTGCCCCATCAGGAGGTTTTCTTGGCAAGATTTATTCAGAGTAGTTTTTTTAGTGGCTTCTTCTTAGGCTGAGAGGATGTGATATGGTTAAGGTCATCCACCGGGTTTCCATCACTCCTAGAATTTTAGTTCAGCACTCAAACTACTGTGGCTAGTGTCTTAGAAAAGTTTTACCAGTTGGATATTTTTGACTCTTAAACAGGGTTTCTGTAATGAGCAAACATGGGAAAGAAAAGAGCCATGGGAATATACAGAATACCTTGAGCTACGAATTACACAACCTATAACAAAGATGCTAATACATACATACATACATATATATAAAAATGGCCCTTTATGTGAACTATATAATGAGTCGTGGCAGATCACAAAAGGTAAAACTTTTCATGGCCTTCCATGTGATTTTCATAATAAGCAAACAATATGAAAATTTGTATTCCTACATATAAGGAATTACAATTTGGCAACCTAGGGAAAAAAAAAAGAATGAGTATGACAAAAAGAGAGCATAAGATTTAGAGAAAAAAACAGTGAGCAAGGTTGGACAGAGGAGATAGGGCGAAACACTCCAAGCACCTTGTTAGAATGGAGAAGAGTTGGCATGGGAAAGGAATCAGACAAGAAAGATGAACAAGGAACAAAAGGAGATTGAGGCCATTTCCGCATTAGTATTTTAAAATGGTTCAGAGCGACCTCCAACGGAGGTCTTCTGCACCATAGAGTGGGCTAGGATGGACTACTTTTTGTAGTTCCACACCTCAATCCATGCAGGAGCGACCGGAACTGGTCACACGGTGTGTTTTTTAAAAACCTCTTTTTAGAGGTTTTTAAAAAACACAGAGAGCACAACCCCGTGTTGCTCCGTTGCCTGGCTCCAAAGCAGATTTGCAGGTGCGCACAAATGCGTGCCTGCAGATCTGCCGGGGGCGGGTTTCTGGCTGGCAAGCTTCTCCAGTTGGTGGAGAGCATCCACCAACTGGAAGCTGCCATTTGGGATGCCAGAGAATTGCGGAGCAGCGAGCTCGCGCTGCTCTGTATGGCGACGGACTCGCCCAGCCACTGGTAAGCTCCGTTTTTGGGCGTTTTCGGGCATTTTCCCCCCAACATGCGGAAAGGGCCTGAATGAATGAATGAAAAGAAAAAGGACATGGAAAAGAAGAGAAAATGCATGTGGCAAAGTGAAGTGGGGAATTATGGGGTTTCTAATCCAGGTGAAGATAATACTCAATGGATGAGTATTGGAGTAGAGAAAGAATACTGGGATAGGAATGCAATATGGTTTTGAGCACAACGACTATTTCTACTGGTTTTCAACATATGCTGAAAAGTAGCAAAAATATATATTTCAGGTAGATCTATTTTATACTTGGGCCTAGGATTGAAAAAAAAAGTCTTCTTTGACATATGTACAGAAACACGACATCTGTTAAAAATTTTATGCATCTTAAAGTACATCAAGTAGTTGCTTTATTTATTTTTCTTCTGTTTTTAGTTCTTTCACAAACTTTATGCTAACCTCTCTGTAATTGACCTTATGAGAAATATAGTCAGAACATATAACAAGCAATGCTCTTTTAAAAATAGTTGCGTTTAATTTTTTATACTGTTAATTAGTGACATTTAAAATAATGTCTAATTTGTAAGAGGAAACATAAATTATGTGTTGAAAAACAGACAGAGAGTGAGTTTGTACATGCAGTAAACTTCAATATGGTTGAAACTGGATTCATCCAGTACTGTCAGGATTACCTTTTGCATTTCCCAGAAAGGCAGATGCATAATCTGCTGTAAATTGCCCTAAAATTTCAGGATAAGGGCAAAATAAAGTGTCAAATTCAGGTAACATATCTTGCTTCTTTTGTTTCATCATTGATGGTAACTACAGTTATAGTTTAACTCAGTTTTATCATTTGTTTTGGGAAACAGAATGAATTATTAGCCATTCATTATTTTTAGGGATGGGATGAATCCAGAATTTTCCAAATCTGAATCCAAATCCCTGGAAGGTTCTGGGAATCCATGAATTTTACGAATCTCAAATCTTTTGAATCCTTTTTTTAAAAAGCAAGGGAAAGAAGGATAATGTTGGGCAAGACTGAACTCTGCAAAGGAATGTTTCAACTGTCCTTGAAATCTCAGGCCTGTAGCTTTCAGTCAAGTACTGAACGTAAATATGAAATGTTCAATTTCAGTATCTTAGAATACAACTCTAGATGTAATCTGTGAAATTGTTAGCAAAGGCCATTATTGCTTCGAAGGAAAAACTCAGCTACTTGCCATCTCCCCTTGTGTGTCCAGTCTCCCAAATTTTCAGGTGTCCTGGTTGCCCAAGTTTTCAGGCATCCTGGTCTCCCAGGTTTTCAGGTGTCCTGGTCTCCAACAAACTGTTTGGGTGGTGGATTCGAAAGATTCAGTTTTCTTATTTTGGCACAGGGATTCGGATTCCGAATCTTGAATCCCTGCCAAGGATTTGAGGATTCGGTTGGCCCATCCCTCGTTATTTTGTACTTCCAAATTCTGGAGAAGGGAAGATAAACTGGACACCTTTAGCTTAGTTCAATCTGCAGGCTATTGGTACCAAAGAGGAGAAGGGATTACAAAGTTGTTCCCTTAAAAATCATCAGTTCTAAAAGCCTGTTGGAATAAAATGTCTTCACCAGGTGAGGGAAAGGCAGTGAGGAAATAACTATTCTAGCCTCCCTGAGAAGGAAGTTCCAGAGCCTAGGACCAGCCACTAAGGCCATTTCTGTGCTAGACAATTATAGTGTGATTATTCCACTTTCAAAATCCTATGGAATCCTGGGGTTTGCAGTTTAGGGAGGGGCCAGTTGGCAAACCCCAGGATTCCATAGCATGCTGAAAGTGGAATAATAGCGCTATAACAGAGTAGTGTGGAAATGGCCTAAGAAGACTGTATCTTATGACTCCACCAAATGTGCCATTAAGGTGGTGGGACTGAGAGAAGGACCTTTCCTTTGTATCTTAGGACTGATGCAGGGCCATACAGAGAGATAAGTCCTATGTGGACTTATCACATAGGACTTTATAGGTCATAACCAGCACTTTGAATTGTGTCCAGAAACAGAGGGCAGTTAGAGGAGTTATTGTAGCAGGGGAGTTCTTTGCTTTCTATACTTGTTGACAACTGAAAGGAAGGATAAGTGTATTCTTGTTTCACTGAAACAAATTTCATATGCTTTCAGCTCATACTCAAGTGAATTCATATTATGGGCAATGTAAGTGAAGTGAAAAGCAGTCTTTGGAACAGTGAATGTCAGCAGCCTTAATAACTCTTTTGGCACTTTACCACTTTAATTCCATCTTACTTGTCGGGTGAAACATTGAATGGATGTGACTCTGACACCTATGCTGTGTACTTTTGCCTTGGACTATAAATAACCAAATCTCCTTTCTCATGACTTTTTAATGTTATAGCCAGAGGTGGATAAGAATTTATTTAAAAAAAATAAAAAAAGGAAAGAATAAATTCTTCAGCTCAGGAATAATTCCATGCAATTGGGCCAAATAAATGATCAAGGCTGAACTTAGACAAACTTTCAATTTTGCTTAAAGTTTTAATAGGATAGTCCACTTGGAGCTCCCCAAACCCTTAAAAATCAATTTTTAAGAACATTTCTGACTTTAAAAAAATGTAATTTTGGTGCAGAAATATTACTTCAGGGGCTCAATATAGCATTTTCATAATATCATAGTTTGATAGAGCTAGAAGAGACCACAAGCACCATCCAGTCCAAATCCTGCCATGCAGGAATACACATTCAAAGCACTTGCAACAGATGGCCATCCAGCCTTTGTTTAAAATCCTCTAAAGAAAGAGACTACATCACACTCTCAGGCAGCATATTCCACTATGAATAGCTCTTACCATTGAGAAGTTCTTTTTGATATTGAAGTGGAATTTCTTTTTCATTAGTTTGAAACTGTTGCTCTGTGCCCTAGTATCTGGGGCAGCTTAAAGCAAGCTTGGTCCTTCTTCTATTTGACATCCTTTTAAACATTTAAACATGGCTATCATAAGTAAGTTTTATTAAAGATTTTCAAAGTACATATAGATAAAACAGGAAAAGTAAAAACAAATCACATACAAGAAAAACAAAAAAGAGAAAAACACTAAATAATGAGTGCTTGGAATCTGTAAAGGCAGGAAAAGATAGTAAAGGATACTAAAAAAAGGGAAAAAAGTATATATTAGATTCTAGCTTTCCTAACACAGATTATATATAACTCTATAAAATCATTTCTCTACTTACAAATACCATTCGGATACTTCAACTGCTACTTTTCCAAATACACTGATTGGAGAAACTGACAGTCAACATATTGTAGTCTTTTTCTTGCAACAAACCTATTAGGGATTCCCAATCTTTTCAAAAAATCACCATTGAATTTTCCCTTACCAATATTATCTATTAATCCATTTCAGTTAGGTCCATTAATTTTATCAGCCAGTTCTCTTTCAATGGAATTTTTATATTCTTCCACTTTTGTGTACTTGTTCCTGCTGTGGTCATGCATCTTAGTTTTCTTCTCATAGTAGCATCTTCCCTAGTTCTTCTCCAGTTGATCTACAAATCCCAACAAACATAATACCAGCTTCAATAGAACATTAACTTGCAAAAATTTATTCACTATAGAATGTATCTGATTCCAGATTTTTTTGCTTTTTCATAGATCCACCACATATGAAAAAAATATCTCAATGCTCACATTTCCAACCTGTATCAGAAAACTTTTTGTGAATTTTTGCCACTTTTTCTAGTATTAAATACCAACAGTACATCATGAAAGTTCTCTTTAAGATAATAATACAAGATAAATTTAATTCCTTTCAACCACATTTTGCCCCATTGTTCCAACTATATATTATGAAATAATTTCTGCTCACTTTGTCTTATAGTTCTTAACCAACTCTTCTTCTATCTGTTTTTAAGAAAAATTACACATTTTATGAATCAAATATTCATCATAGGAGCATAAATGTTTCTCAAATTCTGATTTAGTCAACTAAACAGCATACATTTTTTGTCCATTTAAAACCTCTCTACAAATGTCTAGAAGACAATCATTTAAAACTATAACCTTCTGACATAAATTTTTCAATTGATTTAATTCTTTATAGGGATGGGACAAATCCAGAATTTTCCGAATCCGAATCTGGATCCGGATCCCTGAAAGGTTCTGGGAATCCATGAATCTCACAAATCTTGAATCTTTCAAATCCTTTTTTAAAAAAAAGAGTTTAAAAGCAAGGCAAAGAAGGATAATCTTGGGCAAGACACACTCTCTCAGCCTTACCAAAAGCCTAGGCAAAGGCAAACCTCCCTCTGAAGAAATCTGGCCAAGATAATTGTCCTAGTTTTGCCTCAGGATTTCCCCAGATTGAAAATGACATGAAGGCCCTTTGTACACAGGCAGGAAATTGTGGATTAATCCCACATTTTCCTGTCTATGTAAACAGGACCACTACAGTACAGAGATAATCCAGGTCAAAACTGGCTTTTCTTTGCATAGCTCCTTCTGGCATCATGGCGTTTGTAGTTTGACGATGCACCAGCACACTTTGGCAGAGAAGGCTGTGACACCTTGTAAAACTCCAAATCTCAGAATTGTGTCTTAAAGAGGTTTGCAACTGAGCTATGCAAAGGAATGTTTCAGCTGTCCTTGAAATCTCAGGCCTGTAGTTTCCAGTCAAGTACTGAACTTAAATATGAAATGTTCAATTTCAGTATCTTAGAATACAACCCTAGATGTAATTTGTGAAATTGTTAGCAAAGGCCATTATTACTCCAAGGGAAAACCTCACCTACTCACTATCTTCCCTAGTATGTATAATCTCCCAGTTTTTCCACCCTGGTCTCCCAGGTTTGCAGGCATTCTGGTCTCCTTGGTTTTCAGATGTCCCAGTCTCCCTGGTTTTCAGGCATCCCGGTCTCCAACAAACTGTTTGAGTGGCGGATTCGAAAGATTCAGTTTGCCTACTTTGGCACAGGGATTCAGATTCTGGAATCTCGAATTCTTACTGAGGATTCGAGGATTTGGTTGGCCCTGTGGTAACCGAAGCCCCTGTCAAAGCTGCTGCTGCTGCTGAGCAGCAGCTGTTGGTCCTAGTTACTCTGGCTGGAGATGAGTCCTGCAGCTCAAGAGCTCCCCCTGCTGCTGTGGACCAAGCAGGCTCGGACATTCCTCTGCCTGCTCCTTTACAGCAACAGGGGTCCAGCTGTGATCCCGAAGATGCTTTGGAGCCTGCATCAATCAGCCCACAATCAAGGTGGAGACTCAAGAGACCTGAGCAAAGGGAGGCTTCCTTGATTAAGTTCAAGAAGTGGTGACTGGCCACACTTGTGCCTTGGGCTATATAACTCCCTGCCTGGAAGCTTTCCTTTGCTTGTGGCAAACTCTCTACAAGTCATCCCCTTGCCTGTTCCTTGCTTCCAGCACCAGATACCTTGGATTGATCTCTGCTCCTGACCCCTGGACTTGTTGTTCTGGCTTAGATAAATGGACTGCCTATGAGTAATTGCTTGCCTTGTCTTCTTCTGATGGGATTCTGCTATCTCTCCCACTCCATACTCTGGGCTTGCTTGCTGCCTGGGTCCCTGACCTTGACAGGTCCATCCCTAATTCTATAGCTCTCTTGATCACTATCATGTTCCAGCTTGCCAATATTGTTCTTGTAGTGTAGTGCCCAGAACTGGACAAAGTATTCCAGGCAAGGTCTGACCAATACAGAATACAGTGTCCACTCCTGAAGCATGTTTTGAACCATAAACTACAATTCTCCTAGTCAGTTACCATAAAAATAACTTGTAATAGGATTTAGTTTGTTGCTGTGTGCCTTCAACTCATTTCTGACTTATGGAGACCCTAAGGCAAACCTATCATGGGGTTTTCTGGGGGCTAAGTGTGTGTGACACATCAAGGTCATCTAGAGGGTCTCTATGGCCAAGCAGGAAATCAAACTCTGGCCTACAGAGTTGTAGTCCAATGTCCATACTGACATTCAATAACTTTAAGTAGTGTCTGTTAATTTCACAGTGGAATTTAATGGTGTAGATCGCTTACTGAAAGGTGGTCCTTATGAGAAGATGCATAATAATACAGAAGAGCACATGGGAAACACATTCACAAGAACACTCTCTAAAAATATCTCTGCCTTGATAGAACTTGAGAATGTTACTTTGTAATGTTTGAATCAGATATAAACTGGTTCAAAGAGATCTGAAACAACAGCTCCCTCTCTGTCATGAAGGAATACAGATACTATTTGTTGCGGCAAAACACTCAAAATCTCCTTTTACTCCTCTTCTACTTATGAAAGGGACTAGTAGGAAAACTAATAGCAAATAAGACTAATAACCTACCTCATCTGCAGGCTCTACATGAAGTTTTCTACTAATAACTCTCTCAAGCAGAAAATAAGTGACAAACAAATTAATGGTGTTCCCATTTTGATGTGATCACTTTAATCTTTCCTACTCTAACGGGAGACACTTAATCCTGTGATGCAGGACACTTTTCCAATTTAGTCTCTTATTTATATTTGTTCTTTAGATTAAGCAGTGGTTCATTTCCTTTTTTATTTTTGTTTTCAACAGTGTATCAGTAGCAAAATAATTGATTAATAGGAGTCATGAATTGATGAAACAGCTAACATGTCTCTATTTTTAAGGCATTTATTCATCATCTGTTTGTTTGTTAAAATATCTATGTGTTGGCCTAGATCCAAAAATTTCAGGGCAATAGAACAACTTACAAATTTAGAACAATGTAGGAACAACCCAGAGCAATGTATGTTGCACACAAAAACAGAATCAAGCTATAGCCACTATAGCCTCAAAGAGTTTGGTGAAGAACCGGATTTTAACTTGATATCAAAGTGAGGTCAACGTCTTTTTTTCTTTAAATAAAATTACACAGGTTAATAATTTTACAACTATCAAGAAAAATTCTTCCAATATTTCTAATGGGCATTTGAGGGTTCATATTGAAAGAAATCTGCTGAGGTATACATAATGAACACATATCACATGTTCATAAAGTTATTATGCCTTTGGAGGATTGAATTTGACAGGTCAGTCACGTAGGGATGGGAAGGTGATGGGGGCGGTTTGCCCCTGATGGCAATGTTTTGGGGGCATCCTAGCTTGTAGCCATGCCCCTGTATGACACATGGCCATGCCCTCACACACCATGGCCACACCGCATGCACTGTGACCATGCCCACCACTGTGCTGTAGCCCCCCTGCCACCCCCCCATGGATTCCAAGCTCTGCAGCTGTGACAGGTTAATTTCTGCGTGAGTGCAATTGTCCAAACTTTATCAAGCACTTTGAGAGAGAAATTCCATCTAATGTCTTCCAATGTTTAGTAATTTCAAATCATGCCACTATTATCAAAAATGATATTAGGTCTTTATCTCATGGGTTTTTATTCCTTTCTGTGAAAAAGGAGAGTAAAAGGAGTGCCCTACAAATATATAGTTGTTGATTTGTCATTCTAGATATAAATTTTAGCACTTCCTTTCAGAAACTTTCAACTGGAGGGCTCCTATATCCATATGTGGATATAGGAGCCAGGATTGCTACAGCCCCTCCACAATCTAACAATAGAGAAATATTAATGTAGGAAGATTTACATGGAATAAGATATCAAACTGGATAGACTCAATCAAGGAAGACACATCCTTGAATCTGCAAGACCTGAGTAGGGTGGTTGATGGCAGGATGACTTGGCTCTCATTCATAGGGTCATCATAAGTCAAAGTCAACTTGACAGCAGTTAACCACCAAAACAAGATACCAATGGGTCATCAGTTTAAGGCTCTGTTCCCTATGAGATGCCAAAAGTGATTAAAGGGGGTGGGAACTCCAATTCTCATCAGTCAGCACTAGTGAACACTCAATTTAACTCTGATTCCCACAATATTCAAAGACCTTTTGGTACATTGTAAGAAGCATCTAGCAGCCACCTAATATTCTAGACACAATTCCCTTAGATATAAAATTTGAGGATATAGACAACTCTTCTAAACCAGTAAGTGATGTTAGAGAGCTATATATGTGGAAGAGGTATTTTGCAAATGCCTCAACCATGAAATCTGGAGAACTGACAATTTGTTGTATATATAGTCTATAAATATGGGCACTTTTTCACAAAAAAGAACCTCGATCATTTCCACGTCTCCATGGTTTGCTTGGATATGTCTACACCAAACATTGGGTGGTCAGTGCTAGGACAAATTGGAGACATTCCCAAAGCTAATTGATTAACCCATGTATTCTAGACAAATAAAGTTGTTTTAAGAAATATATTTAACGTTTAATTTTTCCAATTCTCAGAGGTACAAAAAGGGTAGTGATTTTTTATATTGTGGGTCACTGGCAATATTGAGGGATTCATTTCTAAGAGCTTGCATCATCTCTACTAAGATTGTCAAACAATTAGTACTTCCTTTATCATGCATAGTTCTTTTTTTTTTTTTTACATTAGTCAACTTTCTCCCCCTCATAGAGTCTAGGGCAGTTGTTCTTAACTTTTTCTTTACCACAGATGCCCTTAAAAATATCTTTGGTTCCTGAAGACCACCAAGATGTAACTCAAGATTTAAAACTCTACAGTACATCAAATATTTATTTAAAGTTGCTTAATTCTTCAGTTTGTAGCCACTCAACATCATTCACTTGCATGTGTTCATTGCACACAGAGCTGGCAAGTACATGTTTTGCTGCCAAGCAGTTACGGTATTTCGTATTGTAATGAAACTTTGTAAAAATGATGTCTATCACAGGCAAAAGACTCAGACCCTTTGAATTGATGTATAACCATCTTTCTTTCTTCCTTTACTATCAAAGCTCAGAACATTTCTTCAAGCCCTCACAGACCCCTTGTGAAGACGTTGTGGCCCCCAGGGGTCCACAAACCCCAGGTTAAGAACTACTAGTTCATGGCATAGACACTTATCAGCGCATTTGTGAAAGATATTTAGACCATTTCTGCACTAGCCTCGAAGGCTCCTCCCTAAATTGGAAACCCCAGAATTCCACATAGGATGTTGAAAGCGGAATAATAGTGCCATAACAGGCTACTGCAGAAATGGCCTTAGTCATGATGAGTAGAATTTGAACACAGATGAGGAAGTACATTCTAGTGTGCAGAATGATTTATAGATGCAGGTTCAGATTAGTCCAGTGATCTTAGTTGGGTTGGTTCAAAAGCTGTTACATAAAAATACTACTTTTACAAGGATAATCAAAAACTAATAGGTATCTTTGGTATTACAAAAATCTCAGAATCAAAACTAAACTTTCTCTTCCCTGTCCAGAAATAACCTGAAATAGCATCAACCATACATTCTGAGTGTATAATAGTGTGTATTATCTGCAGTTATGTATTATAGTACAGTATAAGTCAAGTGTAATTGAAATTATTTACTCACAGAGTTGTGAATTTGCGTTACTATAAAGTATATTCAGTTTAAATATATTCAGACTTAAGACCCTAAAGTCCCTTCTTGTACCCAATTTGGATTCACTCTGTAAGTTTGTTTCCTTTTTTTCCTGACAATAATAATATGGAGAGGAGTCATATTCATATTCAAAGGTCCCTTTGAAATCAGATAACATAGATAACTGTATCATGTTACAAGTAATTAAGATACGTATACTTAACATATTTCCTGGGGAGTAGCAAGGGGTTAATGGCAATATTTTGTAATGCTTTCACTCTAACACTTTATTTGAGGGAGGGTATAGAAAACAATGTTTATTTTTTACTTCTAAAACTTTTTAAAAAGACCGTCATGGGGTGTATATGTGTTGGCCCATTATATGTGTTGGGCCAAGTTTTTTTTTTTTTTAAAATATTCATAAACAAGCAAACAGACAGACAAAACCATAAAGCATAAAATTCCCTGGACAAATGTTGGATAGTAGATATAATTATCCAGAGTCAAGCCAATAGTAATACAAAAGTGGAAGGGCCCTTCTGTATCACACTAAAGCTCTATTTAATTCAGCATCCTATTTTCAACAAAGTGGCTATCCCCTCTAAGCAGAGAAGAACTTAGAAAAGATACCTTTTTTGGAATACAACTTCCAGAAGGCCTCAGACTGGATGGGCAGTGGCTGTGTACAGAGGTTTAGAATATGTGGTACACTAGAGATATCTCTAAGAGCCTTAGATCTGTGGTATATTAACCATATTTTAGAATCATAAAATCATGAAAAAGGGACTACAGGGGCCATCCAAACCATCCTCCTGTCATATAGGAACACATACCTGAAGAACTCCCAAGAGATGGCCTTCCATCCTCTGTTTAAACAACTTCTAAAGGGGGAGTCCACTGTTCTCCAAAGCAGCCTATTTAAGAGGCCAGCAATTGAACAGTTCACTAGCCTGCTATGATTTAGTTTTAATGGATATGTCATTTATTTGCTTCATATTTCTGTTAGTACAAAAAAGAGAGAAGGAAAGGGAATCTTCCGTAATCCACAACAGTTTATAAATCAATTATCTTAAAAGTTCCTTCCTTCTTTTTTTATTGAACCATATTAACATGGCTATCTCTTTTGAAACTGGATGTTGGGCCATGTAAAAATCCACTTGGATTTTTTCTTTTCCAATATTGTTCATCATAAAAAGGAAGCTGCTTATCAACTTGTCTGTGCTGAGCACTGACTTAATGCAGATCATACTGGGACATGGAAGTTTGAGTAAGAAAATCCCTTTCCAGGTTCCTTTTTACTCAGAGCTACTACTCTCATCCACCTTATCCCTTCTTCAGTTCATAATGGTTCACAGATTAGAGAGAAATGTTTTTTTCAGTGTCTCTGATGTGTTTACATGAGGTATAGTTCCCTGAGAGAACCAGTTTAGACATAAATTATCATGTATAAAGGAAAAAATATTTGTTGGAAAGCTAGTTTATAACATACAACCAGGAAGTACTTCTTGTCAGTGTTTCTTACTCTCCATTCTTTCTAAATTCCGGTCTTCCTCTTTCCATTGTCTTTGATCCTACAACATTATTACTGGCCCACCCCCACCCCACCAGATTTGATATGTTTAATTGGCTAAATATAATTTAATTGGCAAAAACATTAATTGACATTGATACAAAATGGTCCATGAAGTGACTGTAAGGTTGAGGTGGGCAGAGGAAAATTACTGACTGAACACACACACTGCAAAGGAGGTCAGAAGATCCCCTCTAGCCAGGCTTAAGCTGTAATGGCTCTGATACCACACAATAGCAAAGGGAAGTTCCCTCCAAAATATTGATTATTTCATCCCTTTATTGTTCTCTTAGCTGTCCACCATTGCAGAGCTATTATGACAGCTGTTAACTCATTGCCATCTAACATTAAGACCATTAACTCCATCTGGACCCCATTGTCCATGTGGCAACCTCCATTGTTTGCTTAGCCAGACAGCCATGCCCTCCAGGCAGATTTTGGGTAGAAAAACCTCTGCTTTGAGCAGTTTGATGCAGTATCCTGCTCTGATTCCCAAACAAGTCCTGTTCTTAGGTGCAAGTATAAGCCACATTGCTACTTTCTTCACTGGTATTTGGACTGATAATTATAGCCCATTTCCTAAAATTCTGCTTTCAACAACTTTCCTTTTTATCTTTCAGTTAGCTCTTGTGTGAATGTGTGAGTTTTTGAATCTTGTGTATGTGTGATTGATTTTTTCAATAAAATAAATTTTAGTTTAATTTGGAATCTCTGGCTGGTTCTTTCCTGTGAGGACCCCATAAAATGTTGGTGGAAGACCTCATTAGGTTAGCCCCCTTATAAACTTCCTAACTGAGCTAATTAATTCCCCATTGTCCAGTGGAGACACTGGCATCACAGGTGGACCCCTGAGTCATCCATGTTTTGGGGTAACAAGATCAGCCTCTAACAAAAAACTAGCAGTTAAACATCCCTCCCATTTTCTCTACAGGGTTCTTCCCCTCAATATTTTGAGGGTTTTGGCAGGCCAGTCCACGGAATGGCTAGGTCTAGGTCATACCACATAACTCATAGAAAGGAAATATTACATAATTTATTCAAACACAGGGTTTTAATTCTATTGCATAACAGCAGTTTCTTAAAAAAAAACACAACAACCTTGCGATGAGATTAGAGCTTGAAAAAGTTAAGTTTTGGGATTACAGAAACCAAAATCATCAAGCTAGAATAGCCACTGGCAATACTGGGCAAAAATTCTGGGAATTATAATCCCCTTAAAATAACCTTTCTGAGTTAGATGGACATGTGAATCAATTCCTAGTCTTCAAAGTGACTGCTACTTTTGAAGAAAGGTCAGTGTTTCCTAAGTTTTTCTTCCAAATATTGGCCAAATAAAATAACTTCCTTAGAAAGCCTTCTCATTTCTGATACTATGAATATTCTATCATTATTTTAGAGAAATGTTTATTCTCAGCTGGGATTGCAGTGAAATAAGAAGCAAAATTTGACGAACACAAAGAGTAATTTGTGTTCTGGCTTAAAATATGGAAAGAATAGTTGAAGACAATGAAGATGGTGGAACTGCATACATCGGGGAAAGGTTTTATCACAGATTCTGGAGAGAAAAGAGCACTTCTGTTCCATTTAATATGGGTGCTCTTAGTGTGATTGTTCTTATCATTTGCAGTTTGAATATATTATGTCTCCATTCACAAAACAATAACTATCTGCGTGAGATGGTTTCCAAAGGAGATAATGCAATCTTGAGATGCCATGCTAAATTAAAGCATCTAACTGTGAGGATGTATAGAGACTAAATATGGGAAGATACTGAATTATATTCAGCTGTCATTAGAAGCAGTAAGCCTTAAACAACTTGGATGCTCTGTGTGTGTGTTTAAATATATATTCATATATTAAAATATACTTTTTGGACATGAAGATAAAATTAGCTGTGAGTAGGAGCAAGTGAGGCTGGGTAAAAAGTGCTTACTGTTGGCATTTTTTCAATCTGCTGAAAACAGTATAACAAATAATGTCTGTATGGAAAAAACATGGTCTTAAAACCTAAAGACTACTGTATTTTAGCACTTTGGATTTTAGGTTTCCAGTGTCTGGGATGGTTTAAAAATCATATAGTGTTGAATTTTTGAACTCTCCTAGATACACAAAACCTGGTCCAGAGTGCGACACTTCACCATGGGATGGCAGTGGGACAGTGACAAGGTCGTGTAGACGCACGACCAGCTGACTGGTGCCATCCCATGACAGAAGCAGCTCAGTGTCATCATGCAGAAAGGGCCTTTCTCTGCCCTTATTGAAATTATCCATTCATCAAATTTGCTTGGCTACGCTGTGGCACTTATCATGGCATTAATTTCATGACAATGACAATTCCTGTGTCTCTAAATTTGTTGGTTCCATACCGGATGCCAGGTAAATCTACAGAAATCTCATCACATTCTTAAACATAACTTATCTAGATTCATGCAAAAGTCATCTAAGAAATAGACTTAAAACATATCATTTTACTTCTATTTCAGTGTTCAGTATTTCAACTTAATAGAAAGGGTTTATCCTCTGTTAAATGGGACAATTCAATTGATTAATTATTAATTATCTCTAGGGAAATATGTGCCTTTCTTCTATTGTTACCTGAGCGTATCAGGCTTACATTCGATTGCTAGTCCCAGTCAGAGCAGACTCATTGAATCAATTGCTGAATGACAAGTTAACACCTTTGTAAATCTCATTTATTTAATGAGTTTACTCTAGTTTGCATTATCAATTATATTTAGACCATTGCAAGGCTGAATTTAATATGGGCAGGAACTCATACAAGAATTATAGGCTGAGAACCCTGTAGGTGTTATGAATACATGCCTGCACATATGCATGACAGTATGTCCTTATTTGTGTGCATGTGCTAACTTTTTGTGGTCAGAAGAAATGTTTTATTTTGATGGAGTATTTCAGCATGCATTCTTGTTTCATGAAAATGGTGAGAGTGGTTCATCAATGCAATATGCTGCCTCAGAGTGTGGTGAAGTCTCTTTCTTTGGTGGTTTTTATACAGAGGTTGGATGGCCATCTATTGGAAATGCTTAGATGGTGTATTTTTGCATGGCAGGGGGTTGGACTTGATGGCCCTTGTGGTCTCTTCCAGGTCTATAATTCTATGATTCTATGAATCTATGGCTATTATTCTACCTTGAACACTGTAAATGGAATACCCTCTAATACGTAGAGTAGGATTAATACCAGGACAAAAATAACTTCAGGCAGGTGACTGGTACAAACATATTCCAATAGACAATAATTTTCCTTGACTAATACAAGAATTTGCTCCAAATAATATTTTTACTACACTAGCTTTCATCAGAAAGGTCCATGTCCTATTCTGTTTAATAGTATACTTATCAAGTAAGGAGGTGCTGAAACATCTTCCTCAAGAAAGAGAGTTTCAGGGCTCAGTTTTATATTAAAGTTGCTACATTTTGATATGAGTCCCATGAAAAAGGGGTCATTTACATATCACTTCCCAGCCTGGGTTTATTGAATCCATGCAGTGACTAAATATAGTGTTCAAGAGAGAGCAGCGACTGAGCTATAGGTTAAACCTTCTCACTATAGCTATGTGAGGTGATTTAAAGTGCAATTTTTCAATCTTGACACTTAATCCATGGGTGTAAATTACTCCAGGGGCCAATCAGTGCTCCATTATTTAAGACAGAAGCTAAATACGATGCTGCACTGCTTGTCTCCTGCAAGCTCCTGTACACTGCCCTTATCAAGCCATATGTTATAAGGGAAATCTTGAAAGCAGATAGAAAAATGGGGCTTGACAATCTGAACAGTCTAAGAAGAAATGAAAGCCTAATCATTTCTTTGGGCTGTATAAGAAATGAAGCATATTGCAGAAAGACACTGAGAACTGTAAATAAAATAATAACCTCAAGCAACTTTAATGGAACAAAAAAATTTATGAAAGAGGTACCGATAAAGAATGCAGTCCAGGAAGACTTACATAGCTGAAGCTTTCTTGGTTTCAGAGGGAGCATACACCTGTCTTTACCTAGGTAATACTATGTATCTTCAGAAGGTGAGCTGCCTATGCAAATAAATCATTAGAACATCAAGAAACAAAAATGACCAGTGTATGGGTTTCTGTTAGCTAGGGTAAGAGTGCAGCACTCCTGTGTCCTGTATGAGTATCATAAGTATCATTCCCCATGCATTTGTCCCCCATTTTTGGGGTGTGTATGTGTCTGAGTTCTTATATGACTGAATTGATGCTCTTTTATATGAGATATTATTCAAAGTGGGTTGTGCTACTTTTTTTAACAGGAGAGTGGAGCATCTTTAATATACATTTTATTCTAGAAACTCCTGCACTTCAATTTGCATTTGATCTGGGATACACAAGAGCCCATTGTGTGTTACTAGTATGAAATGGCATCCACACATAGAAGGGACTGTGAGGTTGTTACCACTGGGTCTTGTGCCACACAATCTCGTTACCTCTAACCTCCTAATATTCAGGGCAGAACTGATGACATTGTTCCTTCTACTTACTGAACTCCAGTCAGGTGGTTAACAAATACAGTTTTCTTTTCTTTTTTTTTTAAAATTGAAATTCTAAGACACAGTATTCCAAATGAGGTCTATTCTGTGTTGGTTAGACCTCATTTGGAATACCGTGTCCAGTTCTGGGCACCTCAATTCAAGAAGAATATTGACAACCTGGAGAGTGTCCAGAGGAAGGGTCTGGAAGCCATGCCCTGTGAGGAGCAGCTTTGGGAGTTGGGTATGTTTAGTCTGCAGAAAAGAAGGTTAAGAGGGGACATGATAGCCATGTTTAAATATTTGAAGGGATGTCATGTTGAGGAGGAAGCGGGCTTGTTTTCCACTGCTCCAGAGACTAGGACAAGAGGCAATGGATTCAAGCTGCAGGAAAGAACTTCCTGATGGTCAGAGCTGTCTGGCAGTGGAATATGCTACCTCAGAGTGTGGTGGAGTCTCCCTCTTTGGAGGTTTTTAAGCAGATGCTGGATGGCCATCTGTTGGGAATGCTTTGATGGGTGTTCCTGTGTAGCAGGGGGATGGACTTGATGGCCTTGTGGTCTCTTCCAACTCTAGTTTCTATGATTCTATAACTATCAAAGAAAAGTTATATTAAGACAACAAAAACAACTTGAAGTCTTGACCATACAAATCCTTAGAGGAGTAATGTTTGACAAAGTAATTCAGCAAATCATTATGAATCAGTACGACACACAATGGGACAATTTAAGATCATGTTTTTCTTTTTCTTTTTGGTAATATAATTTTATATTACCCAGTGCATGTAAACTTACAAAATATACAAAGAAAATGAAAAAAACAAAACAAAACCCCAAAACAAAGAACTATAAGGAATATCACAGGCAAGTGCTGTTATACAGTCCAAGGGAATGTCTGAAGATTTTCATGTAAAGGACAAATGGAGTTTGCATATGCAGATGAACTCTGTATACAAGTTTGTGTTTTATATCAGTACGTATGGGTTTCCTATAGCTATCAAGTTATGTGGATGGAGAAGTTATAGACAATTTCCTGAAGGACTCATTGAAACATGTCTATTTTGCCAAATTCCCTTCAACTCAATTTTAAAATGCCCATTCATTCATTCTTTTCATTCATCTATTTGGTCGGCTTTGATATGCACATTTCTCCAAGTGCATGAAGTTTAGTGTTGAGGTAGGAATTGGATTGCAGCAGGTACACTGGGTGTGCCCAGCAATTTATTCATGCCTGCAGGTTAGTTTCCTACTTCTCAGGGACAAATCAGAGAACAGCATCAGCATCATTGTAATCTTTATTCATATCCTGCCTTCCCCCATCAGCACTCGGTGGGATTTTAGCAACGGTGATCACAGGCCCTTTCTTTCCTTTTCTTTAAAGTTTATTTTTCCACAGGTTCCTGAGAGAGTAGCAGCAATCATTTTCTTCCACTTACAGAGAAATTATGCTAGCCACCAGGATAAAAAAAAAAAAAAAAAAGGCAGCTACTGGCAGTGGTCTTGGCTATAGCACTGCATTATGCAAGACGTAGTAGAACTGAAAGAAGACTCAGAAGAATAATGGGAGAGTTACCTGTCTTGGGGTTAGGTTTGGAACATGATGCTTATCCTGTTAATGGTTGTGCAGAAAAAGGAATTTCAGCAGATATTGTTTGTCATTTGAAGTTTATGGTATAGAAAAATATAAAAGTCACATGACTAAAAGCTGGTTAAAAACGTGAAAGATAAATGTATAGCTTACTTACAATTCATTTCATATGCCATGTGATGAACAGATGCAACAAACTGGAGAAAATTTAGTTGCTCTGAGACTACCAGCCTTTTCTATAAACACAGGAAAGACAGCCTCTGCAATCAGGAAATCGGCTGTGCCTGTATCATAGTAAAGTTAACAAAATTTAGAATATTTACTTTTGAAGGTTTTAACTCCTAGCATTTCCCAGTCACCACAAGAATTGGCCTTCCTGTCTGGAAAATTCTGGGAGTTGTAGTATTTATATATGTGTCTTCAAGTTGTCTGTTGACCTATGGTAATCCCATGAATTTCAGAAGTTTTCTTAAGCAAGGATATTCAGATGTGGTTTTGCCAATTACTTCCTCTGTTATTCATTGGTACTACTTCATTCAAGTACTATCTAGAGCTGATCCTGCTTAAGTTTCAAGATCACAAGGGATCTTGTTTCTTTAGGGTATTTAGGCCATGTTCATATATACTTTTTCCTTGTGTCCATCTGTTCAGTTGTGTGGAAGTGTGAAAGATCACTTTTGTGTTTGTGAACCAGCCTAATGTCAATTATTGTTCTTTCCTAGTGAAAGCTAACAGCTTATAGTTAAATCTACAGATTCCTGTTTATATAATGTTGTACTGTCTGAAACTGAAGTCATGTCCACCACATGGTGATGTTATAGAAATCTTCCTTCTTTTTCCTATGAAGCTTCCCAAGTTCTCAGCTGAAAAAATATAAAGCCAAAAGACCAAAAACATAAAATAAAATAATCCATTCATTTTTAAATCACCTGTTGAAATCTCCATTAAAATGAACAAATATTTGAAGATTTAGTTCTAAATCTAGACAAAGATGTGGACAAGAAAACTAATTTGAAATGAAGTAGTTGCATTTTTTTTAAAAAAATAAGGTTTCCGGCTTATACTGAGTTTACTCTCTCTAAAGACAGAAAGATCTAATCCAATGAATACCAATGCATAGTGAAGTATAAAGTTCCGTACATTCAAATGGAAATGAAAGAAAAAGAAAGGAGAATCTGTGAATAGGATTATTGTACAGAACCACTTCCTTGAGATTTTATTGAAGCCTACAGACAATTGCACTCCATACAGTAATAAAACAAGCTCTAGTAGGGAGTCATGTAGTTCCACTAACATTGTTCAGAATCTATTGTGCTTCTACTCAGGCATTGTGCAAGAAAGAGTGAGAACTGAGTTATCATTTTTCCCAGCCAAAAAGTACTGGAATTAATCTTTCCCAACTGCTTTTGAAATCTTTAGTTGATAGTACTTGTTTTAATGGTAAGACTGACTTTAACAACATTGAATAATATCACTCAGAAAAACCCCCAGTGAATATGCATTATAAAGAATATCAAACAGAGTGTCAAATCCCAAAGCCTTTTCATATATATATATATATATATAGAGAGAGAGAGAGAGAGAGAGAGAGATGAGGGGGTGACTTTGGTGTCGAATCCATCTTAAGGCCTTTTCATTTGTCTATGTGTTTATATATGTCTTTAATAGAATTAATGATTAAGCCTTTTTGTGATAAAGAAAAAAAAAACAGAGTTGGCTGGACCCATACTAATTCATAATCTAGCAGATCATCCATGTTTATCATTCATCTGTACCCCATTAATGCAAGTTTGTGGAAGGCACAGTAATGTGAGAGAGCTCCTGGGTAATCAATCCCAGGGGCATAGATTGTAGTCACGAGTTCAGTGTGCACATAATGTTCCTAATCACGAGATTGAGACAATGCTAGAGATAAGGTAAAGTTTCTCAGAAGTCTCAATTTTTATAAGGAAAAAGTTTCTTTTTCCTTCAGTTTCTTCTTCACCCCTCCTCACTCCAACAAAACTACTTTGCAGCATTTTCTCCAAATATTCTCCACCATTGTCTTTGTGATGCCCATTGTTATATGTCCTCCAGCATGCCCAAGGAAGGTAATGTAAAGAATAGAAATGGATCCAGAGCTCTGCCAGCCTGCAACTGTGGCACAAATTCGTATCCTTGGATTAAATGAGTTCACAACAGAAGGATTTTTTAAAAGCTGAAAAACTTAGAAGCTGGTGAACAAAGAGACAAAAATTATTTGCATAATTTTTTTGGCCATCCTGGTAAGAGCCTGCAAGGACTTTAGATAGATCAAAGGTTCTTTTAAGGGAATACTCCTTCCTCAAAGTCTCTTTCCCTAGGATTGCTCTCTAATGCTAAATCCCTGTGAAGTTACTGATATAATATTTATAGAGAGAAGGGTTTATTTTAGAATCATTACTATCAATGGTCTGTAATTATATTTTTACATATACTGTATAAATGCATAGCGTTGGTAAAGCATTGCTATATTTTCATTATTCTATTTTGATTTTTTTTCACCTGTGATTGTTCGTTAAAATTCATATATGTAGGATTTAAAGTAAGTGTTTCAGACCCATTCAAGGTAATATATATGTATTATAATACTTCACATATAGTGATACATGGAAGCATAGCAAATAAAAGCTGCTTTTTCTTATCATTTTGGTTTGTTGTGTTCTATAAAGTTTCCTAGATACACATGTCAGTGAAAAAGAATGGAAGGGGGACCAAAGCCTTTATAACTCACAGCTCCCATAATGTATGCATAAAATTAGCTTACATTTTTTTTAAAAAAAATGAATAGATCTTTATTAAGCCATCCAATGCAATACTGTCAGCCCTCCACATCTGCCAGTTTCACTTTTGCAAATTTGATTATTCAGGGATTATTTGCTGTCACCTCTGCTGCCACCTCCTGCCATTTTTAAATAGGGATTGCAAGCCTCATGAAACTAAAACTGTGAACAACGCTTGTAAATCCGTATTAAAAATGGTGTGAAGCAGCAGCGGAGGTGGCAGTAAGCCCCACCAGCCAGCCACTTCTGCCTTGTGAAGGAACCCTGATGCCTCAAAGGAATCCACAGTGGATTGAATATGGTGATCATAATTTTTTTTGTGTTAAATATGGTTTGGGAGGGCCTAGAGTTATTCATAGTTTTTCCACATTCATGGATGTCCTGTGCCACTAACCCTAGTGAATGTGGAGGGATGAATCACAGAATCATAAAATCATACAGTTGGAAGAGACCCCAGTGGCTATTGAGTCCAACCTCCTGCGACGCAGGGACACACATCAAAGCATTCCCAACAGATGGCCATCCAGCCTCTGCTTAAAAACCTCCAAAGAAGGAGACTCCACCACACTCCAAGGCACCATATTGCACTGCTGGACAGCACTGACCATCAGGAAGTTCTTCCTGAGATTCAAGTGGAATCTCCTTTCCTGCAGTTTGAATCCATTGCTCCTCGTCCTAGTCTCTGGAGCCGCAGAGAGCAAGCCCACTCCCTCCCCAACATGACATCTCTTCAAATATTTAAACATGGCTATCATGTCCCCTCTTAACCTTCTCTTCTGCAGACTAAACATACCCAGCTCCCTAAGCCGTTCTCCATAGGGCATGGCTTCCCTCCTCTGGATACGTTCCAGCTTGTCGACATCCTTCTTGAATTGAGGTGCCCAGAACTGGACACAGTATTCCAAATGAGGCCTAACCAGTGCAGAAGAAAGTGGTACCCTTACCTCCCTTGATCTAAACACCATATTCCTATTGATGCAACCAAGAATCGCATTGGCTTTCTTGGCTGCTGCATCACACTGCTTACTCATGTTTAGTTTGTGATCTACCAAGACTCCTAGATCCCTGTCACATATACTGCTATCCAGCCATGTGTCCCTCATCCTATATTTGTGCATTCCATTTTTTCTGCCTAAGTACAGGACCTTACATTTCTCTCTGTTGAAATTCATTTTGTTAGCTTTGGCCCAGCTCACCAATCTGTCAAGGTCATTTTGAATTTTGATCCTGTCCCCTGGTGTATTAGCAACCCCTCCCAATTTGGTATCATCTGCAAATTTGATCAGCATGCTCTGCATGACTGTACTTCAAAATATGATGTATCAAGATTGCGTTCTAATCCCATTTCTATGTATTTTTTCTTTCTCATTTTCAAAATTACTAAGCATATTCAACAAAAAAACTACAGGTTAGCAAGTCTCAAGGTACTTATAGTAGAAAATGTTTTGCTCATATTTCCCCCCTTTTTACTGAACATGAAAGTAGCTACCTATAAAGAGCCAAAGAGAAGAAATATATGGCATACCAAACTGGCCATATCTTGGATGTCTATCAGGTGTATTACAAAGAATGATTGCCACTAACTGATCTTTCAAGTTTCAAGTAAAGGAACAAGAGTCAGAATGTCTGCCAATATCCCTTTTAAACCAAAGTGCCCCCAGCTAAGACTCATGGGAAGGAAAGACTAAAGGCACTTGATGGTGGTCACAGTGACTGTACATATAACTATGTTATCTCTGATAATACCTTTGGAAATAGCCAAGAAGCTCATTGGCTGAAACCAAATATTACACTCTGCTGCATCTGGCCCATAAATTGTAAATGTAGTTACTAAGGTTACCATATGAAATAAGGGATAGGGTTCCTGCCTCTTTAATAGTTGTGCAAAAGATAGAATTTCAGCGGGTGTTGCTTGCATAATAGGTATAACCGTGACATGTCTATTGCCTGTGCAAGGAGTAATTCTATTATTTTAATTAAAAGAAGTCTGGCTTTGTTTGCAAGAGCCAAGTTATACAGGCTGTCAAAAATAGAAGGTAATAAAGAAAATACTTTTTTAAAAAAAACTGTTGATAGGAAACAAAGGCTATGCTATCCTTTGCTTCTTGATACTAATTCCTTTCCTGATTTATTTTTCTTAACATTCTACTTCTTAAGAATATTTATTTCAAAATACATCTTGCAGATTTCAATGTGGTACTTATTTCCAATTTAGTGTGCTTAGATCTGGGATAAGGATTAGTTCTTTTCTTTCAATACTCCACTGGAAACAGTTAATTGGCATACTTACATGTCCTGTCTATCCTGTTTAATCATGGCCCCATTGCCTTTGACAACTGTGAATTTCAGTTTCTTTTGAATATTAACAAGCGTAACCTGTTGATTCTTATCAACTACCTTGCTTTTGTTTTAGGAATTTATTCTGGGTGAGTACCAGCAATGTGCTGCCAGTGTTACTCTTTGATCAATGAAGTATCCTGAAGCCAAGCCTTCATTCCTATATTACACTGTGTCAGCCAAAGGTTTTAAAACATTGAAGCTTCTGCAGTGTTATTTTTCTTCATTCTGTATATCATCCCCAGAGACCACCAGAAAATAAATAGATTTTGGATCCCAGTGATATGTCTGTACTGTGGACGTTTCCAGCTACTACCATGCACCTAGTCACTGAAAGAATATAAAATAGAGTATCATACAGGGGGTGGCACAGTCCAAGCTTTCCTAACATGATTTTAATTGATGGGCAGTCCATCTGTGGTGTGTCGCTTACAGATTTCAGTAGAGGTCTGCCTTCCTCCCTGCCCCAACTCCAGTGGCCCATTTCATGCATGTGAACCCACTGTGAACCATACTCTCTAGCTGACCCAATCTGGCAGGGACAATAACAACTAACCCTCTGTCATCCCACTTTTTCAACTGCTTTTAAAATATCTAACTTTCTCTTTCCTCCTCTCGCTTTGTCCCTTTGTCTTCAGCTTACTTTATTTTCTGCAAACTCAGTTCAAAGGACAAACGCAGTTTGTGCTTAGTTAAGATGGGCGGGGGGGGGGCAGGAGAGGAAGAAAAGGAAGGGTGAAATCTTGTCCTGCCCAGTGGGCTCAGGCAAAACGGCTTCAGCCTCTCCAGCTGTGTGTTTTTCATCATCAGTAACTTTTGCTATGTTGACCACATTCTAATGTTGTTTGACCAGGTGCATCACAGTTTTCATTTGTGACATGTTGATGCCTATGTGTACCTTCTACTGCTGGAGAACAGAAATCCAGCAGCAAACTATAAGAAGTCCTATAAAATAGGCATTTTAGCTACAAGGTCTGTTCCAGAGAGTGTCATTGGGAACTTCTGTTCCATCCCAGGTCTACTAAGCTCTGGGATGCCACAGGTTTACATCTTATTCCTGTGCACTATGCAGAATTTTGCAGCATGGTTTGCTGATAAATTATGGTGCTGTAGTCTGGAGGGTATACAAATACATCTTTGGGGACTCCCTACATAGAGTCATGGAACTGGACAGGGTTTCATGAGCCAACAGGCCTAGCCCCTGCTCAAGTGCAGGATCTCCAGCTAAAGCATCCCAAGCAAGCAGCTGTCCACAGTCTTTCTGGGGACATCCAGAGGGGAGCCCACCACCTTTCTAGGCAATTGGCTCCTTCGCTGAATACTCTTATTGCCAAGAAGTCCTTTCTAATGTTCAATCAAAATCTACCTGCCTGTAATTTCAGATTATTAGAACTGGTCCTACTCTCTGAGCCAGCAGAGAACAGACTTGCCCACTTCTCTCTGTGAAATCTTTTTGAGGTATTTAAAGAGTGCAATTATGTCATGCCCTCAGCCTTATCTTCACCAAGCTGAACAAGCCCAGCTCCTTTAACCTTTCCTCATATGTTCTGTTCATCCTTATTATCCTTCTCTGAATCTTCTCCAAATTGTCTATATCCTTCTTAAAATCAGATGCCCAGAAGTAGATGTGGCATTCCAGATGAGCCTTGAACAATTCAGAATATAGTGGGACTATTACTTCCCTCAACTTGGAAACTATGCTTCTATTACTGCAGACTAAAATAGCATTCACTTTCTTTGCTGAAGCATCACACTGTTGGCTCATGTTCAATTTAGAATCAGTGATAATCCCAAGATCCTTTTTGCATGTAGTACTGCTGAGCCTCTATCCTCCATCCTATACCCATGCATTTGGTTTATGTGGTCTAAATGTAGGATTTTTCATTTATTTCTATTGAATTTCATTTTATTACTTTCTGCTTAATTTACTAGTGTACCTAGGTCCTTTTGAATGCTGCCCCTATCTTCCAATGAGTTAGCCACTCATCCCAGTTTTGTAGCATCTGCAGACTTGATTAGGATTCCTTTTACCCATCATCTGAGAATCTGAACAAAAAAGAGTAACAGCCCTAGGATCAAAGCTGGAAACACTCCACTCAAAACTTCCTTTCAATTTGAAGCTTAGCCATTGATGATGATTCTTCCTATGAAATATAGCTTAACAGCATTTGATATTTGTTAGCAGTCTCCCATCCAAGAACTAACCAGAGCTGATTCTGCTTAGCTTCCAAGATCAGACAGGATCTGGTGCCTTTAGGGTATTTAGACCCATAGAGATTTGTATAACACTAGTTAATAGTGTTGTTGTAGTTTAATAATGTTCTTTGTATCAGTGATTCTGAAAATATAGTGACTTCTTAACTATTCTCATGTTCATACAAAAGATTTTCTCCACTTACTCTGAGTTTTTAGTTATATGTTAACTACTTTGCTATCCTGAATTGGATTTTTTAAAGGTATAAATTCAATGCAATCCTAGTGAAATCACAATTTAAACATTGCTTGGACATGTCAAGTATAGCATGTACAGCACTTTAACCATTTTGATGTTAGAGAAAAAGCAGATAAACAATCCCTAACTAGCAATGAAGAGCTACATCCAATTGCTAGTTAAAATTAGAATAGATACATTGAATCAATGGCATTTATGTGTTTATTTACAGCTTCCCATTAATTTAATGGGTCTGATCTAATTGAGAGTGCCAATAAGATTTAGATCAACAGATTTTACTAGGGAACATATCTTGTTGTTCAGCTGGTGAACGTGACTTTTTTTTTTTTTAAAAAAAATGCTATCTGTTTTAAAATGTTGTCTTAATACCTCCATGTATGTAATACTATGTGAGGGAACTTCATTTCAAAGAGTTCATGATGGGTGAAATAGTAGATAGGAAGTAGCCCTGGAGAAAGGCTGTGCCAGTGCAGTTTGTATTCTGGCAAAAACAATGATTTTTTTCATTAATAGAAAGAGGAGGGGGAAATAGCGCTGCTGTTGTTACAGGACATTTCCACATTATACTGTTATAGTGCTATTGTTCCCCTTTCAACATCCTGTGGAATTCTGGGGTTTATAGCTTACAGAGGCCAAAGAGCAATCTGGCTGAGAACTCTAAATGCTCCTCCCTCAACTGCAAATCCAAAGATTCCATAGGATGTTGAAAGTGGAATAATAGCACTATAACAGTGCGGTGCGGAAATGGCCTGAGAGTAAGTCAAGATCCATTTTTACTACAACCCCCACAGTGTGTTGCTAAGCATGGCCAGTAGTCCAACAAGCTCTGTTGCTTCCTAATAGGCTCACTAAATAATGATCCTGCCTGCCACCCACATCTATCAAAATGTTTTTTTCTTAAATTTACCATAATTAAATAGAGTAGTAATTGAAAGTCTGAACGTTTTGCTACTAACAGCCTCACAAGTTATGAGGTTTATACCTGGACTTTACATTCATAATGACTGAGGCCATTTCTGCCCTACCCTATGATCGTGCTATTGTTCTACTTTCAACCTCCTGTGGAATTCTGGGGTTTGCAGTTTACAAATTGCAAAAGTGCAGAATTCTGAGCCAGAGATGCCCTTCCCTAAACTACAAACCCCAGGATTCTATAGAATGTTGAAAGTGGAATAACAGCACTATAACAGTGTTGTGTGGAAATGGCCTCTAAATTTTAGTGAAAGTGGAATCATTTTCACATAATTTGAGGAACAAGGGGCTCAGCAACATTTCAACTTATGCCTTCCTTTGGATTTATTTATTTGCAAGCCAAGCTGTTTTCTTTTTCTTATCTATAAAATATTATTTGCCATTACGGTTGGATCTACTGGCAAAGGATATCTGATATTATAATTACACTATCATGTAAAATGTTAGAAATATCAATTTCCATAATCTTCCTCTAGGATTGAGTACCATGATAAGTGCTTTGGGGAACTGTGAGGGCACGGTCGGGAGATAAAGAAACTACAGCTGGAGAATCAAGTAATGGATATTGATCTTGATACCTTTGTTAAAAGGGAAATTGATTGCTGTGTTATGGACTCATTGTAGTGTCTTGAGGTGCTTCATGAAATCAGTAGCCTGACAATTCTGATAGTAATTTTTATTTTTAGGTAGCAATCTAAATATGTTTGCAAGCAGACACTAAGAGGAAGCTTGTATTGAACAGTCAATCAGTTGACTAGATACACTGTTACTTATTCCCAAATGATAAAACAAATTGCCTGATGATTTTGGAGTACCAACCAATCAACTTTTCTACAAAATCCTTAGCTATCCAGCTAAGTGTTGTTTGAATAAACTTCTTTGAGAAGACTGATAGCTTTTTCGTATGGCAACATCCCATTGATTTTAATGGGAGTGGCACCAATGTAAGTATCCTTGATTTTTATCTTTAGTTTTATCCTTGTTAGATTGGTTACTGATTCACTGTTACAATCCCCTTTTCTGATACATTATGCAGAAAGTTGTGTGGCCATAGGAAATATAAATTTCTAGTAACAATGTTAAGATTCTGATAAATAAAATCAAGTGGAAATAAAAGGAAAGATTTGTGTCTGCATTTTGCCCTGTAAACAGGAAAAATGGGGTACTGATAGTGTAATATATTTTAATAAGAGGCAGATTCTATAATGTATTTTAATATATGCTGTTGGCAAAATAGATCTCATATTTAGGCTGCTGTCTTGAAAATACTTACATGTAACATAAAACTGCACTCTGGAATGCATTGTTGTTCCACTTATATATTTGATATTCTCTCAGCTTAATTTTTAATGACAGGACAAAACAGCTTTGTACATTGTCTTTTTGTCATTTGCTTTAATTTCAGCAAGAAAGCATAAAAAGACAGCCTGTATAATGGACAAGTGGTTTCTGATGAGGTTTGTATTGTTGCTTGGGTGGAAAAGGTTATTAGTAAATATCAACAGCCCTTCCAAATATTGAAGCTGAGCTAATTATACTAGCAAAAGCCTGTCTCCCACACTTGCTGAACCTCAGGCTATGGATGAGGGAAGGGAAGTTATTCAGTTAAACTTCAAAGCTGAAATTACCTAATTTTGTGTTTTTCAGCCAAAACATAAACTGAACTCAGTTATCTTGGGAAAACCACAATGTGGCTTTTTAAATTTTAAATTTTTTTTAAAGGTTTATAAAAAAATGTATAGAAATGTGCATTTTAGGAAAAGTGCACATAGCAATGTATGTATAAGGAAAAAGAACGTCAAATACACCATATTAGGAGGACTACTTGCAAATTAGGTAAGATTGTATAAATATTTACATTACGACAATATTTGCATTAGGAAAAATGTTAAAAAAAGTAAATATGTTTTAAAACAAACTAGAATACCTAAGCAAATCTCTAAATTTATGGTGAACAAAATAGAAGATTGGTAAAAAATGTGAAACTGGGAAAATTCAAAACTGACAGTTTCATTTATCCCTATTTATGCATAAGAGTCACTGCCTATTCTCCCTCTTTAAGTGGATCAATATTTGTCCACTATGTTATGAGAATTTCTTAGGTGCTGCTATGAGAATCGCTTACGTCTCTGATAGTCAACTTCTTCCTGTGGATGGTAAAGGAAAGTGGAGAACAAACAGAAACTGAGAAAAACATTGATCATTTATAATTCATATATCAGCTGTTGCAAAAACTAAAACAGATCTACCCTCAGCCTCATTGGTCATATCCTAATGACCACAGTGAACATCTTGCCCAGCACTTTGCAGATAAAATCACTTGGATCCAATCTGACTTAGACATTACAAATGATGCAGATTCAGTGAATGTAACTTTGACCTCTACAATGATAATGGATACTTTTCAATTTGTACAACTCAAGAATATGGACAGGATTCTTGGAGATATGAGAGAGATCATATTTGTGTTAGATCCTTGTCCTTCCTGGTTTATTAAAAAACAGAGAGGTAGTGATTGAGTGGATAGAGAGAGTGGTCCTTGCTTTTCTAAAACAAGCATACCTAAAAGAGGCAGTTATGAAACCAGTATTAAAATAACTTACTTGGATCCCACCATTTGAATAAATATTGACCAGTGTCTAATATTCCACACGAGGCCAAAGTTCTGGGGAATATGGTGGCCTCCCAGCTCCAGAGGTGTCTGAATTAGATGGATTATCTAGATCTATTTCAATCTGGTTTCAGGCCTGGCTATGGGGAAGGTTGCCTTGGTAGATGACCTACTCTGCAAACTGGATGAGGGAATGTGTCCTGTTAGTTCTGCTGGATCTCTCAGTGGCTTTCAATACCATCAATCATGGTATCCTCCTGGAAAGCTTTCTGGGATGGGATTCAGATGCACTGTTTTAAAGTGGTTTAGTTTCTCCCTGGAAGGGCAAACTAAGAAGATGGTGTTGGGGAACTTCCGTTTGATTCTTAGGCCATTAATCTGTGGAGTCTTTCAGAGTTCTGTTTTCTCCTCATGCTGTTTAATATATACATGAAACAACTGGGAGAAGTTGTTCACAGTTTTGAGATTTTGTGCCATCAATATGCAGATGACACTCAATTCTACTACTTTCTGTCACAAACCAAGAAAGCTGTTTTGGTCTTTGACCAATGTGTCATCAGTAATGTACTGGATGAAAGTGAACCAATTGAAGCTTTACAGACAAGACAGAGGTGCTTCTGTTCAGTTGAAAGGCAAACCAAGGAATAGAGATTCAGCATGTGCTGGATAGGGTTCTGTGCCCCCTGCAAACTCAGATTTTCATCTTGGATGTTCTCCTGCATTTATTTCTGGCACTGGAAGTTAGGTTTCTATAATGGCCAGGACTGCATTTGCACAGTTAAAGCACCAGCTGCACCCATTGCTTGAGATGTCAGATATGGTCATGATGACACATGCCTTAGTTATATCCTGATTGGAACATGGGTTGCAACATGGGTTGGGATATGGGCTGTCTTTGAAGAAAGTTTGGAAAGTTCAGCAGGTCCAAAGAGCTTCAGTCAGATTGCTAACTGTGGCTGCCTTACAATTCCTTGCTGCAACAGCTCCACTGGCTGTTGGTATATTTCCAAGCATAATTCAAAGTGCTGGTTTTGACCTATAATCATCTATATGATTCAGGTCAAGTTTATTTGAAGGACTGTATTTTCCCTTTTGAACCTGCCCATGCTTTGAGATCTGTTTCACCAGCATCACAGGTAACATCTGTTACCTGATGTATCTATCCCTGCCAAATGTATCTGCCATCAAAGGCTAATGAATATTTTAGGAGCCCAGAAAGTCTTAGAAGATTTTATGACTGGTACCACTGATGATCCTGTCAAAGCCCTGATCAGTAGATGGAACCTAGATCTGATTAAGGCCATTGACATGAATGGTTCCAAAAGTCCTCTCTGACCTGATACTAATTGGGTCCCTTGGTGTACAGAGGACTTTAGGGGGCTGAAATGGGAAAGATGATAACTGGATGCAGATGGCAGAAAACTCAACTTGTATCTGACAAGATGCAGCATGGATAACATATTTATTCCTATAACGTGGCAATACTTGCAGCAAAGAAAGTGCTTTTCTCTGTATGTATTGTGTCTGCGAATTAGCATCCAGCTGAACATTTCAGGGTGGTGAGAGGTTTAACTCAGGCACCCTCCCCACTAAATCCTATTTTAGAGCCTTCAGTAGTTTGCTGTGATGCTTTTAATGATCATTTCACAGATAAAAGTTGTCAGATAAGAGCCGACTTAGAAGTTATTGTAGCAGAAGTTGACAATGGGGTATCCAGTGACACAATGAATAGGATTTTACTGAATCAGTTTCAGTTAGTGAGTACCACTGATGTGGACAAGCATCTAGGACAAAAAAGTAAAACAATCTATCCTCTTGATCCCTGTCCTTCTTGGCTGGTCATCCACGAAGGAGATGCAATTAGAATTCAATTACAATGTATTATTAATGCATCTTTTAGGGAGGGAAGTTTTCCATCTTGTTTAAAAGAAGTAGTGGTATGACCACTTCTTTAAAAGCCCTCTTTGAACTTTCTGGACTTAAACAACTATAGACCAGTATCAAATCTTCCTTTTTTTGGGCAAGATTATTGAGAGGAGAGTCGCTTTCCAACTCTTGGCAGTGTTGGATGGCACACATTGGCCCTTTCCGCACGAGGCTAGTGAGTCGCTTTGTGCCATTTCTTACCAGTTCTTCTGGGCTTGAAACAAGGTGGACTTTCCCTTATGTTCTTCTGCAGGGCTACTCTGTATGTTCCATGCTGATTTGGAGCAGTGCAAGTTCATAGATCCACACTATGAGGATGAGAAAATGCTGGCTATGTCATTTGTTGGGTGGGACCAACCGCTGAAGCCCGTCCTCTGCTGATCACCAGTTTGCATTGGTGCGAATGTGCGCATCTGCACCACTGCGAAAGTGCGAATTGGCGTGATCCAGAAAATTAAAAAAACGGTTTCTTCTGTTTTTCAAATAGCGCACTCCACGACCACTTGGGGGCGCATTTAATTGGACTTAGGTGTGGAAGGAAAGTAAATAATCTGAACCTAGTCTGTTCCAAGATGCAGACGACCTCCGTTACAAGACGTATTGACCCGTCTTAATTTCCTCATGCGGAAAGGGCTACTATCTAGACCCATTTAAAACTGGCTTCAGAGCAGGGTATGGAATTGAGACCTCTGCAGTTGCCTTAGTGGATGATCTTTGCTTTAGCATGGACAGGGTGTGTGTATCCCTGCTGCTGCTTTTGGACCTCTCAGCAGTGCTCGATATCATCAACCGTGGTATCCTTCTGTAATACCTGAGGGGTCTGGTAATCAGAAGTACTCTGCTTAAGTGGTTCCAGTCCTGTCTCTCAGGTAGATTCCAGATGATGGTGGTTAGGGATAGCTGGTCCTTCAAAAAAGGAGCTGCTAGATGGCATACTGTAAAATGCCATTCTATCCCCAATGCTATTCAACATCTACAATGAAACCCCTTGGAGAGATCATGGGATGCATGGGGTGCTATCAGTATGCTGATGACACCAAATATATTTCTCCATGCCCTCAAAAACAGCTTCAGCTAAGGATAATAGTGTGTCTCCTCTGAATGAATACCTGGAGGAGGTAATGGGCTGGATGAGGAAAAACAAACTGATGCTGAATCCAGACAAGATGGAAATGCTTATTGTCAAGCATCCTAACCTGGGTTTGGAGGTATGTCAACCAGTGGGATTGACACTTTCCCTGAATGACTGTGTTCACAGCCTGGGAGTGCTTTTTGATCTCTCACTCCAAATGTCAGCTCAGGTAGATGCAGTGGCCAGGAATGCTTACTATTGGTTTGGCTGATATGCCAGCTGTGCCCCTTCCTAGAGCTGGAGGACCTACAGATGGTAGTGCACACACATGTAACTCAAAGTTGAACTTTTGCAATGTGCTGTACATTGGGCTCCCTCTGTAACAAGTTCAGAAACTTTAATTGATTCAAAACATGGCAGCCAGCTTAGTTACTTGTATATCTAGGAGTGATCATATCATACCACTCTTAAAGTCACTCCACTGGCTGCCAGTTAGTTTCAGGACAAAGTGTTGGTTATTACCTTTAAAGTCCTACGTGGTTTAAGTCCAGGCTACCTATGGAATTGTCTCCTTCTGTATAATTTGTCCTGAATACTCAGATCCTTTGGGAAACATCTACTTCAACTGGCCAGGACTAGGCTGGCAATGGCCATGCAAAAGACATTTTTTTTCAGCTGCCCCTAGACTGTGCAATGATCGGCTGGAATAGATTCAACAGCTGAATATGTTGTCTGAATTTAGAACAAAATTAAAGACCAGGTTCTTCCAGCAGGTCTATCCTGATGATTTTAAACTGGGCATTTTGACAATCAATCTTAAATATGCATTGCCTATTTTTAGGTATTTGTATGTTGATATTTATTGTAACTGTTTTTAACTAATATGTTATATGATAATCTATTGTTGTCCCTTGCCTTGCTCCATGGGGAGAGGGCAGATTGATCTTGTATGTCTTAGGCTGTTGCCAAGCTTTTTGTTTACTCTTGTAGTTTTTTGTTACAACAGACAGGTATTAAACATGAGAGGGAAACCACATACAGTAAACAGAGTAGAGATATTGGCATGGGAAGGGGACAGGTTGGTCATGGATAGGCCATCTTCAAGATTGGGCAAATTATGGGCTGGGACCCCAGGGCTGAACCTACAATAATTCTGAATTTGATTCAGGCCTAAGCCTGGGTTAAGGCTGATCCAGCTCAACTGGATCCAGCTTATTTTGAGGGAATCAGACCTATGTTTCCAGGTTTCTCTTCCTCACCTTTATATAGCTAATCTTGTTGTGGTGGTCTATTTTAGTCCAACACAGACATCTATCTGTCTCCAGAAGTAGTGCCTTTAGCCTCTTTGCTGCCTTGGCAGTACTTGCTTAAGCAGTCTTGATATTGCTGTTCTCTTATTTTCTGATATATAGTGAGAGGAAATTCTCTAAAATATCATGCGGATGAGCTGGAAGATCATGGTATCAATCTTATGATCATATATCAGGAGATGAAAAATAATATCTTTCAATTCCCTTCTCACACAAGTAATCAGGTGATTCCCAGGGAGCCTTATAATAGCTCGGTAGCCCTGATAGAGGCTGTCAGTTTTAATTAGCTGCATTCTGATCCTTTACCCACAGAGGTCAGTGACAAAATTGCTACTCATGGATGTTTATGCTGCCAGCAAGATTCCTACAGTGACACCTATAAAATATGTCTTTACAGCCATTGTTGTGAAGAAAGGACTTGTCTTTTTTCCTCACTATCTCCCCAAAATATATTCAGTGCTGCTCTTCAAGGATAAAATTGTATATGAAACTAAAATTGGTGTGAAAACCTGTAAAAGTGGTTCAGAAAAGGTACAGTTAAATATTTATTCATTGCTTGCAATACATTTCTTCAGTTTTCAAATATTCCCAAATTTATGTAATCATAAAGGCAGCACTTATATGTTTAGGCAGAGCTTGGGAAATGTGCAAACAGTACCTTTTCAAGGCTCTGCTTTTAGAGTTACTACTGAAACATGACTTCCATGTAAAGTAATTTTCAGTATAGTTTTAATTTTTTTTTTTTAAAAAAACTTCCATTAATAAATTGCATACTCAAATTAACATGTTTGCTAAACAAATTTGGTATCATAAGCATTGTAATTAATAAAATACACTTCATGAAAATAACTAAAATAACTTATCGAGCATCATTTGAAAGGGGCATATTTCATTTTGTTCTCATAAGCCCTCCTGTGCCTTTGAACGCCACTCAACAGATAGAGGAAGGAAGTAACTAGAAATGGCTCTCCAGTCTCACTTCAAATTATTTGAGTTCTTCTGAAAAATAACATGAGGATTTGATGTTAATTTTAAGGTCAGAAGTGTCACACCCAAAATATAGCAGAGATTGCTCCCACAGCTTTGGAAGCATTCCCAGGCAGCAGAGAATAACTTAGCAGCAATGTACTGTAGCCAGGAAGAACTCACCCACGCCAATTGTTCTCTTCCATCAAGGAGGCAATTTATTCTTGAGTTACAATGTGTACATATTTACAAGAATCTCCAGAGGGCATTCCAGCTTCCCTTTCTGACAGAGCCTCCGACAGACATGTCAGGCACTGTGTGCGCTTGTTGGCTAAAACCCAACTACATTTATACCCACACTAGCTGATGCAATCCTGCCAACCTTTGCATTCTCCCCGTACCTGATGCAACCTTCTCCCCTGGTTGCTCATTAGCATGACTCAGCATGACTCAGCTAAAGTCACATTGCTCTCCACAGGTGCACTTAACAACCCACATCACAGAGTATTTTCTACAGGTTCGGTCCAACCTTTTCTGACAAGAAGGCATTTTCCTGTTCATGCCCATCTCAATGGGCCTTTCTCCAGGCATCCACTATGACTCTTACCATAGTCACTGCTGGAAATTGGTAGGGAAGAAACAGTGATGTGTGTATAGGGAGCAAAGAGAAGGGGAACTCACGACTTTCTTTCTTCTTCTTCCTAGGGAGTTAGGGAGGAGGATTAGGGAGGACACAAAGCCTATGGACCCATGGGAGTTCTGGTTCTCCCATGGAGTAGTGCAACTGATCTGAGAACTTTTGGAGAAGGAGAGAAGCTGAAAGGGGAAAGAGAGAAAAAACATGGAATTCTTCTGTAACTCAGAATTCATTCTGAATCACAGAATAGATGTGTTTCAAAACAATATATCTCCTTTGAGAAAGACTTCTATAAGCATCCAAAGTTGCTTCAGACTAAATTTGGAGAATTCCATCAGCATCTCTAGTGGTGACAGGTACAGCTTTCCCCAGCTTTACATCTCCATGCTTAGTGTGACTGAAATTGCTAGTAAAACTAGATGTATTCTCTGTTTCCTTCAGCAGTTCATACTGTGAGCAGATTTTGGCAGTGTGTTAGTCAAGACTCCTTTATAAACAGTGCATAATTAAAAATGGCCCTTTCATACTGAACAATTATATCTTGTGATGAATCCATTTTTTACTGTCATAGCAGCTTGCGATTGAATCCTGGGAAGTTTAGCAAGTGGTATTTAGAAATCTTAGTCAGAGAGCTCTAGCGCCTCATTAAACTATAAACCTTAAGATTCTACAGGAAGAAGTCATGACAGTTAAAGTGGAATTACAGGGCTAAAACTGTGTAGTGTGAAAAGGCCCCATATGTTATGCCAGATATATAAGGCTATGAGTTGCTGATGAATTCAAAGACGAAAAAACAGTACATATTTTCGCCATATCTCAGAGAAAAGAGGATGGTCTATTAAAGTAGAAAAGTAGGTAATAAGTTGAGGAAATAAAGAGCACAATTCTGAAAATGTAACTGTGATTCATTTGTTCCATTTTAATTCACTTGTTGGATATTGACTGTTGGTGCACAGTGTTCAACTTCAAAATTCCCTTTCATAAAGTCCTTCATTCTTTCCCGTGTGTTCTAAAGCCCATGCTTCTGTAACAATAGGAGGTGAGGGTTGGAGACAATTTTAATCTTGGCCATGCTGTGGGAAGAAAGTTGGTCCTTCATCACTGTTGCAGTTTGAACGTAGAGTGTGGTTTTTTGTGTCTATTTTTAAACACAGGCATGCACAGATGTGCTTAAGACAACAGGCAGTTTAGTAGAGGTTGAATATCTGAGGGTTAAGTTACTGCACTTTGCCCATTAAAATCCTATTTGGAGGCTTCACTTTGAATGCATTACAGATTTTAGGAAATTCATAGAATTTTTATTCAGGAATAATAGGGCAGTAACTATCATCTAAGCACTCATGTGATTTCTTTTCCCTAGAATATTGAGACAATAAGTATTAAAGGAAATGAGCACAGAAGTTGCATACTCACACTAACTCACAATGGCACTGTACAATAATTTTCATTGACCATAAATAGAAAATGTAATTTTGGAGCTGAAAGCTATTTTTATTATGATACTTTCCAGCCATTTGACTATTTGTGGAATGGTTTCTTTCCTGCTTTGAAACCATGTATTTGAACTGAAAAATAAAATAAGTCTGGCACTATTGAAGATTTATAGGAGCTTAAAATTGCATACTAACTTGATAGCAGACTACCTGGAAAGCAAATGTAATAGATTTCACAAAATAACTCATCTCTGCTTTTAAAAAAAGTGTGTGTGTGTGTGTGTGTGAGAGAGAGAGAGAGAGAGAGAGATTGAAAACAAGGCAATGATGAAGAACAAAAAACTGTTGCATGAAGGGCAAAGAACTTTGATTGCTGAATCCTTAAATTGTTTGGGATTAAGCATTCCATTGTAGGAGAACAAGAAACAGCAAAAGTCTTCTCCTGACCTGCAAGATAGCCAGATTTTTTGGCAATAAAGCTGACCCTTCAGATTTGTGAAAGCAATTTTTTTCCAACAAATTTGTGCATGCTGTCCAACACTGCCACATTTTGTGTGGACTTTTACAAATTAGAAACATTGGCTGGATTGTTTGCATCTTTTTCATTGATCAAGAGGTCATTCCGTGCGTGCTTTATGCCTATCAGTGTTTTGCTTCATGAAGCAGAAAGCCAAAAACTATTTCTGAACTTAAAGAAACATTGACCGAACACTTCCTGTCACATGCTTACACATGTGCAAGAATTCTCATAGATGCTGGTGATTTCTCAATAAGCCGTTTTGTCATTTCAAGACATTCTCTTGCTGAGAATGAAAAATTTTGGAAATATTCTTCATAATCCTATGCTGGATTTTATTATTTTTATTTGTCTCAATATTTTAGTTCTATCTGTTATTATAATATTTGGGGGCTTTTTTATCCCCCCATATATAGGTGCATGCTTTTAAACTAACATTTTAAACCAATTTTAACTGTCTAATTTGTTTTAATGTATTTTCAATATTGATGTTGTCCTAAATTCAATACTGTTTTAAACCATTTAAAATGATGTTATTTTTGCGCTACCCTTGTGACTTGTGATAAAGGGCAGGATAGAAATACTTCTATAAATAAAACAAATATTACTTGTATTTTGATTTTTTTTTTTACTGTTGATGTTTTATTGGCTATTGCAAGCTGTGTTGAGAAAATTTTACCATTAATGCTAGTTTATAATTAGAAGCCAACCAACCAACCAGCCAACCAAAAAAAATAAAATAAAAATCACATTCTTGCTTGTACAGAAAGATTTTGCGAGAATCTAATTGCACATGTGTTAACACCCATCTTTCTGCTCTTGCTGATGTTCCAGTTCATCTTTGTAACTTTGGATGTATCTATACCACACAACCATACCACTGTGATACCATTTAAATTGCTATGACTCTATTGATCTGAATCTTGGGATTTGTATTTTGAAGAATTCATCATAATTGTGTGTTATGGATTCCTTGTGCTATATAATTCAGAGGAATCCACAAGAGTTCTCCAGCAGATAATGCTCAGGAACTCTTCAGTGAATCGCACATGGAAGATGGCATAAGACACATCAATTATAGTTAAAGTGGAGTTAAAAGTCTATGACTGAATGGTGGGGATGACTCCCTCATATTTGACTAGAACCTGGATCTTCTCCATGGATTCTGCCTGAAGTATTCTTTCTTCTGCATGATCTAAACTGAACCTTGACTATCTTCATGTAAAGTTTTCAGAAAGACTTTCTCTAGTGTTGCCTTGGCCTTGCACACTATCAACTGGTAACTAGAAATTGCTTCTTTGCATGCTTAGTAACCTCATCTGTTTGTTTTTTCACAAAAAATGAAATTAGTGATTGGTCAGGTTGCTGATGGAATTGTCATTTGGGCCATAATGCATGAAGAGGTGAGGTTTGAAATTTTTCCCCCTCCTAAACCATAATCTTGGGAGAGGGAGAAGTCACCACTTCAGCACTACAACTAGCTGGGCGGGGGGGGAGCTCCTGTTTGTGCCAATTATTTTTTTCCCCTTAAAACTGACTATAGTACATGATGTATGTTGGGAAGATTATTTTTCAGGATTATAGTTGGGAGGGAAAGTATTAAACCTTGATACAGCTTAAACCCTGCTAAGGTTTCCTCCATGCTGCAAATCTAGTGCTGCATATTAATTTTATAAAAACCAGACAGGGTTTCTAATCATGCAATAAACATTACATCCAGTTTGACCTTCAGATGCCACCAGTTACACAATAACTGGCATGCAACAAAACTGAAAGCATTGTAATAAATTATTGAGTTATTTGCACATCTACAACCAGCTATCAAGAATGTGTCAGGATTAATACAGGAACAAAATAAATTTCACAGTCTGTTGTGATCTCACATTGTTTTCTATTTTGCTTGGAATTCTGATGACTGAACACTTGTCAGCCATGCTCCTCTCCTCCCCAGCTTCAGTCCAGACTTTTAAAAAAGTTTTGTTTTCCAAAACCCTTTTAGCGTTTCACTTAGCATTTTTTCCTGATCTTATAATATAGGATGGGAGGTAAATATTTTATTAAATAATATATTAAATAAATAATAAATGTAAATACTAACCCCATCTAAAGTAGTACTACATACATATGCATTGACTTATCAAGTTGCTATTCATTCAATAGATTTACTCCAGTTAGGATTAAACATTGGATTCAGGTTCTTGTATTTATATTCATATTCATATACCCTCTTATATGGTCTCCCTTCATTCTCCCTCTCTATGTGTATATATTCATAGAGATTAAACTAATGAGATGGAAACATTTTTGGGATGCTGTCAAAGACATCTGTTAGCTAAAAGCATTGTGGTTATTTTATATCCTGTTTCAAACTCTGCAAATAACAGGAGAAGAAGAAGAAAATACCTTTAAAAAAAGATTTTTGGAATGGCCTGGCATGAGGGTTTGCATCACACTGGCACACTTTTTCCTGACATTACTATCATAAAGATAAAGGTGCAAGCGAACTAGCTAAAAGCAAGAGGGAAAAACAAGAATTTGCACTTACAGAAGCACTTCATTAGTAAGGAGGTGAGGAAATTCCACTAGTACTTTGTTTAGGATTGAGATAGACTATCTAGGATTCCCAGGCCCACTGAAAGATTTTGTCTGTATTGGGAGAGTAAGACATCAAGCTCTCTCTTTCTTTCTTTCATTCTGTTTTGTGCTATTTGCATAACTTCCCTGCATATCTCTCATCTTTTCCCTTTGAAGCTAAGGGTATATACATACCTAGAAGGGGGAAAAAAAGCCAGACTGATGTTTCACTAAGATGCAAAAAGCCCACCCAGTGCTTCACCTTTTAAATAGTTTTTGAAAGGAGGTGGGTTTTTTTTGTGTGTGCACTTTCTCACTAAGCCCATAAGGACAAACCAGCAGCCCTTTCACATTACACAGTTATAGCTGTATGTACACAAATATAGCCTTAACTGCCATGGCAACATTCTCTCAGCTATCTAGCTGAGAATTCTAAACATCCTTTCATAAATTGCAGATCCAAGATTCCCTAGGATGTTGGCATGGTATTTGAAATGGAACTATAGCTATAATTAATTGTACAGTTCAAAAGGTCTCCAGACATACCTAGTGACAGATAATCACTGAAGCCCATGCTTCCCGTTGTCATTATGCCCATCTGAAGAACATCCATTGGGTTCTTATTGGAAAGAGTTTTTTGCACAAATGTTTTTGTACTTATGGAGAACTCTTTCTAACAATCATTAAATTGGTGTCAAGTGGGAGTGGTGTGTAATGATGCTGGTAGGTATAGCTAACTTGTGCAGATCTATGGCTTTCTCTTTACTTTTATTAACTCCTTTCTATTTACAAGTGAAAGAAAGAAATAATTTTCCTTATCTCTCAATCTCTTATGTATCAATTATATTTATTCTTTTGTTAGAGAATGTGCTAAACAAACAAATAGTTACAGTGGCAGTGTTAGAATATGTTTAAAAAACGTTTCAAACCATATATATTAAACATTTCTTTAGTAAATGCTTTTGTTGTTTTCTTATTTTAAAAAATTTGAGCAAAAATACATCTATCTCAGGTAATTCTTTTTCTGTTTCTCTCATTATTTGAAACTAAATTATTGAAGTATCATATTTTATATATTTCACCATTTGAATCAATGGGCATGTGTCATACTGTGTATATCTCAAGATTATCTTGATATTTCTAAATAAGATTTGTCAGTAAGATTTGGCTCCCAAGCCACGTGAAACATAAATTGACTGACTGACTGACTGACTAAATAAATAAATAAATAGAGTAAATAGAAAAAAAAATTGTGATGAATTTATAGAGCTCTTTTTTGGCCTTGGCACCACACTGTGCAATTAAAGTACAAAATCTATACAATTCATCCCAGTTTAAGATTTTTAAATAGAAGTTAATAAAGAATTTTCTTTTTTGCACCACTTTTTTGACTGAGATTGGTTTCACACAGTTTATGCAACAATTATAATCTAATATCATATTAAATTGGCTGGGCTGCTTGGTAACTCTCTTGAAATACCACCCCCTTTCCAGTCTTTGTTCTAGTTTTAATTTGGTTGTGGGGAAATTTGTACATGAATATAACTTCACCTTGTTGCCATATGTCATGTCCACCTGATTTACATGGTTGCTTTTCCAAGCTGAATGTAGGTTACATTACTTTTTGTTTCGGCAGCCCTGCTTGATTTGGCATCTATTTGTTGCAAATGCTACAGAATATTCATAGAGAAGCAGTCAACTAAAACGAATGGTATTTCAAGGGGATTTGAATGTATTTGGCTGAAAGAAAAGTCCACTTTTTTACAGTGTCAGAAAGTTATGGTTTGATGGACGGAGGTTTATAGAGATCTTTTCCCCAAGTCTCTGAAGCTTGTGACAGGTATGAACAAGACTTGCTGCCAGTTCCTTTTTTGCTTTTATTTTATAACTGTTTTAATTTGTTTGAGATTTAGCTTACATGTTATTTTAGATTTACTTTAGATTTTGTGAGCTCTCCAGGAAGCAATGACTATTGTGTGGTATAGAACTAAAGTTAAGTTAATGCACAGTTAAAGAATTATTCATGTTTAGATTTTGAACCCAATTCAAAATGGATTGTGAACCCTTTAAGTCTAAGTCAAACATCTTCATTCCCAATCCCCATTCATTTGTTTTGATGTATATGTGATGTGTGTGTTCTAAGAAATAAAACCATTTTTGCCCCTTCACTGTTGAATATTTTTGTGGAACTAGAGTAATCTATTGTCCTCTCATTTCCTTGAATTAATGGTTGAAACTATCAAGCACATTCATTCAAATGAATACTTTTCCCCCCAAGAATAAGGAGTCTGTAGCCCTTACACTTTCCCAAGGAATGTCTTCAGTTGGCATACATGCAGTACACAGCTTAGTAATATCTTCTCTTAACATGAAATTTTAAACACTATTTGTGTAAAAGCACAATCCCAATTTGTAGGACCATCTGTTTTTAATAGCTGGGTCTTGCCATTGTCTCAATTTGTATTTCATAAAACAATGCTTTTCTTGCCTCAGAAAGTCTTTTTATTTAACACCACAGTATGGAATGGGATCATAGTCAATATTCTTTTCCAAATCCATTTGACTGTAAAGGCTTTTTAACATTTTCTCACCTGCCCCAAAGGCTGCAGTTATGTTCTTATCAGTACATCAAGGAAGTCTGTTATCTTCTGTAATAGTATATCGGCCTTAACTAGTCTTTCTGCTAAAATGGCTTCCACTGTACTTTTATCGTCCTGTGCAGCCAGGAGTACCTCAACCATGGTTTAAGATCACAGAGAAGTATCCTTCTTTGAACTCAGTTTGCTCTTCCTATGTACAAGAATGCAAATGAGATGGAAGGTGCCTTCAGTTAAAGGTAGCCATGATTTGTCATTTATTATGGAGAGGCTTGGTTTTTCCCACCTCTACTTTTTATTCCACTGGTGGGCAAAGCATGTTTTATTCAGATAGTCTTTTGGCTATTAAATGGTTGCTTTGCAAGGTTCTTTTACTGCTATTACATTGTTTTAACTGTTTCTTGTTTCAAATAGGTGAACTTAGTAGCTTTAAACTTTTTTTAACTTAAGATTGTTTTTAGCTGCATTTTGTTCTAAGCTATGTTCCAAACTGGGGTTCTTTATTGAGAGAAAGGCAGGGTAGAAAATAAATAAACATATACATACATACATACATACATACATACATACTTGCATGTGAAATAAGTTTCTTTCATTACTTGGATGAACCTTGACTGCTTTTAATACAGGCCATATTCAATTTGAATAGACTATGGTTTGCTGCTATGAGCTTGGAATTACATATCCATGATCTCTTCTTGTTCTCCAGCGTGGCCATGTGGAAAAGACTGGAAACGTTTTCCTCTGTTTTAACTAACAGCAATTTGCCATCATGTTTGAAACAGGAAGAACTAGGTTATTTGGGGGGAAAAACCCAGTTCATTTCTCTTCTGGACAAAACAACAAATGGAAGTTACTTTTGAATGGATGGTTCACATGCTTCAACACTTCTTGCTGCTGAAGTAGAGAGATACAGACAAGGCTCATGGTTTATCATTATATTAAAGCCTAGCCTAATGGTCAGCATATATCCAGAACAGAATGTTGAATCTATTGCAGGAAGGAATTGGATTATTTTTCCATATTATCCTGCACTCTGCTATGCTGCTGAGCCTGACTGTTTGATCTTTCCAATGTCAAACCCTTAACCTAGAAAACCTTATTGTCCATGATAGATCAAGCAACTGATGGCTACTAATTATGATATCTGTATAGTACCTTCAATTGTGGACGGAGATGCTTCCTTAATTCCATTTTCTTGAGTTCATGAGAAGAAAGATGCTATTGTTCTCATGCTCTGCTTGGGGATGTTGTACCGGATAGTTCTCTGGCAGACTTGTCTTCTGTTCTTACATCATTTATTTTGATTATTTGGGCTTAAAACTGTGTGTGCGCACACATAGAATCATAGAGCTGGAAGAGACCCCAGGGGCCATTGAGTCCAATCCCCTGCTATGCAGGAACACCCATCAAAGTGTTCCCAACAGATGGCCATCCAGTCTCTGCTTAAAAACCTCCAAAGAAGGTTTTTTGAAGGAGACTTTACCACACTCTGAGGCAGCATATTCCACTGCTGGACAGCTCTGCCCATCAGGAAATTCTTCCTGAAATTCAAGTAGAATCTCCTTTCCTGCAGCTTGAACCCATTGCTCCTTATCCTAGTCTCTGCGGCAGCAGAAAACAAGCCCGCTCCCTCCTTGACATGACATCCCTTCAAATATTTAAACATGGCTATCATGTCATGGGTGGTGCAGATTCTTTTATAATTAAGAGAACTCTTTTACTTACAATTATGTCTTACATTACTTGTGCTGGCATGAAAAAAATGCCCCCTCGCATCAAGACAGACTTCTAATTAAGCCTGGGTCTTAAAACAGAATTTATTGGTCATGATCCCGTTGGTTAATAGAGCTATGCCAGTGTAGGTGATGGCAAGGACAAATGTTCATGGGCATGGCCACATGCAGGGGGCAGGTTTGGAACCAATAACTATCAATAAAACTGTCTGATTGATTCCCAAGTTGCTTGCATGACAGTAGAGAAGACTTTTTTTTCCGGGATAGAGATGGCTTACTTTTTAGCCATTTTGCATTTGCTATACATTGTTCCAGAAAGTGACTTATTCAGGCTTAAAAGCATGTAAATAGTCACTAAGATGGGCAATTGACTCTATTGTTAATTTGGAGGCTGGAGATATTCACATAGTATTAGTACAGCAATTGCTACTAGTTTGTTGTATACATATAGATTTATTTTTTAGGTTTACATTAGGTTTACATTATCTATCTGGCCTAGGATAGTAGATAAACAGACAATGTCCTACAGAATTTACTGTGTCTTGTCTTTGTCTGGTTAAAAATTTCATTGCAATCTTTTAAACATAATTCTGTGCCTTTGCCTGTTAATGGTAATAGATTTCTCATCTATCTCTCTTCTGCACTACTATAGCAGATTCAGACAAGGGCAACAAGGTTTATAAGAGGTATAGGAAGTAAAATATGTGAGAAAAGGTTGAAGAAGCTGCACATGTTCAGCCTAGTAAAGAGAATACTGAGGGGTGACAAAACTGCACTCTTTAAATACCACAAGGGCTATCACAGAGGGGAGGAGGCAGGCCTGTTCTCTGCTGCCCCAGAAGTAAGATGACGTCTAATGGTTTGAAGTTACAGGATAGCAGATTTCAATTGAACATTAGAAGGAACGTCTTGACACCAAGAGTGGTTTGGCAATAGAAACAAATACCTAGAAATTGGGTAGGCTCTCCTTCACTGGACATCTTCAGAAAGAATCTGGCCAGTTATCTGTTTGGGATTCTTTAACTGGGTATCCTGCACTAAGCTGAATTTGATGGTCCATAAGACCCCTTCCGATTCTGTGACTCTATGACCCTTTTCGCACGGGCTTTCTGTCGTGCGACAGCCCCATGAGCCGAGCGGGAACGTCACTCTGCACGATGCACTCCCACTTCCGCCGCGCTCACGGGGCTGCAGCGACGCGATCGTGGGTTTTTTGATTTTTGCCTCAAAGCGAAAATCACCCACACTTGCGCAACGCTCCCGGCACCCACGCGCACTTACCTCCTGTTGGGGAGGCGGCCGGGTCACGCTTCCTTCCCTCCGCCCCTGCGGAAGGAAGGGGCAGGGCGGGGTGCTAGCGCGATGGACGCGACAGCCTCCTGCTTCGCGCGAGGGGGGGACAGACGCGACAGCCTCCTGCTTCACGGGGGGGACGGACGCGACGGCCTCCTGCTTCGCGCGGGGGGCGGCGGCTCGCAACAGCCTCCTGCTTCGCCTGAGGGGGAGGGCGGCTCATGCGAGAAGGCTCCTCCGGGAGGCTGCCGCTTCCCCCTCGTTCCTTCGCCTGCGGAAGGAACGAGGGGGGAAACGGCAGCCTCCTGAAGGAGACTTCTCGCGCGAGAAGTCTCAATGAGAAAAGGGCCTATGACTTTGTATTGTTTCATGCTTGAATGGTTCAGTCCACCATGACCTTTGGATTTTGGGAACAGTTACATCTTTTCCATGAAGTAGACGCCAGTTTATGAATGCTAATTCCACAATAAACTCTTTAGTCTTTAATGTGACACAAAGCTACTTGTGATTCTGATGCAACAGATGAACCCAGATTTCCTCTCCTGGTGGTGGTGGGGAGACAAATACTGCAACATAGCTAAATTGGTGTAACATAGCTTAAACTGGTGTTGCAAAACCACACTGGATAAATTAATCTAGTGTTCCAGGACAAAGATCAGGATTTCTTTTCTCAACTGGCTTCATAATTTGGCACTAATTTCAATAGCATGTTTCATAGAATAATTAATGTATATGTTAATTAAGCCATTTAGCATGAACTAAAGAAATATTTGTAGCACAGTTCTAGGCAGGTTTGTATCCCATTAAACTCAATTAGACTTTCTTCCAGGAAAGTGTGAATAGATGGTACCACAGCCCTAAATGCTTTCCATCATAATCAGTGAGGCAAGGGGAAAACTTTGCACTATTTAAGTGAATGTTTATGAGAACATCCTTTCAATCTTAGGCCATTTCTGTACTATACTGTTATAGTGTTATTATTCCCCTTTCAACATCCTGTGGAATTCTGGGGTTTGTAGTTTACTGAGGCCAAAAACCTCTCTGGCTGAGAATTCTAAATGCCCCTCCCTAAACTGCAAACTCCAGGATTCCATAGGATCATGAAAGTGGAATAATAGACCTATAACATTGTAGTATGGAAATACCCTTATAATGTATTTCCAACTAATTTATCTGGAGACTTTCACTATTTTGAGTGGAATTACTAAACTATATTTAAAATGCACTTTAGGAAATTGTGACTTTTTTTTCTCTTTAACTACAATAACGATGTCAAACAAAACATGTGATTAGTTAATTCAGGAGCAAATAATTTGCATTCTTGACTGAACTTCTGAATGGCTGCCTGAGGAACACAGTGAAAAATCAGAGCATTTTAAGTGTCACTCCCTCCTTTGTAGATCTCCCAGAGCACTGTCCTGCTTATAGTAGACAGATAGCAAAAGACAGAAAACCAAGGGTCTATGATAATTTCCTAGAGGAATATGTCCAGTCTTATCAATCCTATCAGGTAGGATGGATTTGTTGCATTGAGCTTCCTTGGTCAACAAACAAAAGACATATCTTGTGATGTTGCTGTTAAGGTTTGTTGCCAAATGTGACTTAATTTTTTATAGATGAATATCAAGGGATGTATTAGGATTTAACTTTATTATAAGTGTTATTGCTCTTTGCTCAATGCCTCGTCTATTTTTAATAGAAAGATGGGATATCAGTAAAATAAATAAATAAATAATAGCAGGAGGATGTATTTTTCAAATGGAAATTTATAACAGATTCACATCTTTCTGAGAAATACTGGTTCGGAAAATGTTGGTCCCCCTATTTTTTTATTATGGGACAGGACTGTTAAGTTGTTGATTCTCTTTTCACTTGTATAAATTTCAGAATACTCTAGAAACAGATAGGAAACTTCCCAACTACAGCTGCCCCCTGTGAATTTGTCTCATAGTAACTGTTGCACTGTTTGAGAGATCATGCTACACTTCTTTCTGACATGCTTGAAGAGAATGTGATTTTAGATACCAACCATTCTATATCCCAAAGCATAGGCCACTCCAGTATTACTGCAAGGAGATGAAATTATTTTTTTATGTTTTGAACAAAATGAATACTGCTTTATTGTAATGACTGTCTATAGAAACATTCTTCAACAGGTTTGTACAGACAGTGCAGAATCAGAAATGTAGAAATGAGATGGACTTCCGGTGGAGGAGACGTGGCGATCGGTTGGGAACCTGTGGAGCTGCAGTTTCCTAACATCCCAGAGAAGTCAGAAACTCCGTTTTAAAAAAACTTCCAGAAGGAGCAATAAGAACCCCTGGCAAGGGGATCTCAGGGGCGACTCGAGGGGGACCCGAGATCAGTTGCCGGGTGCTGGAGGGTGGAAAGGAGAAACCGGCACAAGGAACGCACTGACGGGATCGTAGAGCCGCCATTACCTCTCTGGGAAGCCTTTTCTTTTTAGGCTTTGCCACGAGCCACCGCTAAAAATTTAACAGTCCTTAAGACATCTGGACGTATTACTATACATTACTCACCATTGGGGTAAGTGGATCCAGCGTTATCTTTATAGAGAAGATTGTTTGATAGAGGACTCTGACTTGGTAGAAAGTGTTGCTGGGGAGAAGAGACTCCCAGACACGTGGAGCATTGAAAGTGACTTAAATGTCCTGAGTCATCAAAAAGTTGCTGTATAATAGAGTCTGAGATAGAGATTGCGATAGAAATTGGAACTGAATCCTGTATTTCTTTGGACTGCATTCTGTATTCCCCCCCCCCAAAAAAAAAGAGAGAGAGAGAGAAAGAGAGAGAGAGAGAGAGAGGAGACACGCTGTCCCCTGAGATTAAAATGGAGGCTTGAGAGGATGCGGAGAGACAGGATAGAGACGGAGAGTGGAGAGGGGAGAGTGAAGTGGAGAAGCGGAGAGACAAGGGGATAGAGAAATTGCTACTGAAGTGGGGGTGAAAAAGCTGGAAGCAAGACGGTGAAAAGGAAAAGGAAAACTGAGCGACGAACGATTGAATGCTGTGAGAGAGTGAAGGAAAGGAGACGAGGTTGTGGGGAGAAAGAGAGAGGACGAGGCGAGAGTGAAGGAGTGCCGGTTGATGACAGAGGTTGAGAGGACTGAAAGACGAACTCCGGTAGAGAGAGAGAGACGAGGAGTGAGCCCTGAAGGTTGGGAGCGGAGAGAGAGTGGGGAGCGCGGCGGCAAAAAGAGGTGATAAAAGCCAGCAGAAGAGGGAGGTTTGAAGGACGTGTGAAAGAACGAGGCGGAGAGAGAGGTAACGAAAGGCTAATTGATGAGAGATAACGAAGATCAGTAACGAGAGTAACGGAGGGCAAAGAGGAAGAGAGAGTGACGACGAAAGATTAGTGGAAGAGAGAGATCTTGCCCGAAGCTAGTGGATGAGAAAGACGAGGAGTGAATCTGAAGTTTGAAGGAAGATCTGGAAGACCGGATAGAGAGGTAGAGAGAGAAGGAATTTGACACCTAGACGACATCTTGCGGAAAGGAGACACATTGAAAGGTAGTGGCAGAAGGTAGAGAGAAGGTGAGAGAAAGAGAGGTGAAAAAGACTGGCAAATGAGAGTGGCCGAAGATTGAAGGACGCTGAAGGAGGCTGAAGTAAGTAGATGAAGGTGAAAAGTGGAAAGTGAAAAGTAAAAAGTGGAGAGAGAGGTGACGAAGAGCAAACAGACTGAGTGGAGATAGAGGTAATTGGGAAGCAGAAGCTCTCCTGGTCGAAGTTCTTTCTAGAAAGATTGTGGGAAAGAAGACATCCTCAGTGGCGCTGGAAACTCTCCTTCCTTTAAGGCAGAATCGACAAAATGATGGGAGCTGGAAAAAGGAAAGCTGCAACTGGGGCTCAAACACAGATTCAGACACTGTTACAAAGAAGAGCTTCGATAGAACTTAAGACACCAATTACAGAGACAAAGGCAACATCGTCAGAAAGTCAAGGAGCAAACCAAAGTGGAGGATCAGATATTATGGAAGAGATCAAAAGATTAACTATGACTTTTAAAAATGAAATGAGGGAGATGAAAACAGAAATGAAGCATATGAGGGCTGAAATAAGAGCCGATATGAAAAAAGAAATGGAGACGACAGAATTAAAATATGCGAATGAGAAAGTTAAAGAGATAGAAGAGAAAACAATGAGATTGGAGGAACAAGTAATAAAAACGGAAGAAAGGACAGACGACTTAGAGAAAACAACATTATTAATGGACATTAAGAATAGAAACAAATCAATTAAGATCAGAGGAATGCGGGAACAAACACAAGAAGACTTATATGAAAATCTAATTCGACCATTGACACAATATATTGATTGGACTCCAGAACAACTAGACCTGGAAATTGACAGGATTTTCAGAGTAAATTCGGCGATAGCGAGAAAAAGAAATATGCCACAAGACATCGTGATTTATTTTCTCCGGGAGAGAGTGAAGGATCTGGTCATACAGCAAAGTTATATGAAAAAATTTGTGATAAAAGGAAATGAACTTAAGATCTTTAAAGATGTCCACCCAATTCTGTTAAGAAGACGAAGAGAGTATGGCTTTATGACACAAGCCTTAAGAAAACAAGGAGTTCGATATACATGGGAGAAGACAGAGGGGATCTCCTTCGTGTGGAAGCAAAGGAAAGTTATCTTGAATACAGTTACAAAAGCAAAAGAATTCTGGAGAAAGCACAAGGCAGAACTGAATAACGTAATTGAGGAGACACAAGAACAAGAACAAGAAGAACAAGAAGAAGAGTGTATTAAAGATAACTCAAAGCATACACAGGAAACGGAGAAATCGAGGAGGAAACAAAGAGAGAGACAGGAGCAAACAGATCGAAAGCAGAAGGAAGAAACAGAGGGTGAACAAGAGGAGGAGTCTGAAGAAGAAGGGAAGACAGCAGGAGAAGAAGAATTAAATTCCATTGATCCCGAAATAGAAGAAGAAGGAATAGATGAACCAGAAGAAACTGAATAGTGAGTAAGAATTTCCTGGTCAGAATGAAATTAAAATTTTTGACTTGGAATGTTTGGGGAATAAATTCCCCATATAAAAGAAAATGTGTGTTTCATATGTTAGAAAAATTAAACGTGGATATAGCGGCAGTACAAGAGACCCATATTAAAAATAAAGATTTAAAATACCTTAGAAATCCCAAATTAGGACTGTCATTCTCTTCATCAATAGATAAAAAGAAAAAAGGGGTGACTATATACGTAAATAATAAATATGAAGCAAAACAGGTGTTTAATGATGAATTGGGACACTGTGTAATTGTGGAAGTAGTTATAAATAATCTTAAATTAATGGTAATAGGAATATACGGGCCTTTAGAAAATAAAGGTAGATTTTATTCAAAACTGTTAGAAAAGCTGATTGAATTAGAGGTAGATAATCATAAAGTGATTATGTTGGGAGATTGGAATGGGGTATTAAATCCACTCTTAGATAGATCAAAAATTAAAGATAAACAAGATATTGGTAGGAAAAATCAAGGTAAACTCCCAAAAGCATTTTTCGCTTTATTGGATCAGTTAACATTAGTAGAAGCCTGCAGACAGGTGAATGGGGATAAGGAAGAATATACCTATTACTCGGGGAGATTTAAGTCCTGGTCCAGAATAGATATGGTTTTTTTATCAACAGAATTGGTTAAAAATATAGGGAAAGTGGAAATACTACCCAGAACGATATCAGATCATTGCCCAGTTTTAATAATCATTAATCAGGGGAATAAGAATTATAATTGGCGGTTAAACGATAGTATATTAAGAAATGAATCAGTGGTAGGGAAAGCAAGAGAAGAGCTTAAAATTTTTTTTGAAAATAATATGAATAAAGGTCAATCAGAGCAAATAGTATGGGAAACAAGTAAGGTAGTAATGAGGGGATTTTTTATAAGCCAACAAGCATGGATTGTAAAATGTAAAAAAGTGAAAGAAGCAAAGATACATGAGATGTTACAAGATAAAGAAATGGAGTTAAAAAAAGATCCACAAAATGATAGAATATTAGAAGAATTACAGATGTTAAAGAAACAATTAACACTACTAATGAATAATGAAATAGAAAAAAAAATGAAATATGTTAAATAGAGACAGTTTGAACACGCTAATAAAATAGGAAGGTGGCTGTCGTATAGATTAAAGAAAGAAAAAGAGAAACGCTATATTAAAGAAATAAAAGAAGGCCAAAATACTTTCCATCAGCAAAATAAGATTAAAAATACCTTTGTTAAATATTTTGAGGACCTGTTCAAAGAAAAGGTTCAGTCAAAGGAAGTAGAAAATAAGATGATAGAATTTTTGGGAAAGACAAAGATAAATAAAATTTTAGATAAGCAAAGAGAGAGATTAGACAACCCAATAACATCGCTAGAAGTTAAGAAGGCAATTGGAAAATTGAAAGTTGAGAAGGTTCCTGGACCAGATGGTTTTACGACCCTTTATTATAAGACATTCCAGGAAGAATTAACACCCCTACTTGTTCAAGTCTTAAATTCAATTGAAAACAATAGATTCCCGAATACATGGAAAGAATCAAATATAAGTTTAATTCCTAAAGAAGGGAAAGACCCGAAAGATAAAAGAAATTATAGACCAATTGCATTGTTGAACACTGATTACAAGATTTTTGCACAGATATTGGCAGATAGGTTAAAAGAAATTTTAGAAAAATGGATTCACGAGGATCAGAATGGATTTCTTCCTGGAAGGCATTTGAAAAATAATATAAGAATTATCATTGATACAATAGAATATTATCAGAAACATAATCAAAAACAATTGGCATTAATCTTTCTGGACGCGGAAAAAGCTTTTGACAATGTTAATTGGTCATTTATGTTTGCGATAATGAATAAAATGGGAGTGGGGAACAGATTCATGGAATGGATAAAAGCCATATATAATGATCAAAAAGCAAGCTTAATCATAAATGGTGAAAGAACAAAGCAATTTGGAATATATAGAGGTACAAGACAGGGATGTCCCCTTTCGCCTTTGTTATTTATTATATGTATAGAAGTCTTAAATAATAGTATTAGGGATGAGAAGTTAATAAAAGGAATTAGAATAAAGGAACAGGAGATAAAAATACAAGCATATGCAGATGATTTGGCTATAATTTTGGAAGATCCAATGAATAGTATTAAGAAGTTGATGGAAATATTACAACAATTCGGGGACATAGCCGGGTTCAAAGTTAATAAGGAGAAATCTCAAATAATGACCAAAAATATAATGGCAAGGCAAGAAAATGATCTGACAGAAATTTCAGGATTTAAAGTAACGAGAAAGATAAGATATTTAGGGATAATAATAACAAAAAATAATGTAGACTTATTTGACAACAATTATAAAAAGATTTGAGGTGAAATTATGAAGGATATGAAAAAATGGAGCAATTTGAATCTTTCCCTATTAGGTAAAATCTCAGCCATTAAAATGAATATTCTCCCAAAAATGATATTTTTATTTCAATGTTTACCTATAATACATAATGAGAAACCGTTTAAAAAATGGGAGCAGGATATGAATAAATTTATGGGAGGAGACCTAGAATTAAAATTAAATATCTAAAAGACATAAAAGAAAGAGGAGGTTTAGCACTGCCGGACCTGAAAATATATTATGAAGCTTCAGTAATAAATTGAATTAAAGATTGGGTGACATTGGAAAATCGAAAATTATTAAATTTAGAAGGATTTAACTTGTATTTTGGTTGGCATGCTTATCTATGGTATGATAAACATAAGATAAATAGAGAATTTATGGACCATTATGTTAGGAGATCGATTATAAGGATTTGGATAAGAGTAAGAAATAAATTATATACAAAAATGCCAGGTTGGGTATCCCCACACAAAGCATTTCATTGGTTAGAAAAGAATCAATTGGGGAAATGGGTTATGTATAAAGATATAATCAAGAGAGAAGGAAATAATATCAGATTAAAAAGCAGTGAAGAACTGATTGAAGAGGGATATAGGTCACATTGGTTTCTCCATAGGCAATTGGTTGAAAAATATAAAATAGATAATAAGAATTGGGGAATAACATTAGAAGAGACAGAATTAGATAAACTGATGAGAGTGGATGTAAAATGTACAGTGAGTAAAGTATATAAAATATTGCTAAATTTAGAAATGGAAAAGGAAATTGTAAAAGATAACATGATAAATGGGCTCGTGATATAGGATATTCAATAACTCTACAACAATGGGAACGTGCATGGAGTTTAAATCATGAATATACAAGAAGCTATAATTTGAAAGAGAATTTTTTCAAAATCTTTTATAGATGGTATTTAACCCCTGTGCAGATTGCTAGGATGAAGAGAATGAAGTCAACAGCCAAATGTTGGAAGTGCCAAAACATGGGTTCCTTCTTCCATTGTTGGTGGACGTGTGAGGAGGTAAAAGGGTTCTGGATAAAAGTGCATGAACAGATGATGAAACATTTAAAATGTAAATTTCCAATGCTTCCAGAAATTTTTTTGTTAAATATTTAAAGAAAGAAAACTAAGAATTATAGTTACAGATACTGCAATCCCAAGCAGTCCCTTCTCTGGCAGAGCCCAATATCAGTCAGTATCAAAACATGACTTGAAGCAATAGTGGATTTCTTGCACTAGCAGAAGATGAATTAGATGAACTTCAAGGCCCTTTGTAACTCTATGATTCTACCCTATGATAAATCTTACTATCCTGACTATCCTAGGTTTTAGTACGAATAACACTGTAACGACAAAATTCCAGAAAGGTTTTCTTTCCTTGATATGTCTGTGGGGCATATTTGAATTTTTAAAAATCATCATTACAAAGCACTTGGTAGTAAGATTTTTGTGAATTAATGTACATTTCCCCCCCTGGTTGTCTCTTAGTGGAGGAAGTATGTATCTGGATAAGTACTTTCACTCTTGCACCTGTAGTTTTTTTGTAGCTCAAAATTGCCCTCCCCAAGCTGATTTTTCTTTGGTAGTAGGAGGAAATGATGGGTCTCTCAAACCATGCTGTATCTTTCTCACTAAAAAAAAGAGGTTGGAAAACATGATTGTGAATTGACAGGATGAATATGATTAAGTACCCTTACTCTACTCTGAGCTTGAGAAAATTGCCAATTAAGATGAAAAACAGCAAACTCTAATTCTTACTCACGGTAGAGAAAAGAAACATGGAACTTGTCACTGTTGTTGTTAACTGGCATCAAGCTGACTTGACTTATGGCAGCCCTATGAATGAGAGACATCCTGTTCGCATCTTGCAAATTCAGACGCATGGCTTCCTTGATTGAGTCTATCCACTAGTAATGCAATATTCCTCTTTTCCTGCTGCATCACCAAATGTTATTGTCTTTCCTAGTGAGTTATGTCTTCTCATGATATGGCCAAAGTATGATAGTCTCAGTTTAGTCATCTTGGCTTCTGGGGAGAGCTCAGGCTCTATTTGCTCTAGGATTCATTTATTGGTGTTTTTAGCATTCCATGGAACCCTAGTACTCTTCTCCAGCACCACATTTTAAATGAGTTTATTTTCTTCATATCAGTTCATTGTCTTGCTTTCACAACCATACATAGAAACTGGAAATAAGATGGCATAGACAATCCTAACTTTAGTATTCAATAATATATCTTTAGCCATCAGGATCTTGTCTAGTTCCTTCATATTTGCTTTTCCAAGGCCTTTTCACACACCATCTCCAACCCATGATGGCCACAGGATCACGATGACAGTTCTGCATGTCATTGCTGAGATCCTGTGGCCATCCTACCACAATCGTGGATTAAGTCATGTTCAAGTTTCTCCTGAAAATGGCATGCAACCACACAGTCCTCCTGCCTCCCTCCTCCACTTACCTGTCATGAAGAATGGCAGGCAGCGCAATGGTTGTGCCTCCTCTCCCAGTGCAGCCTGGGATACTGCTGGGCTGGGCTGGGCTGCAGAAGGGAGGGGCGGGGCCATCGTGCTTCCTCCTGTCTAGCAGGCAGCTGGTGCAGATAGGGAACACAGCAGAAGTGATTCCCTCCTTGAAGAGGCTTTCCCTGGATCTTTGTGCAATGGCTTTGGGAAAAGGTAAGTCATATGTACTTTTCACACCTTACCTTTTCACGGAGGTGGGGGGTGGCACTTGCACGAGAAGCCTTTGGAGGAAGGCTTTCACATCCCTGCTGCTTGGCCTCCACAGCAGCTTCCTGGTTGCGCAAGTGCCCTGCCCGCACCCTGCCCTTTCCTACCGCAGCGCAGCCTGGGAGGTGAAGGCTAGTGCTGAGGCAGGAAGCGTGGCTCAGGAGGCTGCACATGGCAGGCAAGTGCACTCCACGCCCCTGAACGTTGTGCGACTGCGCGGCATTTTCGGCTTGAAGCAGAAGGTAAGAAAATCCGCTAGTGGTTTGCATCATGCTCTTGAGCATCGTGTAAATGTGAGTGCATCATGCAGACCGCTCCTCACATTTATGCGACGCTCAAGGGGCCCTTTCGCTTAAGAAACACTGTGCAAAAAGGCCCGTAGAAAGGGCCCAAATCTTCTGATTTCTTGACTGCAATCTCCATTCTGATTAGACTGGGTCAAGGTACTGGAAATCTTTGTCTGTCTCAACATTCTAACATTCAATTGTAAGTACCCCTTTGGACTTTCTTTCCTGACTTTCTTCAGTAATCATTTCAAGTATTTTGCTATTTTCTTCACTAATATGGTCATCTATATATCTTACCCGATCTGCTGGCATATAAGACTCACTTTTTTTCCTCCAAAAATGCTGTTTGATAATGGGATGTGTCTTATATACTGGTGTGTCTTATAAACCAGCAAATAGTATTTGCTTATTTATCAATGAGGTGCATCTTATATGCTAGTGTGTCTTATAAGGTGTCAAATATGATAAGTTGTTGATGGTCCTTCCTTCAGTTTTCATGCCTTCTTCTCCCAAGTTCAATCCAGCTTTATGTCTGATACATTCAGTGTACACATTAAATAGAAGGATGATGAAATGCACATTTGTCTGACTCCTTCACCACTTGAAAACCTTGATCATTGGTGCCTCTTCCTTTCCTGAACCCAGCTTGGATTCTGATATTTCTCCTCATAACTGCCAAAGAAGTTTTTGTTGTGAGCTTGGCTAGCTTTTGTCTTGTATTTTACAGAATTTGCTGTTCTACACATCCAGTACCCCACACAGAAACAATTTGCTGATTGAAATTAGTGCATTTCTAGATTTGATCATTGTGTTCTACAAGAGAAATTAAAATAGATTTGATGACATGCATACATTTCAAAAATGTCTCTCACTCCCCAAAACCTGAAAACATATCTAGGATACATACCAACATTCTTCAGGAAATGTGAGCATGTGCCTATTAAGTGCACACAAATATATGAGTAATTACCACCCCCATTCAAATTAAACTGACATGAGTTTGGAGTTGAGATGGAAAAGGAAATCCACAGAAATAAGCCTGATAGATTTCCCCAGTGATATCCCTGTAATATCTGATAGCAAGAGAAGAACCTCTTAACAAACATGCAATTTTAGTTGGAAGCCACAGTCTGTAGTAGTCTTTCTTTAGGATTCTGTAGTAATCCATGGACCTATATAAAAGCTATACATTGATATACATTTATGACACTAAATAAATGAATAATATCACAGGAAACATATAGAACATAACAGAAATTATGTTTATATTGCATTTTTATTGCTATTATTTAATAGATATATGCTTATCTTGTGTTTCTTTTGTTACTATTCAATAGATACAAAAACACAGCACAACTGTTTTAGTAGCTTCCTTTTGAGTTAAATTCTTTTGATTCTTCAACAGCTGTTACTCAAGGTAGAGATTTTGAAGTTGAGGGGCACTTATTATAAAATTCTAAATCAGCTTACTATGACTCTAAGAAGGTAAGACATGTCTGCATTTATAATTCATGGTGCATCTGGTTTGATACAGATTTATATACTGATGAAGATCTAGAGTTCTGATCAAACAAACAATTGTATATTAACACCCCATCACCCACTCATCTGCCTGCTATTATTTCAGACTGTGCCAACAGGTAGATATAGAACTATTAGAAATTAATCAGAAATTTTCCTGGTCATAAAAACAAAATTATTTCCACAGATCCACTGCACTGGAAAGGCTAACTTGAAGACATAAGATACTAATTGTAAATTAGTGACATGTCATGCCATTGAAAGGGAATGGAAAAGAACACCTCATGGTTCAGGTTTAATTACTGAACTAGTACAGGAATTTACTTAATACAGTAAAACTTATTACTACTACTACTTAATACAGTACTATTTAATACAGTAAAACTACTTTGTATGCTATTATTTGAATGTGCTTGCATGAAAAAAAAAAACATGGAAAAGTGCTTCTTTGCACTTGTTGTAGTATCTAGAAAAGGAGATATTACCATTGTTTGAAAGCCCACAAGGACTTATTGGAAGTTTACCAACAGGTGCATGCCATCATGTAAATACTGAGCAGCTGTAGCTTCTGAACATGTGATTCAGTGGTGCTATCACTTAATCAGCATCCCTCAATGTTTGCTCAGATTTCCAGAGATGTATATGGGTGATAAGATGGAGTTACCAGCTTAGCAGATTGTAAACAGTGCTTCTTTACATAATATAAGCATGCATATTTAAAGCATTTCTATCCTGCCTCATATCATAAAACTCTGGGTGGTTTACAAATAAAAACCTTCTGAAAGCTGTGAGGATATGTCCCGTGTTTCTTGTGTACATGAACCTATGTGAGTTTAAGATCTCTGTGGAAAGGAATTCTCAGTTCCACCAATCCTACAGGTGTGTGTGGTGAGACACAAGAGAGAGCATTCTCATTGGCTACTCCCAAACAATGGAGTTTCCTCTCACATGAGGTTCTGTTAGCCTCCTCCTTTCTCTCTTTTTTGCAAGCTGGCAAATACCTTTTTTATTTTGATAGGCCTTCAACTTTTAATTGGCTGTGTAGAAGTTTTTGTTTTGTTTTTTAAATGGGGGTGTGTCTGATCTTTAAGTTTTAAACATGTTTTAAATGCTTTTAAATTAATTTTAAAATTAATTTTGGTAATCTTTTTTTTTTTTTAAAAAATCCTTTTGTATTGTTGTAATTTTGTTTTACTGTTACTATAAATTGCCTTTGGTCCCATATAGGGAGAATGGTAAGATATATACATCAAATAAAAAAAAAATCCAATTCTAATCTCAGTTTAATTTGTGACAATTTCAATGAGTTTTAATGTCAACAAAGCTTTTGCTTACTTATGATTCCTTATTGATATATCCAGTGGGGTGTTCCTAAAGTCATGTCCAGGTTGTCTAAGAGAATGGCTGCTTTAATGTAAACTTTCCTATACAGCCAGATCATCATGACAGGACATCTGAGTGCCTTAATGGTCCCAGTTTAGGTATATGGCTGTAAAGAACATATCTTTCTCAGTGTTTGCATTCTCAAGTTCCCTTCTAAAGGAAGCATGTTAGACTAGTTCTTTCACAGCACTTTGAAAAGTGGCTAAGCCTGCACTTCTACAGGATTTACGTCTTGATTTATAGTTTCTTTTACTGTATATGTTTTATTGGTTTTGGGATAACGCAATAAATTTGATGACTTTTTGGTTGGCTTAGGCAGATATCACCACCATTTGAGCTTTGGACTTTTGGGAGGGATTTTTAGGTGGCAATTCTTGACAGAATTTTTGCAGGTATAAAATCTCAGTCTTTTTGGGACCTGTAACTTTAAATTAATTTCACTTGGTTAATCAAGAAAGATGGATATAAGCAGCAATGAGATCTAAGAGTCCTCCCCCTGCCATATGGACACCTGGAACATTGGAAAAGGAATTGTAGTATATGTGATTGCAAAATGGCAAATCAATATAGCAGACAGACAGATATCATATGGTTGCATGCGATTCTTAGAAAGTGGTACAAAAGTAATGGCAATGCTTCCAGAGAAAAGGGAAGGCAAATTAGGCCCGTTCTTGCAGGGTGCATTGGAGTCTGGCCAAAATTTTGACTTCACAGATTCTTAGAATAACTAAATGGCCATTATTTTTGCCAATAGGGCATAGCTCAAGACAAGACAAAACAAAACAAAACATGGGGTTGCTTCTGAAAATTGCATTCCTGTTTCCTCTAATATATAGTAATGAAAACATGTCATGAAATCATGACATATATTTACTTTTGGAGCTCTTTCACCTGTAGTCGGTTGAAGAAAATGTGCCTATAGGAGAAACACTTAGGACCTACAGACTTTTTTCTTGCATTACTCTGTTTGCATAATTATAATTTTCAATTGGTTATTTATTTAATAAAAGAACAGCCACATTCACAGGTATGGCCGATGAGCACACAGGATAGGGCCTTCTCAGCAGCTGCTCCTAGCTTCTGAAACTACCTTCACGCAGGCCAGAATGGCAGGAAAAGACTTTTTTTAACTGCACCAATCTTTTAGAACTTTTTAAAACGTAAGGTAAGGTATGGTAAGGGCCTTACAGGTGCTGTGTTGTATTTATTGAACTGCTTCAAACTACTCTTTATCCATTTTAGGTTTATGTTTTCAGTTGTTTGAATATTGTGAATAGTTTAGTTCAAAATCAACATGGATTTCTCAAAAATAAGTCATGCCAGACTAATCTTATCTCTTTTTATGATAGAGTTACTAGCTTGATAGATGAAGGGAATGCTGTGGATGTAGCATATCTCGATTTCAGTAAGGCCTTTGACAAAGTTCCCCATGACATTCTTGCAACGAAGTTAGTAAAATGTGGGCTGGACAGGGCTACCGTTAGTTGGATTTGTAATTGGTTGATCGACCGAACCCAAAGGGTGATCATGAATGGCTGCTTTTCATCCTGGAGAGAAGTGACTAGTGGGGTGCCACAGGGTTCTGTCCTAGGCCCAGTGCTGTTCAATATTTTTATCAATGACTTGGATGAAGGAATAGAGGGCATGCTCATCAAATTTGCAGATGACACCAAATTGGGAGGGGTTGCTAATACGCCAGAGGACAGGATCAAAATTCAAAATGACCTGGATAGGGTGGAGAGCTGGGCCAGGGCGAACAAAATGAAATTCAACAGAGAGAAATGTAAGGTCCTACACTTAGGCAGAAATAATGGAATCCACAAATATAGGATGGGGGACACGTGGCTGGATAGCAGTACATGTGAAAGGGATCTAGGAGTCTTCATAGACCACAAGCTGAACATGAGTCAGCAGTGTGATGCGGCAGCCAAGAAAGCCAATGCAATTCTCGGCTGCATCAATAGGAGTATGGTGTCTAGATCGAGGGAGGTACTGGTACCATTCTACTCTGCTTTGGTTAGATCCCATCTTGAATACTGTGTCCAGTTCTGGGCACCCCAATTCAAGAAGGATATTGACAAGCTGGAGCAAGTCCAGAGGAGGGCGACCAAAATGGTGAGAGGCCTGGAAGCCATGCCCTATGAGGATAGACTTAGAGAGCTGGGTATGTTTAGTCTGCAGAAGAGGAGGTTAAGAGGGGACATGATAGCCATGTTTAAATATTTGAAGGGATGCCACGTAGAGGAAGGAGGGGACTTGTTTTCTGCTGCTCCAGAGACCAGGACAAGGAGCAATGGATTCAAGCTGCAGGAAAGGAGATTCCACCTGAACCTCAGGAAGAACGTCCTGACAGTCAGGGCTGTCCGGCAGTGGAATGTGCTGCCTCGGAGTGTAGTGGAGTCTCCTTCCTTGGAGGTTTTTAAGCAGAGGCTTGATGGCCATCTGTCGGGATTGATTTGAGGGTGTTCCTGCATGGGAGGGGGTTGGACTGGATGGCCTGTGTGGTCTCTTCCAACTCTACATTTCTATGATTCTTTTTTAATGTTGACCCTTGTGTGTTTTTAGCTATATTGTATTTCTTTTAAATTGTAAGCCACCTTAAGTCTCAATTGCAGGAAAATGACAGGGTATAACCAAAGAGGAGGAAGAGGAGAAGAAGAAGAAAAAGAAGGAGAAGGTATTTCATTATTAATTCATTGCATCTTTATTTGTCACTTGCCCTAGTGTTGTCATTTTATTGTTTCTTTGCAGCTAGGTTAAAGGGGCAACAGAGGGAAGTTCAACAGCCATTGCTGGTGGTTAGTGTTCTCCACAGAGTACCCTGGACATTGCATTGACGCTCTGGGGAGAAATGGCTCCCAGTGTTAAGTTCTGACGCTGAATGAAGGTGTGCCTCATTGCAATGGTATGAATCTATAATAAAACAGTACAGGTCTAAGTAACAGAAAATGTATTCATTCATACTTGTTTATTATATTGCTCCTTGGATTCTTAATAATTGAAAACTGAAATGAATAATCCACACTCTGATCAGTTTTTCTGGAATAGATATACAGTTGTAGGAAATACATAGTGGTGATGGTGATGATGTCATTTGAAGGAGACATTATTTATTATCCCAAAAAGGGAATTTAAATGGAGCCTGTGGATAAATTGAAAACAGCTCTTATCATTTTTATTACTATTATTTTCTTTAGGAAAGAGAGGGGAAATTTGACCAGAAATATCATGAGGGAAATTTGAATTATGTCTACATTATACCACAATAGCCATGTACCCATTTGGATAGAATTGTCAGATAAATAGGCTCATGACTGACCAGGAAGACCATCATGAAATGCCAGGGAAGTTCAGGAAGGAAAGTACCTTGCCCTTTAGAGTTGACAATATTTGGCTAGCTAGACCAATGATCTGATTCTGCACAAGTTACTCTCCTATTTTCCTACAGAATGTATCATAGAGGGAAAGAGCTTTTCTGAAGGGCTCTTGTATAGAGATTAAAAAGGTGACTGAAACATCTACATGCATTGTTGAGCACTGCAGAAAATAGCATGTTAATTACTGTACTAGTGAGAGGGATGAAACTGTAGTCTGTAAATTGTTTCCAAATTAAAACACATTTCCTCTTCATTTATAAAGGAAGGGAAAATTAGTACTCTTACTGTATGACAGATGCTCAGCCTTTAGCTATTGTACCTCCTGTGGCTCTCATGATACCAGTCTGACTGAATATGAGCACAGCAGTGCTTCCTCTCCTTGAGACAGTCTGACAAATGTTCATTGTGTGAAGGGGCATTTGGTTGCTCTAGGAAACAAAACCTTTCTCCTCTCCTCCAGAAGTCTGAAGAAACAACAATGTCTTACAGTCCCCATACAATCCACCATATCTCATTCTTTCTAGTGATCTGACAATGTGCAGAAGCCATCAGATAGCTTTTGTTGCTGATGCAAAAATACTTTCAGCCATCAGGCTAAATGCTCTCTTGCCGCAAAAAATCCACAGATGATGAAGGTAGCTCCCCTCACTCTAAGAGCCTTCTTTCATGTCTGTGATAGCAAAAAACAATGACAAATTATTACATCAGAATATTAGATTTTGGACAGGTCCAACTAGTATGTAAAAGTGTGAAAAGGTGGCAAAAAAAAAAAAAAGATTCCTTGTAGAAATCTTACCTTGACCACAAATGTACACAGTTGCTTCAGTTTAGCAATTTTTCTGACAGGCCTCATAATTGAGATATGAGGACATGAACTCTGTACTGATCCAAGAGCTTTAATTTCAAGGTATATTGGGGGGAGGGGGGGAAATGAGGGCATTGACTCCAACAAGAGTTCTGCTCTCCCCCATGAAATCTCCTTCATTGCAAAATGAGACATTGAAAATCATTCATGCCCAGCACTCTTATGTTTGCTCTACTTATAAATTTGCCTTTCATGTGTATCTGGATAACTAGCCTTTTTTATACATAAAAAAGTAGAAAAGAAAAATGTATAATATCATCTTAACTCTGTTACATCTAAAGTTAGAAACATTTGTTTTAATTGTCTTCTTAAATAATCCTTAGAAAAAGCTTACTATTAATTCCTAATACTGTTAACTGTTAAAGAACAGCAAATTACAATAAAAAGCAAATATTATATCACTTCACAACATATCTTAATAGTCTATATTATTCTCTTTAGTAACAACAGCCATATATCTTCTTATTACTGATAGTTTACCCAACTTCTCTTCTAAATAGTTAGTTAAACATATCCAATCTTGCTAAAAAAATTTTGAAGTCTTATTTTATCCATTTCCATCATATCATACAATATTTTAATCATCTAAGATGCCTAGCTTTTTTATAAGCTGCCTTGGGTCCTATGCTGGGAGAAAAGAGGAAAAGGGAGAAAGTAAAATAAAATAATAAATTACACTTCTGAAGGCTCAACTAAAATTTTAATTCATTGCAAGGCTAAACATTCAGGAACTGAAGGGAAAAAAATCAATTTGGGAGGCAAATTTCCTATTGGGAGCAGTTCCTTCATTCATCTCCACCACAACTACATCCCTGACAACTTCACAAGTCCCCAATCCAGGCTGAGAGAGTCTGGGAAATGTGCTACAAGTTTCTAGGCTCTGGTCTGTTTGACTTGATGGAATTGTTGCACTGAAGCTCTCAATACATTTTGTATAAAATGCTTGACTGTAATGTTTTGTAGGAGATATGTCCTCGAGGTGCCCTGTAAAAGTCCTCTCCCTTTCAAAGATCTTTGAAGGGTCAAATGGCTCACCAAGGCCATTTCTGCTCTACAGTGCTATTATTCCACTTTCAACATCTTGTGGAATTCTGGGGGTTTGTAGTTGACTGAGGCCAAAGAGATCTCTGGCTGAGAATTCTACAAGTCCCTCTCTAAATTGCAAATCCCAGGATTCCATAGGGTGTTGAAAGTGGAATAACAGCACTATAACAGTGTAGTGTGGAAATGGCGAAAATCACAAAGTGCCAGTAGAGAGAAAAGGACAATCACAACAGGGTGACAAATGGAAAAAGAAGATTTGCATATTCATCTGGAAAACTGAGTGAGAGCTAATTCCACCCTGGAAATGGTTAATTTTTTGCTACAGTGATTTCCTTGCACCTTGTTCCATGGTTCAGTATTCTTCAAGTCACATTGTGAATTCTTACATTTCTAAATGATATGATTGCTCATTAATCATTATATTTCTTCCTTCCTTTTCCACTGATTTTCTCATTTTCCATTTCAATGTTGCCTGATCATAGCACTCTTTCTCAAAAAGTAATCAAATCCAATTAACATGTAGCCATTTAATTTAATATGCATTAATGCCTTTCCATGTTTGTTCAAGCTCTAGAACACCAGCAAATGCCAGCTGTCAAGTGCTATACCTTTAAAAGACCAAGTAGTGGAATATCCTCTCCTTGGAAACTTGGCTGGTACAAAATGGGGTTTTTATTTTACCCACAAAATTAAAATGTGGACCTTCATCCAGAGGCACAGTGATTATAGCTTAGTCTTCGGTCTATCAGGATACAGATTTTATATTGATTTTGTCAAAGTATTTTCAACTGATATAAAATGCTTTTATCAGTTGCCATCTTCAAATAGGTCAGGATAAAAATATTTTGATAAATAAAAGGTATAAATATTAGTGAGTACCCTGTTCATAGTTTTTGATGGCAGAAGTCTGACTCATGCAATTGTAATTCACTTTTATGGTTTCAGCAACTTTCAACTGCACAGCAACCAAAAGTCCCCCCGAAATCTACATTTAAAACAGTTTACCTTGCATCCAAAGATTATTGTTGCAGCAGTGTGTTCAGCTTCTGGAAAAGACCTAAATGTATCCCCACTCATACCCCTGCTCTCTGACAACATACCAATGGCCTTGCTGGAGGATGAGCTGCAGTCTTTTAAAGGTTGGTTTTGGGGATACCATTGGGACACATAGCTATATCTTCATAACTATGCCTTTCAAGGAGGTTAAAGTATTCCATGGTTAAAGTATTTCCATGGTAAAGTATTTTCTGTTAGCCAGTAAAGAGAGAGAATGGATAGGTTGAAAATCAGTGTTGTGCTAGAGTGAGACATCAGTACAATGCTGAGCACCTGTACGTAACCCAGATTTCAAATATTTTTGTTGTAGGTCCCAATTGTATAGTATCAATTGTGTCGAATTTAGAAGCTTAATTAAACATGAAAAAGCTAACTGAAAGGGATTTTTTTAAAAAAAGTTTGTAGTTCAAATGTAAATAGAATTATGATATGTTCCTAATACATTGATTCTACTTCAGTAAGAAAGAAGATAGCAGAAAATGGAGACATGGAACAGTGGTTCCCACAGGCTTTGAGTCAGAATAATGATGTTTTACAGCTACAATAACCACTAAAATAGTGCATGAGATGAATGAATCCATTCAGGAGATAACAGAAGAAATTAAAAAACAGGATAAGCAAGTTGATACGCTGCAAGAAAAGCAAAATTCCCAACAAAAACAACATTGGAATTTACAACTAGATTGGATCAGCAGGAATGGTGAATTATTGATCTACAAGACAGCAACCATAGGAACAACATTCACTTTCATGGTTTTCCCAAGATTTTGAATGAAACTACAAGAAGTTTGAAGTAAGAAGTCCTGAAATGGCTGCAAAGTATTGTTCCTCAGATTACTTGGGATGAACAGGATGTGGAGCATATTCATAGAGCAACAGCAATAAAGAGAGGCCTCAGTCCCAGAGATATAATCATGAGAACATCAAGCTTTAATAAAAAGGACATTTTGATGAAAGCAATTAGAAAACTTTCAGGACCACTAACTTTTGGTGATACTACAATTGAAATATTTAATAATCTCTGCCAGGAGATAATTGATTGGAGAAGAGGAGTCAAACCCTGTACTGCAGTTTTGCAAAGAGCTGGAATAAAATACAGTTTGGGGTAGCCTATTTTTTTGAAATTCCAGAGGGCAGGCAAGCAATACAGGATATATTCCCTCAAGCAGGAAATAGAGCTTCTGAAAGAACTGAATTTAATGCAGCAAGAAGAAAAGGACAATGTGAGTGTAGCTGAAGGATCTACAGAGATCAGCATGGCTGGAGGATCTAAGGAGATATAGAGAAGATGAAAGAACAACAGTATTGACAACAAATGTACGTATATGTGTGTATGTACACACACATATATAATGGGAAAGAAAAAATAACAATAATAATGGGGGGAAGGCTACATTGGAAGGGATATGTATAATAAATAAGTGGGAGGAGGAACCTGCTTCTGTGCTGGAGAATGTGGCTATCTCTTCCCCCACTCCCCGAGGGCTTGTTAAAGCCATGAGAGAGGTTCGGGTATCAATATCTTGGGGAAGGAAGGGGGAAGCTGTTTATGTGGGCATGGGGAGGTAGGGGGATGAGAAAAGAGGAGAGGGGGAAGGGAGGCAAAGAGAGGGGGGATTGGGAGCACCACACAAAAGAGCCAATTAAGATTTAGGGAAGTACTTTCGAAATATGCAAAATGGCTAATAAGTTGAAGATAACAACATTGAAGGTTAAAGGTTTGGGGTCTGTGATAAAAAGGAAGCAGATAGAGTCATTGTTGAAGAAAGATCAAGCAGATATAATTTTTTTACAACAAACACATGAAACATGAGAACGAACAAATGAACTTAAACTGAATTGGGCTGCTACTTATGAAAAAGCATATGGCACCTCCAAGGCAAGAGAAGTAGCTACTATAATATCCAGAAGATGTAATTTTAATGTATTTAGAGTTAAAAAAGATGAAAAAGGTAAATCTATAATTATACAAGGGGAAATGGAGGCAGAAATGTGTGTATTGGAAATGTGATATATATGCTCCAAATGAGAAGCAAAAAAGAATTTTATGATAAACTATTTAAGGAGTTGGAGGATATACAGGGAGACCTCATAATTATGGCAGGAGACTTCAATATAGTTATGGATAAGTGGAAAGATAAATCTGACCTGACAATAAGAGATAGATTGAATAATATTACAACCCTGAATAAAGTGATGAATAAGCATGGGTTAAAGGATATTTGGAGGTTGATAAAGGGAGATGAAGTACACTTATTACTCGTCTGTTCATAAAAACTATTCTAGGATAGATATCATTTTTGTTTCAAAGAATATTGTCACGAGGTTATTAAATACAGAGATAGGAGTGATAAAAGTCATGGACCATGCCTTTGTAAATATGGATATCAGAGTTAAGAAGGATTACAAAGTGAAAGGATGGAGGCTAGACACTAGAGTTCTTAATTATAAGGATAGTGAGTAAGATTGAGAAGGAATGGCAAGAGATTTGGGATATTAATAATAGGGAGGTTTCTCAAGCAGTGTTATGGGACACGATGAAAGTGGTTGCAAGAGGGCTCTTTATTAAGGAATCATATAATTTAAAAAAAGACAGGGAGAAAAGAAATTAAAGTTAGAAATGGAAATAAAAAAATTAGACAATAAATATATAATGGATAGAAATAAGAAAAATTGTGTAGAACTACAAGCAAAAAGGAATGAATTGGAGAAAATAGAAACTGACGAGATTCAGAGGAATTTGATAGATTTGAGAAGGGATTTTTCTGAATACAACAATAAGAATTCAAAAATGCTGGCCAGATCTACACAGTCTAAAAGGGTAAGAAATACGATTGATGTAATTAAAGATAAAACAGGTGAATTATGCAAGATAATGAAAGATAAAATAAAAATATTTGAAGAATTTTATCAAGAATCATATTCAGCAGAGAAGACATCCATGAGTAATATTGAGGAATATATCGAAAAAAATTGGAAAATGAAATAACTGAGGAAGATAAGGGATTGATGGAACAACTGGTTTTGGAAAACAAAATAGAAGAAGTCATAGATAATTTAAAAGGAGAGAAATCACCGGGAATGGATGGGTTGGGACTAGAATATTATAAAGCATTTAAAAAGAATTTAATACCTAAGTTGAAAGTATTATATAATAAAATAATAAATGGAGATAGGATCCCACCATCATGGGATCACCAGTCTTTAATAATACAGATTCCAAAACCAGAAAAAGATTTGGTGGATCCAGTGTCATATAGAGCTATATCATTAATAAATCAAGATGCTAAAATATTGACAGCAGTAATGGCAAAAAGGATGAATAAGTTTATTTATAAATATTTGCAAAAAGACCAATGTGGTTTTGTGCAAGGAAGATAGATGTCAAATTTAATTGGTAGAGTATTAAATAAAATAAATATAATTGAGAGGAATAAACAAAAAGCAGGGATAGTGACATTGGATATACACAAGGCCTTTGACTGTGTGGAATGGCCAGCATTAAAAATAACTTTAAAAATATTGGGATCGGCTGAAAAATTTGAAGGATTGATAAATCAGTTATATTCACATAATACAGCTGTGGTAACAGTGAATGATGGATTAACAAAACAAATTCAAAGAGGTAGAGGTACAAGACAAGATTGTCCCTTATCTCTGATTTTATTTGCGGTTGTTATAGAAATTTTGGCAAATGTTATTGGAAATTATGAAAATTTGGAAGGAATTGGGACCAAGGAAAAGAATAAAGTGAGTTTATTTGCTGATGACACCTTTTTGACAATCCAAGATCTGATAAAGAAAATGGACAGAGTAAATGAACATTTAAAAGAATTTAGGGAAATGACAGGGTTACAAATAAACTGGACAAAATCAGAGCTAATGTTGTTTAACTATACTAAGACAGAAGAGCAAGACTTTTTAAAGGAAAGAAAAATAGATATTAAAATAAAAGAAATAATTAAATATTTAGGAATAAACATTACAAAAAAATCACAAAAATTAGAGGAAGAAAATAATAATAAATTGAGATAAGTAGTGAAATGGAAATTAGAGGAATATGAAAATATTAAGTTATCATGGTTTGGAAGTATTGCATTAGTAAAAATGAAAATATTACCTAAGATTAATTTTTTATTTAGGAATATCTTTTTTTGGAATCCAGTCAGGAGAGAAATAGAAAAAATAGAAAATCCCCCTTCAAAGAATATTTTAGAAATATGGAAGAAAAAGAAGGAAAAACTAATGTCAGCTATCTGACCATTAACTCCACTAGTGATGATAGAAAAATTTCCACTCAATTTGAGAGATGAATTAGAGAAGGAATTAAAAAAGCAGGGAATATGTAAGTTAAAAGAATGGATGAATATCATGATGAATAAAGATAGAATAAAGGAAAGATTGCAGGGTACTAAGATGTCATGGCTTAATTATATTCAGCTGGAGCAGTGGACCAGGAATTGGAGAAGCAATAATAAAGATTTTAGAGAATACACTAGATTTGAACAAATGATTAAGCAAAGAGATGATATGGAAGAAAATGAAATATTGAAGGGTACCACAAGAGAAATATATAAAATAACGTCAAAAGATGAAGATGAATATCTTAGAAACATATGGGAGGAAGAATTAGTACAAAAATAGATACTCAAGGCTGGGGAAAAATTTGGAATCAGCTTCATTTAAAAAAATTATCTGTAAGGATAAAAGAAAATTATTATAAATTGGTTTGGAGATACTACCTAACACCAGTAAGGTTAAACCACATAGACAAAAATCATTCAAGATTATGTTGTAGGGGTTGCCAAGAGATTGTCACATATATCCATATGTGGTGGAACTGTGAAAGGGTACAGAAATTTTGGCAAATGATGTTTAAAGAGATAAAAGAGATAACAGGAATTGATTTACAAATATGTCAGAGTATAGCCTTATTATCTATATTTAATAAAGTTAATTGTACCCAGACAATGAAGGAGGTAATTACAAATTTATTAACTGCAGCAAGGCTAATTATATCGAGAAAATGGAAAACTCAAGAAGATTTTCAAATAAAGGATTGGTTTAAAGAAGTGTGGAGAATTGTGGTCAGTGATAAGTTAACGTGTCAAATTAAGGTTAAAAAAGGGATTAAAAAAAAGGAATGACTTTGAAGCAGTATGGAAAATATTTGTGCAAAAGGCTTTAACAAAAGAGGAAAGTGTCACAGCTCCCCAAGAAGAATGACAATTTTGGAAAACTGAGTAAGCTGAAATATAATTGGCTCTGGGAATGGGTTCACATTTAGGGTTAGGGTTTATGATTAAGAACAGAATCATATATAGTATTAGCAGTAGGTTAAATATAGTTGAAAAGAATAGATTTAAGAATGAAATTACTATAGCAATAATGAGTACAAGGAGAATGAGATTTAGATACATGAAATAAATAAATATATATATATATATATATATATATATATAATCGATATGGTATGTAATATGTTGAATAAGTATATAATGATAAAGGATCTGGAGAGGAATAGTAATATAAGCTATTTGTGTTGTAATTTTTCTCTTTTTTACATTTATGTTATTCACGTGGTGTTTTTGTTTTATTCTGTTATGTATTGTTCCTTTTTCTTTATAATATATATATATATATATATATATATATATAAAGAAAGAAGATAGCTGCTAGCATAGCGTAGTGGTCTGAGCATTGGACTATAATCCTGGAGACCAAGGTTTAAATCCCCACTGGGCCATGGAAACCCACTGGGTGATCTTGGGCACCTCATATACTCTCACCTCCTAAAAGACTCCATGAAAAGTTCACTTTAGGGTTGCCATAAGTCAGAAATGACATGAAAGCAAACAACAGCAATAAAGAAGATCAGATAAGTCCAAAATCTAAATGAGGGAGGAGACCGGATAAAGTTTTATTTGGAAAAATCTTTGTTTTGTATCTGCGGTGGATTGTGTGATGGGATGAAATGGGCTCAATTGGTATTTATTTTTGAAGCTTTACCAGCTTGCTTTTGTCTGAACATGTTGCAAAAACAGGAGTCTAGAAACTCCTGCTGATAAAAAATAATAAAACTCCTGCCTGCTTTAGACTTCATGCCTGCTCCACGGAGCAAGTAAACAAAACACTGCTGTAGTCAAACTGGCAAACAAACAGTACTCCAAAGAACCTTTCAGGTACCTAAGCACTCTTTTCACACCTTGCCAATGATACTGGGTAGGCTTAGCACACGCTCTGCCCAAAATGTTTACACTCAGAGCAATATCAGGGCGGCAGGTACTTGCTAAGTACAAGAGACTCCCAATGACAGACTGATACAGATGTATGTCAGGAAACATTTCATCACCAATGTTTTTCATAAACCCAGGCACCATAGGCGTTTTTACAGCCTTGCAGTCAGACATGTTGCATTTTTCCAACAACTTTACAATCTTTTGTTTCTGACACAGAAGAAACCCATTTTTGACTTGCTGTACTTCAATTCCCAGAAAGTTTTGAACTGATCCCAGATTTTTGACTTGAAACTTTTTTCCCAGTTCATTCTCAAACATTTGTGCTTGTTTTTGTGTAGCGGAAACCAAACACAAATCATCCACATAGGCAAGAAGAATTTCTAAACTTTCCCCTTTCCCACAGATATATACACAGGGATCAGCAACACTTTGTTTGAAACCACACACCTGCAGGGCATTGTGTAAACAAACATTCCAACATTTGGCTGATTGTCTCAGACCATAAAGAGCACGTCTTAGTCACCAAACTTCGGACTCTCTTCCCTCAACTACAAACCCATCAGGTTGGAGCATATAAACCTCTTCTTCCAAATCAGCATTGAGATAGGCAGTAGTGATATCAAAGTGTGTAAGCACAGCATTCATTTGAGCTGCTAGGGAGAAAACCAATCTAATAGACTGCTGTTTTGCTGTGGGACTAAATAGCTCGTCATACATGCTATCACTTTGAAAACATCCGCGTGCTACTAAACGCGCTTTGTGTTTCACCTGCCCATCAGCAGAGGTCTTTAGCTTGTAAACCCATTTACTGTCAATTGGTTTCACACCTTTGGGTAATTTACACAGGGAATACACATTGTGCTGAGCAATGGAATCCATTTCACTTTGCATGGCATTCCACCAGGGGTTTGCCTCCTGCTCAGGCATTTTTTCAACAACAGCAAAACTCTCAGGCTCACAAGTCACAGCACATACACGAACTGTTGAAGCACTGGGGGAGAAGCGTTTAGGTGGCAAGCCTTTTGTTTTTCTTTTTGATCTTCTGAGGATGGGTTGACTCTGTGAGGAGCCTTCCTCCTCCTCAGCACTCCGTGACCTTTTAACTGAATACTTTCACTCTCCCTCCCCTGTGCTTGACTCAGCCACATCGCTTGCAGCTCTCCCCCTTCGCAAGTCTCTCTCCTCTGTTTTAACCCCTGAGGGACTGGGAGCAGAGACTGAGGGCTGAGCTGGCTGCGCTGTAGGCTGACCAGACACAGGGAGGAGAACTTCAGAAGCTGCTTGAACACGCGCCCAGTTTGCGTGTTCCTCAAAGGAAGCATTTCTGGACACAACACAGGAATTACCACCAGCATGAAAACGATACCCTTTGCAATGAGGCTCATAGCCAACAAAATGCAAACGCTGGGCTTTTGGTTCCCCTTTTTTCCTTTGACTCTTGGGGATGTGCACCCAGGCAAAACTCCCAAACACCTTCATGTGAGCAATGGAAGGCTGTTTACCATACAGATATTCAAAGGGGGTTGCATTAATCACACTACTCCAGAGCCTATTGTGTATGTAACAGGCAGTCAGAACTGCTTCACCCCAAAAACTCAGAGGCAGGTCTGCATCATTTAGCAGACTGTGCATCAGAGTCTGCAAGACTCCTGCATTGCGCTCAGTCACTCCATTTTGGTGAGGAGAATAGCTGGCAGTTGTCCTATGAATGATCCCTTTCTTTTTGAACCACTGTTGCATGTTATCTGATAGAAACTCAGCTCCCCTATCAGTTTGCAACTTTTGAAGAGAGCAACCAAACTGCCTCTCAACCAGGGAACACCAATTCTTGAGGACTTGACACACATCAGATTTTTGCTTCAATACATAGCAGAAAATGTACCTGCTAAAATCATCTACGAGAAGAACGAAATATCTGCCCCCCCCGAGTGATTGTTTACTGAGGGGTCCTACGATGTCACAATGAACCAACTGGAATGGGGCAGTTGGCACACGGGAACTAACCCGTGGTGCTGGCGGCGGCTTGGACTTGGTCTGCTTGCAAATTGCACAGTCAAGGAACACACCACAAGACTTCAAAGAACACCCTTTACAGCAACCTGCCAACTTTTTTAACACTGGAAAACTCGCATGCCCCATGCGGCGATGCATGAGATGAATGCATTCATGGTGTTGTGGATTATTAGCATACACATTACACACAGTATGACTTGGCTCAAGGAAGAACAACCTTTCTTCCCGTGTAGCCACAGCACACACCTCCCCATCTTTGAGCACTTTGCCCTGTTTTCCACAAAACTCAACCTTAAACCCAGACCCTTTTCACACTGAGGTTCTAGCGCAAGCAGGGGAGGCCGGCAAGCGCAAGAAGGCTCCTTCGGGAGGCTGCCGCTTCCCCCTCCTTCCTTCCGCAGGTGAAGGAACGAGCAGGGAAGCGGCACCGAAGGAGGCTTGCCATGCAAGCCGCCCTCCCCCCGTGCGAAGCGGGAGACCTCGCGCCGGATCCCCCCGCGCGTGTGCGCGAAGCGGGCGACGTTGTGCCGGATTCCCCCTGCGCGCAAAGCGGGCGGCGTCATGTCCCCCCGCGCGCGCGCGTGCGAAGCGGGCGTCGCACTAGCTCCTCACCCTGCTCCTTCCTTCCACAGGGGCGGAGGGAAGGAAGCGCGACCCGGCCGGCTCCCGGAGGCTCCGCACGAAAGGTAAGTGCGGGTGGGCGCTGGGAGCGTTGCGCGAGCGCGGGGTGATTTTGGCTTGGATGTGAAAATCAAAAAACCCGCGCTCGTGCCGCTTCAGCCCCGTGAGCCGGGCGGAAGTGGGAGTGCGTCGTGCGAAGCGACGCTCCCACTCCTGCGAGGCTCACGGGGCTGTCGCGTGAGCAAAGGCCCGTGCGAAAAGGGCCCCAGATTCTGTCAGCTGCCCCACAGATAACAGACAGAAATCAAGAGAGGGCACATACAAAACATTTTTCAAACACATATCAAGTGCTGGGACATAGGCTATCCCTTCACCACAAACCTCAGCTTTTGTCCCATCTGCCAAGATCACCTTTGAAACACTGGCTGAATTTAAGTCACTGAACAGGTCCTTTGAATTGATGAGATGCTGGGAACACCCTCTATCCAGGAGCCAGGCTGGGTCTGGGTCTTCTGCATCCTGGGGACCTTCAGAAACAGCAACAGCAACACGCAGCCATCCCCTGGCACGACCTCCCCTGTTCCCTCTGCTTCTACTGGCACTGGAATCTCGTAAACCGGCTCTGCTGGTACTTTGCTCCCCTTGCTTCAGAAGTGGGCAATCACGCCTGAGGTGTGAAGCAGACCCACAGCGAAAACACCTCCGGAAAGCATGGGCATGCACCAGCCCCTCCTCACTGCGATCAGCAGCTGAAGACTTTTTCTTACCGGAGGAGGCTTCTGCAGCTGAAGCTTGTGTGGGAGGCACTGCATTCCTGGCTCGCTTGTCTTCTTCCTCCATCTGCCAGGCAGAAACAAGGGAAACAGTCAAATCCCGTTCTGGTATGGACTGGAGTGATGAAACCACGAGCTCCCAGGAAGCATCAAGGGAATTCAAAATACAGAACCCCCTATCACTCTCAGGCAAAACTTTGCCTCTCTCTCGGAGTGATGAAAACAGCTCTGAAAAAACTGTCAGATGCTCCCTCATCGAGGTGCCTGGGGTCCATTTGGTATTGTAAAGTCTATGAGACAAAGCATATTTTGCTGCTCCAGATTCGCTGAGATGTATATCTCGTAGTTTGACCCATCCTTGACGTGGAGTATTCAGGTCCCTGATGTGCGTGAGCTGGTCATCTTCCACAGCCAGGAAGAGCATAGACATGGCTCATCTAGTTGCTGCCTCAATCTGAACTGGCGTCCCTTGCAATGAAACAGGAGCAAATATTTTTCCATTCTCGCGGACCAAGCAAGGTAGTTTGTCCCGTTAAGCTTAACAAGGGGCAAGCCCCCAGGCACTGCTTGAGCCATGGTAGAACCAGCTCAAAAACCTATTCAAAAACACTCCTCAGCAGGCATAACTTGAAGCAGGACTCAAAACAAGGTCGCTGGACCGCGAACCATCCTCTGCTACCTTTTACACAAGGCATGGGGTTATATGATATGCAGTAAACATGCTGTAGGCACCTTGAACTTACGACAGCAAGCGTGAATAACAAGTTCATAGCCATAATATGTCATGTAGCAAAAACACATATGATGGTGCAGCTGTGTACCAGTTCCGGACAAAGCTGATAACACTGAGGAAAAGTTTCCCATGGAACTGGCTAGCCATAACAACAGGTTTGTAACAGTTTGCTTTCTCATACACACACACAAAGGGCTGTGAGAAATTTATGGAGCAAGGAGTCCATTATTCATTCACATAATGCAACAGAACAGATCACTGATAAAGATCAGTTTGATCCACATCGCTGATTAGTGTAAAACTGCCATGTTTTTCTATAGCCATAGCTTATAAAAACAAGTTAACATAACGCGTGTACATGTACTGACAATAATTTTGAACAAATAGTGTTTGCCATCTGTCTTTCATAGCTGAATAGGGAGCATAAATAGAACAATCACCTACTACTATGTGTAAAAACAGAACTTTATGATACAACCAGAAAACTCAAAGAAATGCACACCAGGATTAAAAAAAAAGAAAGAAAGAAAGAAAATTTGAGATGATTTACATCTGGAAGGCTAGTCTTTCTTTAAAACACTAATTCAGATTATGACAACTTGACAATGTAGCTGTACTAATGACAGAATGAGGTCTCCATTTCTGACAGCAAACTGCTTAAAATCAAACCATCTGACAGCACAGAGGTATTAAAAGTGTGGGCCAGAATGAATGTACAGAAATGCAGGTTGGACAGAACTCAACCAATATCATGCAAAAGGGTTGGGAAGGTGTAATCTGGGGTCACATGCACCCCCCAAACCACTTTGGCCTATCAAGCTTCCCTGAACAGACACCAGCCTCTGAATCTTTACATTTATTTAAAAGAGGGTGAAAAATTACTTCTAAATTAGCAAAAATACTATTCAAACCCACCCGAACGTGCTGATTTAGCTAACTATCACTTTCACAAACCAAGGCTAGAGAAGAAATGTGGAAATAAGCCAAAAATCAGTAAATCAAATCTAGAATTGCCAAAAATAAAAGTAAATTTAAAATTGGAAAGTTTTGAGTTTACTGTGAACATGGGACCACTGTAGACCCCTATTCCACTACAGTTCCTGACTCCTGATCTAGCAGAAACATCCTATTAATTTGCTTGTGTATTTGCCCAAATGACTCTTGAGAATTTTATGCTATGTATACTTTTTAAAGACATGTTCCCTGAGCAGGTATAGAATAAATATTTGAAAAATGGTTGAAAAACATGCTTTTTGAGTGTTGAGAAACTCTTGCAGGAAAAATTCTGGACTGATGAGTCTCTTCCATAGTTCAGCAGCTTTTCTGACCAAAATTCATACATGGTTATTTTGTGTAGAAAAACAGTGTTTCTTGTTCAGGAAACAGCATTGTTTTCTCTTTTAAAATATAGAAAGTAATATTTCAATGTAGAAATATTAACTTTTCCACAGGAAAAAAATGTATATTTGGAGATTTGTTCTCCAGAAAATTCATATATTGCTTATTTGATTTTCTACAGAATAAGTCTCAAGTTGTGCATAACCTTTGAAAACTGTGTGGCTTTGGAGGGCTCTTGTAATAGGAAGAAAATTGTTGAAATTATTTGTTACTGCCTTCAAGAAGAAACTCATTGGAAAACTACAGTCCTAGTTTACTGGTATAATGGGTTGGTTTGGGAAATGAGATATAACCTGGTTAGGCTTGCACAAGCTTGGGAAAGGCTTAAGGCAAAGTATCCCAATGTTACTGCGCTTATCTGGCCCCAGACCAAGGTCTACAATTTCATATTGGTTATGGTTAATATTTCCATGTGGCACTCCATAAAATGAACTCCAAGTGTCTGATCGGGTCATGGAAAGCCTAGGCAGGCACGGCCACATGGCCTTAGTTATGCACGCTAGGTCTAGGCCAGTAAACAGCTATCTGTCGCACAGCCGGTAGTGCCCTCCAGACACAGCCGACCATTAAGCAAATACAACGGCTCTCAGCCCCAAACTGCTTGCTTTATACAAATGCTAAGAGCTCCTCATCTACATACTGTTTTAATAATTGGCAGTGCTGGCCAAATCTCATCAATTCTAATGTTGACCATTCGGAGGCTTTGCCTCCACTAACCTTATTGTTCTCCTTGGGAGAAGGCTAGCCTCCAGGTACAATCTACCCTATAAAGACCCCAAGTTTGAGCTTCTTGTCGGAACGCTCGTGCCTTGCATCCTGAACTGCTGCCGCTCTGTTCAGCTAGCCTCCCCTCAGCCTCCACGTGCTGGGAAACCACGAACCCAAGCCTTGATCTCTATCTTCTCTTTTACTGGACTGCAGGATCAGGTGGAGTACCACCCCAGAAATCCTCTGAAAACCTCTATCAATTTTCCTTGCTTTCTGCTTCCATAGTTCTTGGATGAGTGCATGAGTGCATGTGTTGTTTGCTTAATTAAGGAAAGTTTAATAAAATCTTTTAATTGAACAACTTGCCTAGTTCTTGTTGCGGCCCAACCCCGTAAACATAGGGTTAAAGATCTTGCTACGTTACCCTGCCTCTCGTATTGCTAGCTTGTGCTCCTTGCTAATTCCCCCAACTTAGTAATATTTGGAGTGCACTTAGGTGTCCCTCCCGGGACCCCCGGAAATCAGGGTAACACCAAACGTTCCAGAGGGGTGAGGGGCAATGTTTTTTATTTTCATTCTGTTGTATAAAAATAGGTTGTAGCACTTGTAAAGTGGTGTACAAGACATAATTCAAAACAGAGTAGAATTAAAACAATAAAAATAATAGGGATGATCAATAAAATGAGAATGTACTAAGCATGAGCAAGAACAGGCAGCTGCAAGGATGAATAGCAGTGAGAAAAGAAGTGAGCAGTCCCACAGAACTAAAAGTTACCCTGGGGGGACGGAAACTTCCAGAATTCACCATCCAGCATGCCTTTGGCCATGTTGGTCGTGGTATTCTTGGAAATGTAGTCGATATTTTTTTCCAAGCAACAAAATTCAGTTTCTGGATACATTTCTAAGTCCTTCCCAATTTATGAAGACTCTTGTCACCAAATTTTCTTGATAAGATTTATTTAGAGGAAATTTGCCATTGCCTTCCTTTTAGGTTGAGAGAGTATGACTTTACCAAGGTCATCCAGAAGGTTTCCATGGGTGATCAGGCATTTGAACCTTGGTTTGCCAGAGTCCTAATCCAGCATTCAAATCACTGCAATATGCTTGCTCTCTTGAAAAAAATATTGGGGATAATCAAAACAGTGGCAGCTCATCTACTTGACTTCAATTTTGCTTCACAGTACTGGGATATACTTTTCAAAAATTATAAAAATAGAGACTGGGGTGAGTTGCAGTGGAAACTCTAGGATCCATGGACTCCAACATTTATTTATTTATTTATTTATTTATTTATTTATTTATTTATTTATATCCCGCCTCTCCATATGGATCAAGGCGGTGAACAACTTACAAATAGCATGCATTTCAAAACATTTCTATACATGCCCCCAACAAGCTGGGTACTTATTTTACCGACCTGCGGAAGGATGGAAGGCTGAGTCAACCTTGGAGCCCCACAGGATCGAACTCACAACCTTGTGGCTTGCAGTACTAGCATTTAACCACTGCGCCACCAGGGCTCCTTCAACATACTTCAACATACCAGTTATTGACTGCAACCCTGAATCTGGAAAACCACAAATTCTCTGTCTCAAATCTTTCTCTGGCCTAGAACAATACCAGCCAATGCATACAGCTGATCTCATATATGAGAACTGATATATTTAGGGAAAGTCCTAAGGCTACATTGTTCTGGAGTAAGCCCAAGTGAACACAGTGAGACTAAATTTTGAGAAAAAATTGATAGAGTTGTGTTGAGTGCTTATGTCACCATGGATTTAGAATTTCCCCTCTTCCAAAAAAAAAAAAAAGCATTGGTAAATGAACTGACAAAAATTCATGATGTGCTGTGGAACTGGAATTATCTGGGAAAGGGAAACATCTTTTATATTGTGTTGCATGCTTAGCATTTTTTTAAAAAAGGGGTCAATGCTTTAAAGTTACCGTTATCCCTTAGAGTAAGGCAAATATCTAATCTCTGGAGAGGTGTGTCAAAGTATCTCAGTTTCCGTAGTAAACACCTCCACATGGAACTAGCCCTACCATTAGACAGAGTGAGGAAGAAAACAATCTCAGGCAGCAGAATTGTGGTATCTCAAAAATGCAGTAAATTGTTAGTTATTTACATTCTTTTATTGTGTTTTACTCTGTAGAGAGTGAGATGACTACAAAATAACTTGGCTTGCTTTAGGCACTGTCTAAAGCAGTGGTTCTCAACCTGGGGGTTGGGACCCCTTTGGGGGTCGAATGGCCATTTCACAGGGGTCGCCGCTCCTCAATCCTGCCCCCCTTTTTAAAAGAAGGTGGCCTCACAGCCAATGGGAGCAGTGCTTCCGAGACCCCTGCGCTGGGAGGAGGGGAGAGGAGGCGTGCTTAATTCTGGCATTGATGGACGCCTTCTGTGCTTAAAAAAAGGGGGGAGGGTTACCAGTTTTTAGGCCTTAGAAGTCTATCCAGAGCAGTGATTTAGGGCAGTGTTTCCAATCTGTTTGATGTTGGAAATAACTAACTAACTAAATAATAAATAAATAAATACGAAAATGATTTTATGGTTGGGGGTCACCACAACATGAGGAACTATATTAAGGGGTCGCGGCATTAGGAAGGTTGAGAACTACTGGTCTAAAGCAAGCTAAGTGTTTGGCTTCAGTGGGGGTGGTTGAGGTGAGTGGTGCCATATTCTGCTCTGCTTCAGGCAGCAAAATATCTTGGGCTGGTTCTGATTCCATATAAACAATAGTGTGAAATACCTGTTAAACAATCTATCATCAAGTCTGATGTTTTGGTTTGGAACCTCAAACTAATTCTGTGGTTGACTGTAAAAGCAGAAACTTGGACCCTTTCTGCACCTTACCATTTTCCGGCACTGGGGTGTGGGGATCGTGCGAGCAGCCTCCGGTGAGAGGCTCTTGAGTCCAGGGTCCTTCAGCTCTGCACAAGCTGCCTGCTCACACAAGAACCCCGCCTCTTCTTTCTTTCCCAGGCTGCGCTGGGGCAGGAAGTGCAACCAGCACGGCTCCAGAGGCTTGCACGTCAGGTAAGTGCATGTGGGGCCCGGGAGCAATGCGCGATCGTGCACCGTTTTCAGCTTCTAGCTGAAAATGAAGAGGTGTGCGATCGGTGCCTGCTGGCCCCTGGAGCATTGTGCGATTGTGAGTTAGTGTGCTGGCCCCTGAAGCGTCGCTCTTCACAATCGCGCGACTTTCCAGGCCCTCTTTTGCATGGAAAATGTCGTGTGAAAAGGGCCTTGGTCTCTCCCATCTACTGTTTCCACACTGAGTTTTCCATGGTGCTGTTAAGTAACTGGCCTATATTTTTGACAGCCTGTGGGAAACAGACACATTTCCTTGCTTAAAGTTATAGAAAGGATAAAATGAAGCAATCTAGACAATTCAAACTCTCTTCATTGTGTTGCCATGCAAGAATGAATGCACAATCAAGGGGTGATGTTTTTTTTTCCTCTCTGAGAAGAAGAGCTGAAGAAATTTACCAAGTATGATGACAACTTAAGTATAACAAAATAAGGAGGGTTGAAAGGACTTTGACAGTTTTCATTAACAGTGTAGTCTGAGGGAAAATGCCTACTTCGCCACTTTTGGCAGTAAGCTAAGACAGCAGTACAGGAACCATAATTACTCTGGGCCCTGAGCCAAGTAATTCCGTGGTAGCATTATCATGCAAAACACATTAAAGGTCTGAAAGAAATTAGAGATTCTCTATATACCTCCGTTTCAAAATGTCATGCTCTTGACTTAAAACTTACTCTGACAGTCATATGTAGAATTTTTTTTTAAATGAAAGTTTTATCTTTTCAAACTTTTCCAATACAAAGATAAAGAGCTCTAGAACATGAGAATTATATTTACTTCAATAAAGCACCATACAATAGCTGCATTGTTTTTAAGCTTTACACTAAACTGTTAACTTTATTTCTACCATTGTAAAGTAACCTATTTATTTAGGAGTTTTACATTTATCAGTGCTTTTCCCAAATTAAGGCCATAAAATCAATATAAGGTGAGCATCCACATCCCACTGAAATCAATGAGACTCTTAACTTACAAATACGCCCTTAAATCTCAACCAGAGGAATATAAGCATGTCTAGTTTTTTCTCTCCCTGGATCATGCCCTGTATTGCACTCTATAAGTTATTAATTCTTGTGTTTATGATCACTAGGCTGTTCAGGAGTAAATGGTTTCCATCTAATGATTTTTATTTGAACAATTGATTTTTTTTAATGTGTAATAATTTAGTTCTTCTATCTCTGGATAAGTTCATGTATTCTATTTAACTCGCCAACACTGCAGAATACATAGCTAACCTGTGACTGACTTGACATTAACAGTTTGACTCTACCCTAGGATTATTATTCCCTGACAAAATGAATAGCAATGATATGTCATGATGTATCATCACTTAATAATGGATTCTAACAATTTTGTAGTGTCAGATTAAATAATGACTTGAATGTTATTGGTAGTTCCAATGAGAGATCCACCAAATCAGTGGGATTTCTGTCAACTCACCATTCAAGAATTGTTCTAGTGGGTCTAATTTAGCTGACATTCAGGCCAGTAGTTGCCACTATCTCTACTCACTATTTCTAAATCTACCATCTGTAAATTAGAATTTAAGTTAAGATCAGGAATGACTTTGTCACTTCCTTTGCTTAGCTGTCTAAGGTGACCTATAATTTTAAGCTAATGACTATCCTATGCAAGCCAGTAGGATTTACTTCCAAGTATACTTGTATAGTATAAGACTGTTTGGATAAGCACAACAACACAGAATGACTTTAGGTACCCATTGACATCAGATATTGTTGTTAGGAAAGAGAACAGTTCCTAACAGCAATCTTGACAAGTCAAGGTGATAGTCTATTTTACAAGGGTAAAGTTACTTGATTACTATTGATCTCAGTTTCCCTGAATTAGAGCTAGTTAGAAATAGGATTTTTTTTTAATGTTTGGCTTCACAGTTACCCTCTCTGTTTTCCCCTCATCAGTTTTGCAATTATCTGACCAATGTTGCCTTATCCTTCTTTTAAAAGATAAGGCAAAATTGATTAAAACTTAGGGTTTCTGGTGAATCAACAAATGCCATATCTTCTACTCCCTGGTCCTTTGCTGGTTTCCTCATGCATTTCAGATGGTTTCATCCTCTATACCAGTTCATAGCCTCATTGACTGCTGAACCTTCCAAAGGGATAACTACATATATAACACAAAAAGGAATCTAATCTGTGGCCTGGGCCTGTTTTCTTTCATACTAACTAGAGAGATGTCTGGGGAGGAATGTGACCAAAGGCTCATGAAACACATTTAGATATTCAAGTATAAATGATTTCATGACATAATCCATCCTCTATATTACTCTAAATAATTTCACTAATATGTCAGCACATTTACTTGGGAGTAAGTGACATTCTCTCAAGTCATAAGATTACACTGTTAATCTCTGGTTCTATACTTCTCCTCAGAATGACAGAAGATATATTTTAAATCTTCTAGGTCTCCATTCAAGTAAAAGATGGCTGGAACTCTATAACACCTACTAAGTAACCTTACCTGGCCTGGAATATCACCCCAAAAGGAAACATCATTCACCCCGTGCTCCAGTCATTGGCAGAAGGGACCTCCTTCTCCTCATGTGGCTGATACAATTACACACATGCATACACAGAAACACGCATTCTTTGGAGGAGGTATTTAATCCTGCAATTTGTAAGTAAAACTAGTTGCTGGAAGAAAATTCCACTTGCTCTGTGTGTGCGTGTGTGCGTGTTATGCATTTATTCAACTGCTGTCCACTACAATAGCTACCCCTAGTGAATGATCAAGAACAACTATTTTTGTTTGGCAGCTGTTCTGAATTTTCCAAATTCAAAAAAGAAAAGGGGCTTTTTGAGAGAGAAAACAACGGGGCCCAAACATAGCTGAAACAAAAGGAAAATTCAGAGGTCTCTCTACAACCCTAGATGGACGTAGATTATCTCCCAAACTCTGATGGGCATTGAATTCTAAAGGAAGGAACAATGTTTCTAGTTATTTGTGCTTTGAGGGTGTTCCTGCATGGCAGGGGGTTGGACTGGATGGCCCCTGTAGTCTCTACCAACTCTACATTTCTATGATTCTATCTGTGTGAAATTTCCTGTAAGCTCTGGGTTGCCAGAGTGAAAACTAGAGAGGGCTTCTATATCTCTGTGTACAAGAGGGAATTTAAGCAGGTGTTGTTTGTCACACAACCAGGTAACATGTAAAGGTTTCTGAAAGTGCCTCTTCTGAACAGCCATTGAAGGTACATAATCAGTCTCCAGTTTTCACTCAGAGAACCCTGAAAGGCTTGGAAATCATGCCCTATGAGGACCAGCTTAGGGAGCTAGGTATGTTTAGCTTGGAGAAGAGAAAGTTAAGAGTGGACATGATAGCTATGTTTAAATATGAACGGATGTCATATGGGAGAGGAAGTAAGCTTTTTTTTCTGCTGCTCCAGAGACTAGGGCCCTTTCTGCACCTTACCTTTTCCCGGTGCTGGGGTGCGGAGATCGCACAAGCAGCCTCTGGGAGAGGCTCTCACATTCCTGCTGCTTCAGCTCTGCATCTTCCTTCCACAGTGCAGCCTGGGACTTTCCCAGGCTGTGCTGGGGCAGGAACCGCAACTGATGTGGCTCCGGAGGCTCCGCACACCAGGTAAGTGCGTGCTGGACCCAGGAGCAATGCAGAATCACGCACCATTTCTGGCTTCCAGCCAAAAATGAAAAGATATGTGATTGGCGCCTGCCAGCCCCTGGAGCATTGCGTGATTGTGAGTGTGTTGTGCAGATCACTCTTCACAATCGTGCAACGCTCCAGGCGCACTTTCGCATGGCAAATGTCATGCAGAAAGGGCCTAGGACATGGGGCAATGACTTCAAATGTCAGGAAAAGAGTTCCATCTAAACTTTAGGAAGAACTCCATGGTGAGAAGATCAGTTTGACAATGGAATACACTACCTTAGAGTGTGGTAGATTCTCTTTCTTTGGAGGTTTCTGAAAAGAGGCTGGATGGTTATCTGTTGGGAATGCTTTCCTTATGCTTTCCTTATGTTTTCCTGCATGGCTGGAGGTTGGATTCAATGGCCCTTGTAGTCTCTTCCAGCTCTATGATTCTATGAAGCCTACACTTCCACTCCTAAACATCAACCTAACAAAGGATAGTTTCCCAGCATCTGTAAAATCATGTTAAAAACTTTCCACCATTAGATAAAACTAAATGTGCTGCTGATTGTGATAATTATAGCTATCATGACAACCATCTCTTTGATGACTTTTTCTAAGAAAAGAAAAAAAGGGGAGGGAGAGAAGCCTGTGGATTTTGCCGATAAAATATACACAAATGAAATGCAATGAAGCAATACATAACAGAAAACAATACCTCCTACTATGAGAAATTATAGGGCAGTCAGTTGACCTAAGACCAGTATTTAAAAAGCAGACAATCACATCCCATCAATTGCCAGGGTACAGATATTCAATAACAGTTGCTCTCATTGCTGTTCACAGAAGCTAGCAGTCTATCAGGGGTTTATACAGAACCTATTTAATAATGATCATAATATAAAATATTTGCTAGAGTAAACCATGGTATGGATAAAAATCTGATCATAACGCTGGAAATTAAAAAAAATTATCACAGTTGTTCAGTTGATAGAAGCGTGCAAATGCAATAGGAAACTTGCATTGGGTGGTTTTGATATTCTGCTTTTTAAGCATTTTCTACTTCTTGTAATGATTTCTTTGTTTCCTTTTTGTTGCCTAAGTAGCTTTTTATTATATTCCCCAGTGAGGAATCCTTTATACTAGCAACTTTATGCCTTTCTCTTCATTTTTATGACTGTTGTTTTTCTCTTATTTTTCATTCCCCCACCTTCCTTGTTGCCTGTTTGTCTTTGATTTCTTCTGCAGAGAAATATTTTAAAAAACTTTTTAAAGGCATTTGCTTCAGGGGATTTCCCCCTCCCTAGTCCCAGTTGAAAAATTAAAAAGTTGATAAAGAATGTTTTTTCATCAGTACTTTATTGAAATGTTTCCATTTTCTTTAGCAATAAACATTAAAAAAGAGAAAAGTAATAGATAATGAAAGAACGTTACATTCAGAAAAACAAAGATGTTATTTCTCCAGAAAAGATAAACATGCTTTGGGGAAAAAATGGATTGCACCAGCTAAGATGGATGGAGAATGATACAGTAAAAACAGTGAGTGAGGTGTAATGGTTAGGTTATTGGACTGTGACTTAAGAAATCTAGACTGTAGTGCATATCAAATTATTATGAGGGTCAGCTGACACACAGGGTTTTTATAAGGATAAAATATGGAAGGGGAGCCTTTGCTAGTTATTCACCTTGGAATGCTTACACTCAGTTTCTAGTTTGCATGCTTGTTAACTTCCTCTTGACATGCTTTTCCATGCCCATTGTTGGCTTGCATCACTATAATATGCAGATCTCTTCTATATCTCTCCTTCATTAGATAAGATATTTGACAATGCACCAAAATTTTATAAGCACATCTACTTTGATATGTTTTACAAAGAAAGCTAAGTTTGAATCTTTTCTCTCCCAGATTCTGTATAAATAGAATAATAGAGATGGAATAGACCACAAGGGCCATTGAGTCCAGCCCCAGACCATACAAGAATACCCAACCAAAGCACTCCTGACATATGACTGTGCAGCCTTTGTTTGAAAATCTCTGAGGAAGCAGATTCCACTCCATGCTGAGGCAGAGTATTCTACTGTCCAACAGCTCTTACCATTGGGAAATTCTTCCTAATGTTTCCGTGGAATCTTTTCCCATGTAGTTTTAAGCCACTGCTTTAAGTCCTACGTCATTTCCACACTAGACAGTTATAGTGCTATTATTCCACTTTCAACGCCCTATGGAATCCTAGGGTTAGCAGTTTAAGGAGCGGTCTCAAGGCCGTAGGATTCTATAGGATGTGGAAAGTGGAATAATAGCACTATAACAGTCTAGTGCGGAAATAGCTATAGTCTATGAAATAGCAGAAAACAAAATTTCCCCATTTTGCATATGACATTCTTTCATATATTTAAACATGCCTGTCATGTCACCTCATGAACTTCTCTTTTCCAGATTAAACATACCCCAGTCCCTAACCCACTCCTCATACAACATGATTTCCAGGGTTTTTACCATTTTGGTCACTCTTCTCTGGGCACATTCCAACTTGTCAATATCACTGAACTGTGTTACCCAGAACTGAACACAGTAGTCTAGTTGAGGTATGACCAAAGCAGAATAGAGTGGTATCTATCTAGACACTATACTCCTATTGATGCAACTTCGAATTGCATTGGTGTTTTTTTTTTTAGTTGCTGCATCACAGTGTTCAGCTCGTGGTCTACTAAGACCTCCAGACTTCATTCACATGTATTCTGGTCAAACCAGGTGTCATCTACCCTGTATCTGGGCATTCCTTTCTTCCTTTTTTTCTTTCCTTTCCTCTTAAATGTAGTATCTTTCATTTCTCCCTATTCAAATTCTTATTTTTTTTCTTTTTTAGTTTTGGCCCACTCTGTAATGTGTTAAGCTATTTTGAATTCTGATCCTGTCCTCTGAGGTATTAGCTAATCCTCCTAATTTGATGTCATTTGATAGGCATTTCTTACATTTCATCATTCATGCCATTTATAACGATGGGGAACAGTACTGAAACCAAGACAGAACCCTGGGGTACCCCACTAGTAACTTCTCTCCAAGGTGAAGAGGAGCCATTGGTGAGCACGCTTTGGGTTTGGTCAGTCAACCAATTACAAATCCACCAAACAACAGCTTTGTCTACCCGCATTTTACTAGCTCATTTACAAGAATATCACTGGGGACCCTGTCAGTGGCTTTACTGAAATCAAGATATGCTACATCCACAGCATTCCATTCATCTACCAAGTTTGTAACTCTATCAAAAAAGGAGATAAGATTAGTCCGGCATAACTTGCTTTTGAGAAACCCATATTGATCTTTAGTGATCATGACATTCCTTTCTAGATGTTTACAGATTGTCTGTTTAATAATCTGATCTACTCGAGAATCTTTCCTGTTAGTAATCTCAGACTGAGTGCATGGTGATTGCTTGGGTCTCCATTTTTTCTCCTTTCTGGCGATGGGAACAGCATTCAGCCTCCTCCAGTCTGTTGGGACTTTTCCTGTCCTCCAGGAATTCTCAAAGATTATTGCAAATTGCTCTGAGATTACTTGGATGTAGTTCATCTGGCCATGGAGACTGGAATTCATTTAGAGTAGCCAGGTATTCCTATACTGCGCTGCATTTCCCCAGTCCATCCTTTGTTTCATTTTTTCCAGGTTGAACACTGATTCCCTTTTGGTGGAATATTGAGCCAAAGATAAGGCTGAGTAGCTTTGCCTTTTTCTCTGCACCCTGTTAACATTTTATCATCTTCTCCACTCACTAATCCTACCAATTTCTTGTTCTTCCCTTTGCTACAGACATAATAAAAAAGCCCTTCTAATTGTTTTTATCCTCTCTAGCAAATAAAAGCTAATGCTGTGCTTTAGCTTTTCTGACTTTCTCCCTGCACTTTCTGGCTATTTGTTTGATTTCCTCTTTGGTGATTTCCCCCTTTTTCCATTTCTTGTACATATCCCTTTTAAATCTTAGCTCAGTTGAAAGTTCTTCAGACTTCTATCCAGGGTTTTTTAGACAACCCACATTTTCCTTCTCATTGGAACTATTTGGGCCTTCAATATCCCACTTTTGACAAACTATCATCCACCATGATCTCCCTTCTCTTTTAGTATTCCTGACCAGGAGTTCACACATTTAGTTAACTTAAATCTGCTTTTTAAAAATCTAGAATACATGTCTGACTATGATTGGCTTCCCCTTTCCACTGGATAACAAACTCCAAAAGAATATGGTCAGTCCCACATTCACCTCATTAACCAGATCAACATTGTCGGTTAGGATAGGATCTAAACTAGCTGATCCCCTTGTTGCCTCTTCCACTCTTTGGACAATGAAATTATTTGCAAAGGCAAGTGAGGAATTTGTTGAACATGATACTCTTGGCAGAGTGTGACCTCCAACAAATATCAGGATATTTGAAATCTCCTATTACTACTACATCTCTCCTCCATGAATATTTGGTCATTTCTTTGAGGAAGACATCATCCAAGTCCTCAGTCTGGCTTGTGATTGTATAGTAGACCCTCACAATGACATCACTGTTGTTTCTCTTCCCCTTAATTTTTACTTATATGTGAACATGGGACTGGTTGTTGTTCAGCTTTTGCTTTGTCAGTTTTATTACACTATTTGAGAGATCCAACAGTATTACTCATGTTTCTCAACAGCCTTGGGCTCACTGAAGGAAAATAAAATATAAACTTAACAAAGGTATAATTAAATATTATTTCTCTTCCTCCTTTAGAGAGTGAACACCTCATGATAGAATACATGATTTACAGGGAGAAGAATAAGTCCTCTAGATTTCCATTTATCAGGATTATGTAGAAGGCAATAAACTTCTTCCCAAGGCCCTGCAGATCTGCCACTGTCCAGTATAGTCAATACTGAACTAGAGGATCTGACTTATTCTCAATTAACATTTGTCTGTTCGCACATATACATAACACACACATAGGCTATGATAATGACTTGTCCAAACGGTGATTCTCTGGGGCCGTTTGGTTTTCCTTCTTGTCTTAGATCTGTAGATTCTTCATCACACCCAAAGCTGCATTTCTTGAAATGAACTTCAAAGATCTATTAGTGAAAGGAAAAGAGACAGTTCAGATGGACCCATAAAGTCCAGAACAAAGTGTGTTCAAACCCGGTATGAAAGTCATTATGGTATATCGATGGGAGAAATAGACAAGATGAGTTTGGCTTTGGCTTTGAAGCTTATTAATTTGGGCCAGTTATTCCATATCTCTCCACGCAGCCTCCTCCACAGAGTTGTGCTGCAAATGCACGGGAGAATAACTGCATTAATGCCATGAGCTCTTTGGAGGAAATGTTGAGATAAATATGTACTAAATATATAATAAAAATAAATCAACCTAGACCAAGAGCCAACCAACCAGGTACTATATATTGCACAAAGGGTAAGTTCAGCCATTTGTATTCATCATTTGATGACTTCAAGAGCAATCAAGTTCCTAGGTCTTTTTGAGTTTATAGGAAGCTCAAATGATCTTGCAGGTGTCAATTGCCTTTGATAATCTGATGCTTTGTAATTCAGAGGCAAATGATGCTTTAAATGTCAACACTCTAAACTGTTTCACTGGTCATTAACTCATAAGTCTCAGTTTTTCTAGAGTGCAAAAGGTGTGGGAGGGCAAAGGACAATGGAGGTTTTGGTAGTGCACTTAGTAGAACTGGCAACTAACTTTGGATTGGATTCTCAGAATATGTGGCTGAGAATGTGCTTCCTCAATAAAAGAGGAAGGGACTTCTACAGAATTATATGTCTAAAAAAATGCTAAAAGGAACCCTTAGAGAGAGTTACATCCCTATCCATATCTACTCAAAATATTTCCCATTGAGTTCAAAGCGATTTATTGCTAAGTAAATGTGATAGCCGTTGTGGTTGATCTCTTCTTCTTGAAAAGAAAACTAAGCATTTTTTATTTAGAATAATTGTTGCTGCAAATACTTGTTGAATGGTTTTAAATATTTTATTGGATTATGCATACCACAAATTAGTGTCTTGAATGTGAGGATGTGAGGGTGATCTGGCTGCAACATCTGCCACTCGATTGATTACCAGGATTGATTCATCTAAAAACCTCCCAAATTTATTTAATTCTATACCTGATATTCTCAAAGAAGCTTTTTCATGGCAAGCTTCATAGAGAATAGAGATGTGATTCTTCATTAATTTTCTTCTCAAGTTAAACAATAAATACTCATAGCACTTCCTGTGAAAATGTCTATTTTGCATAGAAGACATTATTCAGCACAAAACCCACACATGGATATTTTTGCACAGAAAATAGCATTTTCTGCATAGGTAACAGCATTTTCTTTGTACAAAATAATAGCTTTATGCAGAAATATTATTTTCTGCACATAAATGCTTTGTGGAAAATAATTTTTTCTGGCAAAACAGCTATTTGTGAATTTTGCATAAAATAAGTCCCAAACTACAAAAAAATCTCATTAATCTAGAGTTCCCCGTATCAGACTTTTTCAACACTTGAGGAACATATTTTTGACCATTTAAAAAAATATTTTTAGAACATTCTTTCAATCTCCTCTAGAGAGAAAGCTGACCAGATCAGCTACAGTGCTGGTGGGAATCCAGATGCTATGCTGTCCTCAAGTGTTTTATTCATACAAACAAGAGTAGCCTGGTAATAATTGATTAGATCACTACAGTGTGATATAAGACAAATATATTGTGCTGCAGACTTACAGGTTACTGAAAGAGCAAACTCTTCCATATATTTCACAATGCTAATATTCCCAGTTTTCTTCTGTCATTAGAGAAGGCTAGAGGCCATTCTTTGCGTTACTACAAAGCCAGACTGAGGTCCTGTGATATTTCCAGACTGCTGAATGAAAGTACAACAAGCTAGATACTTTCTTCCACGATGAATTTAGAACAGAGATGGACAACTGTGGTACATTCAGGGGACAATTTTATGCCCCTAAAGGGGGCACACAGACTATTAACAACCCTTAGGAACAAAAACAAAGAACAGGAAGTGGCTAGAGGTTCAATTTCTGCTTTTGAAAAATATTAGATAGTTCAGGGGTTCCATGCATCCTTTTGCAAAGGTGAATTACATTTCTTGATGACCTCCAGAAGAGGAAATTCACCATCCTTTTTGGGTAGCCCAGAAAAAACGAAAATACACAGAATATGAAAGACTTGAATGATACATTCTTGGAAGGACACATGGAGCCCTGAATTTAAAGACTGAAAGGATGTAACACAAAACATCAACAACAAAAATATGCCAATCAGTTTTTGGCCTATATTAATGAAATGTTATTTGCAATCTGATTGGAAATTCTTTTGTGTTTTAAAAGCTAAATACTAAGTACTAAGAAGTATTAAGTACTAAGAAATGTTAATTTAAAAACAATTTGTCCTGTATTATTTGTACTAGGCTTGCATAACATGTACTGTCACATTTATGGATATTAATAACGAAGAATAGAAATGCAGTACATTTATTGCATGCAGCAATAAAATGCATTTCATCCAAAAGAAAAGGTGTAAGGAGAAGTGATAATATCTGCAAGTGAACTGTAGTTACCTCAAAACTTGGTTCCATTGCTCCAAAACATCTAAATGACCCTTTCACAGGAGACTGCTTTTGTAAGCAAGATTTTTCTGTTCTGTCTCAGATTTCTGACTCTTACCAAGAAACTTCCATTTAGTCCATGTGTTTTACTTTTGACTGATACTCTGCTGGAAACAACACTGAGCATTTTAAAATGAAGCTGAAACTCTGAAGGATTGTGTTTCAGATTTAGATTAATGTTATCCATTATCTCCTGCCATTAAAACTTTTGAAACAGAAATCTTATACAAAGTGCATGACATAGGCAGAAATCTTATGTCTGACACAGAGAATGAGTAATTGATCTATGTTGCAAACATGGGATCCCACAGTTCCATGACTACTGCTTGGCAAAACTAAAAATATGTAGAAAAATATGGGATGGTGTAAAACCACTTACTTTTATTTAATTGTTGAGATTCAGATTCATTTCTTTTCAGATAAATTTATTCAACAGTAACATTTCAAACATAATGGTCGTCTATTTTAATTCTATATTATCCAATATTCAGCAGATCAGAATTAATTTTACAGTTTTGATGTTAGTAGCTTTTTTCCCTCAGCATCTGTAATCCTCAGTGCAGAGGGAATGAGAGAGAGAGAAAAGAGAGAGAGAGTGCAAACTAACATTTGAGGGTGTGAGTCCTTTTGGAAGATGAAAGAAGTTTTAAAATTAGCATGGAATACAATGAGGATACATGTTGATTTTAATTATCAAATTAATGCCAAGGTGCTGTAAATGCTTCTAGAAAGCCATAAGAAGGTGAGATAGTGATTCAGTCATGTTTAAGTGTACCATCAAATTCATTGGGGTTTAAGTTAGATAAAACTCACTTCTTCCACTCATTTCAGTGGATCTGTTCAAGCACTAGTAGATTAAGGGCCAACAGCTATAATCCTATGTTAGTGTTGCCAGGTTTTCAAAACAGCAATAAAGGATAGTCAAAATTCCTAACATGCAGGGTTAGCAATCAGAAAGTAGCTATTAACAAGTTTTGCATTTTATCAAATGAAAGTATTGATTTCAATCAACTTAGCCATGCATTTCTCTGTAAAGTTAACATATTATCCACATTCATAAATTGTGTGACACATAATAGAAAGACACTCCAAAATACAGGATGGATTTCTTTCTTTCTTTCTTTCTTTCTTTCTTTCTTTCTTTCTTTCTTTCTTTCTTTCTTTCTTCTTCTTGTTCAGTATGTAAAAGGGAAAGCTTCCCAACACTCAGATAGGGGATCTCTCTTATAAGAAAAGACAGCTGCCTGCCTGTTAAGAGACAAACTTTCCAACTTTCAATAAGGGATATTTCACATAAAAAGAGACACTTGGCCACCCAATCCTACATACAGTCAACATTTGCATAAATTCCTATTGATATTAGAAAAATTGCATGAGAAAATCAGCTCTCTAAGGGGTAAGAGGAAAGGCTGTAAGGAACATCAATGCATGATAGCATTACAATTCATTTTTAAAATATTGACAACTTTAAATGCTGCATGAATTTAAGAGAGAAAGAGAGAGGGAGAGGGAGAGGGAGAGGCCTTTTCCACAGCCTACCTTGTTCTGGTGACATCCAGTATGGGTTCTGGTGTTGTCTTTGCTGGGAAGGGAGCATGACAGAAGTGTTCCCGTCCATACCAGCTGCCTTCATGAATGGGGGAAGCGCGATGGCACCACCTCTTCCTTCTGCAGTGCAGCCGGGTACTATCTCAGGCTGTACTAGGGCAGGAAGCAGCTATTGAGCTTCAAGGACCTCCCCACCTAAGGTAAGCATGGGTGCATGGCGGGATGGTGGTATGATTACCAGTCATTGATGGGTAAAATCCATCAATGGGTAAAACCCATCAATGATTTGTGGGCAATCGCATTGCCTGGGGATGGGAAAAGAATGAGACTCAGATGATTTCATCCAGAACTGTTGTCCAGGTCCTGTCCTTCTCCCATCCCCAGTGCATGACAATGGCATCCTGCAGAAAGGGTCAAAGAGAGAAAGAGAGAAAGAAAGTGCACACTCACTTCAAGAATGGAAACACATGAGGCCCATTCTGTGACCAGAGCCTCTTACCCTCCCACAGGTCACTGGAAATTGTTACAGTTCTTGCATGGATCACCTAGAAATCAACTTGTACTAATAAGTAGGAAAGAAGCAAAGCACTTGTACAAATGCTATTTAAAAGGCAGTTTTGACCCTGTATCTGCTCTAGTCCTTGACATTTGTACCATGTTAATCTGTTTTGATGTCTTTCCAACCACATCAAAAGTGGCTTGAGTATATTGCACAGTGTGTTTCTTGGACAGAGTTAAGTCTGCCTTTTAAAAAACCCCTTTGAATAGAATTTAAAAAAAGAAGCTTAGAAATCAAGTCTGAACTGCAGTTTATCCAACTGAAATTCTTACTTGTTGGGATTTTCCTGACAACGTCCATTAGAAGAAAATGTATGAACTGGGCCAAGTGTTTGTTGTTATTTGGTGCTTTTTTTTTTTTTAAGTGTTGTCCTTGTTTCTTTCAGCATGCATAAGGAAACCTGTTTCTTTGGATTCTAAAAAATGCAGTTCTTCAAATAATCTGGCCCTCATTATGATTTGGTTTCAAATAATGGCCCTGTGGTTTAAAAATAAGTGACATATTCAGGAAGTGCTTTCACAGTACTTTAGGTAGCTGTACGTGTGTGGAATGTAGGTGGTGGGGAGAAAACTAAAGTAACTGTGGAAATGTTTGTATTTACTCTTCTGCATTACCTTCATTTTTTAAAATAAAATCATATTCCAAGGATAGAGGGCAAGCCGTACAGGAGGAGGCCAAATAGTTTATAAAATTGGAAAGCACATTATTTTCACCAATATTAGCAAAGAGTCGTTCATTTGGAATCAACCTTATCGAGTTCATAACCTGTATCCTTCATTTCACTAAATGGTTTTACAGATAGCTAGCTCCTGGAATGTGTACAAATCTACCCTGTGAACTGAAAGGATATCAAAAGAACTCTTCTCCTTTCTGCATCTACTGTGTGATCGGTTTCAGTAATGACAAGGTTAGCCTACAGCAAACAAGTGGAATGAGTATTTCCTGAACCAATGGTAGAAGATAAAGGAAGAATTAAAAGAAAAAGTCAATTATTATTGACTTTTTTTCATAAAGAGGGTAATAGAAACTGCTTTCTCTTTCTCATGAAACAAGGTTTGTTTGTTTTTTGCACAGCATAAAGGGGATTTTTTTTGATATTATAAACACTGAATCAAATTCTGGTTTTACTGACTTCAATACAGCTATAATTTCACTTGTGTGTTTTTCCTCATTTTCAATGTGACCTTGAAAGCTTTACTCTCATCTAGCTTGACATGTACAATGGTTTCTCATCTTTAAATATATTAGGTAGTAGTGGCAATTGAATCCTGGCATCTATGCTTTGTTCATTAATGTATTCATTTCAAAACACTTTATCCCACTCTTCAGCTGTAAAGACTCCCAGGTGGCTTTAAGTACAATCAATATTAATGAATGGAATGTCCTACCACAAGTGTACAAAATAAAAGGTATAATGGAAAAGGAAAAAAGGATGGGGAGGGAAGAGGCAAAACAAAAGCTGAAAATTCTTAAAGTTAAATGGTAGTTCTGATATTAAGCAGCTGAAATGGAACCAGCTCGGGGAGAGAAGGGATCTGATAAATAAGATTTTTCAGCAAAAATTATAGAATGACTGTGCTTTCTGGTTTTGACATGGCTGCTGCCTTCCTACTGCAACTAAACATACTCCTTATCCACCTACTGGCAGCAGATCTGCCAACAGGGTTTTTTGTGTGTTCATGCAGCTGCTTGGTAAGCTTCTCTTGGTTTATTCCATTGCTTTTTCCATGCCAGTTTCTGAGGGAATCTATACCTTGTTAGTTTACCATTGGTGGCACACTGTCCATCTGCTCATAAGTAGAGGGAGCTGCCAACAATGCTAGTTGAGTTATGGCAGCTTCATCTAAGTGTACAGGTGAGGGGCAGATTCAGCATCATTGAGATGGAGCTTTTGGTATGTGTGTGTGTGTGTGTGTGTGTATGTATATATATATATGTATGTATGTATATATATATATACATACACATACACACAGGACTGTCAGTGCAGTCTGTTCCCTTGTAGGGAAACCATTAGCATCAGGCAAACAATCTATCTAGCAACAGTTGTGGGTCAGTATTGGGATTGCCTGGAATCCCAGACAGATCTACCTTGACTCATCCTAGTGATGGAAATAATATTCAAAAGTATGTGAAAAATGGTCAAGAAATGGGTTTCTGGAGTGCTGAAAAACACTGATATGGGGAATCCTAGATGGGTGAGAAGACTCACAGTTCAGGACTTATTCCCTGTGAATTTTTTAAAAATCTTTTGCACAGAAAATATTGGGATTTTTTGGAACAGAAAACAAATTTCTTGACCACAAAACAATATTTTTTGTGCAAAAATGCTGTTTTTTGTAGAAGTGGTTTGATGTGGATCACAAACATAGCTGCCTGCATTTCTAAATTTTCCTTTGGGTCATAGATATCACAGTAAGTGCAAAATTTACTGGTAAACTGATGCCAAGGCTATATTTTCATTACACATAAGAAATGTATACATGCATGCACACATGCACCCCCACATCTGCTCATACACTGGGCAAAAGATATTCTCCCCCCACCGCTTATTACAACAAGAATTTTAAAAAGTGTAGTAGTCATTTATAGGGCATCCATATTCTAAAAGGCACTTGTTTTAGTATGTTTATAGCAAATTAAAAGGGATGGCTCCAGAGAAAAATTTAATAAGCTGTATTAAGTCTTGTGCTAGCACTGATTCAGCTGTGATACTGGAAAGATTTGCTTCTCCCTTTGGTCATTTATTGATATGCTGAATAATGCTGGTTGAAGTACCGATCAATATGTGGTTCCACAGGATACCTCTTCATCTTTTCACTTGACATAACTTGATAATGTGTTTTCCCTCTCTGTTGCCATTTGCTCCACTTATCATAATATTGTAGTACTTTATGAGGTTTCCCTTCCCCATCTAACCTGGTACTTTTAAAATCTAAATGAAATATAACCATACTCTTGCTTATCCTTGAAATCCATTGGTGAACTCTTATCTTTCTGTGATCTGTGTTTCTGAAATCAATTTAGTTATAATAGATTAGGTTCTATTGCTGTATATATTGTGTAGCTAAGGATACATATCCTTACAGAGCCTCTTATAGCATTAGTAATAGAAACATACTTGCAGTTGGAGACTGCTTCAGAGGTTGACATGAATTTCAGAACTATTCAGGCTGTGAATACAAGGGCCCTTTTCGCATTAAGGTTTCTCGCGCGAGTGGGGGAGGGCGGCTTGCGCAAGAAGCCTTCTCCAGGAGGCTGCCACTTCCCTGCTCGTTCCTTCCGCAGGCGAAGGAATGAGCGGGGAAGCGGCAGCCTCCTGGAGGCGGTGGCGGCTCGCGTGTCCGCCCCCCCTGCGAGCACGAGAAAGTAGGCTGTCGCGTTCGTCCCCCCCGCACGTGCCAAGCAGGAGGCTGTTGCGTCTGCCCCCCCACGTGCACCAAGCAGGAGGCTGTCGCGTCCGTCCCCCGCGCGCCAAGCAGGAGGCTGTCACGTCCATCGTGCTAGCGCCCCGCCCCTTCCTTCCGCAGGGGCGGAGGGAAGGAAGCGTGACCCAGCTGCCTCCCTGATGCTCTGCACAGGAGGTAAGTGCACACGGGCGCTAGGAGCGTTGTGCGAGCGCGGGTGATTTTCGCTTCGAGGCGAAAATAAAAAAAAACCGCTATCGCGCCGCTTCAGCCCCATGAGCCCGGCGGAAGTGGGAGTGCGTCGTGCAGAGCGACGCTCCCACTCCCACGAGGCTCACGGGGCTGTCGCGCGACAGAAAGCCCGTGCGAAAAGAGTAAAGGTTTTCCAAATTCTCTAATGGATTTGGATGACCACCCTCTGGTAACATTAATGGAAAATGGGCCAGCAGGAAGTGAGTAGAATCTTAACATGATTGCTAATATTAAAATAAAAATTCATCTGTCTGCCTGAAGGTGATGTTATATGTTTTACCATCATAAGTGTCTGATTTGCATGGATATTGTAAACCCTAAATCTTATAAAGTTTGCCTATCAAAATGTAACCAAGGCTAATATGTCCATAAATTGTTGTCACACTTGAAAGTAACTGTAAATCTTTCCAAAAATGAAGACCCACTCAGTCATGAGGGCTGTGATAGCACACAGGCCTGAGAAATGCTTATTAATGGAGTGTCTGGAAACATCACTCAGAAGAAGAATTTTGATCAGTGAATTGAGAACTATATTTCTTCACTGAATAAACCTAAGTTGCTACTTGAGGTTATGGTCTACCAAAAAAGTAGACTTACGTTGTCCTTTGTTCTTACTCTGTTTTAGGGACATTTGTTCATTATTTTTATGTTTTATTAAATTTTAACTGCCCAAAGGGCATTGTTAATTTTCAGGTAAATAAAAAAACAAAAACCAAAACCTCATGAGCTAGTTCAAGAGATCCCATAGCGCTCTCTCTTGACCCCTCATGCTGTTTAGGTTATCCAATAAGCAGCTGAAAGGCATTGGAATTTTAAGATTTGGTGTCATGCTGATGAAACCCAACTCTTTACCATAGATATCCAAGGAAATCCAAGGAAACTGGATCTGATTGAGATTAACATATTAAAGTTTAATCCAGACAGGACAGAAGTGTTTCTAGGAAGTTAATTTAGGGAATAGGGATTAACCTGTGATTGGATTGGGTTACTTTCCCCTTGAACATTTAGGTTTAAGAATGGATGTACACCTGGATTCAGCTCTGACACTAGCTGTCTGGATTTTGGCAGTGGCTTGAAATTGAGGAATTAAAATTTGTATATCTGTTGTGCAGATGTTTGGTTTGGCCATGGTACTGCATGTCTTAGTTACCTTCCTTTGAGATTACTGTAAGATGTTCTGTATCAGGCTGCCTTTGAAAGATTTTGAGAAGCTTGTTTCATCCAAAATGCTTTCAATTATCCAAAACTTGTCTAGACTGCTTAACAGGACTGGATATGGGTAGCATATAACTCTTGTTGTGATAGCTACTAATTTTTGTCCAGGCAGACTTCAAATTATGAATCTATTTATTACATGGGTCCAAGTCAGAGATGTATTCTTCACTAAACTTCTCCTCAAAGGTAGTGATAGTAATTTCAGCAATTTTCTTCCCATTGCAAGGGCGTCTTTGAAAACCATGCAGTTTTCAAAGGCTATTCACAATTCTAGACTTATTTTGTGAGAAAAAAAATCCCACACTCTTGTTTTGCACAGAAGCCAGGATTTTCTACATAAGAAACAGTCTTTTATGTGTGGAAAATAATATTCCAATGCAGAAACATTGATTCTTGAACAGAAAATGCTGCTTTCAAGTGCCAAAAATGCTGTAACTGGAGATTTATTCAGTCTAAAAGTTACACATGATTAACAGTTATTTTCTGCACAGGAATTAATATTTTTGGGTTGAAATATTATTTTCCATGCAAAAGACTGTTTTCTGTGTGCAAATAATAATAATAATTCTGTAATTCAGAATAATAATTCATAGTAAAATTCATGCATGGTTGATTTACACAGAAAATAACATTTTCTGCACAGAAAGTAACATTTTCGGCACAGGAATTCTCTATATCTGCATTGAAATATTGCTTTCCATACAGAAAAGGCTGTTTCCTATGCAGAAAATGCTTATTTGTATGGAAAATAACCACATGTGAATTTTGCATAGAATAAGTCGCAAACTGTGAAAATTCTTGTCTGTCCAGGATTCTTCTCATTACATACCACAGTTTCTTAACACTCAAGAAGCATGATTTTCCATTTTTTTTGAATATTTTAAAATTACCTTTTCATCCCTAATCCAATTTATCTGGAGGGCCATATTATGCCATCTTCAAGGAGAGAGCCCTTCTCTTTACCTTACCACCTTTAAGGCATGGCTAGCACAGCTGTTATAAGGGCATTCTCGATGACAGTCCTAGATTCTTGGAGCCACCTGTTAAGAGTGGCATGACTACCCATCACCTTCATTTTGTATATACATCTGCCATTAGACAATACCTTTTTTAAAAAAAAATCTGGTATACTTTTGGCTGATCCCACTTGCTCTGAAAATGGCTGGTATATTTTACATTCTTCTACTTAATACTTTAATTCACATTGTAATTTAATTCTATTTGTTTTATTTAGTTATAATCTTTCTGGGGAGAAAAGTGGGATATAAATTAAAAAAAATGAAGTTTCTCAAAATGATAATAGTTCTACCTTATTATATCTGCTAGCGAATGGAAGTTTACCGATTCTTCTTAATAATTACTTTTTTTTAAAAAAATGATGTGTTAAAAAAATCTTGCTTTGAGCATATTCTCTAATGTATTTTAAAGGTTTTAAATAAAAACCTTTTTTATTCATATTAATAATTTCTTAAATTTATATGAAATCCAACTATTTTTAGATTTTTTTTTAAATCCAAAAAAAAAATCAGACCTAAAAATATAAAAGGCTTCAGGGCAAAATCTACTTTTTACCCTGCTGTCAAGGAACAAATATTACCGCTACATTTTTACTCCTGATTTTTTTTTCTTTTTGGGATAGTATTTGCCTATGTTGATTTCATATTGAATTCTGGGATAATGCTAATCTCATCCTTTTTTTAAAAGGAAAAAAAACCTTTTTTATATTGCAAAGATAAAGGTGACATATAATTATTATATCCACTCTTGCTGTAGTCATCTTCCTGACACCCATGTGCCCTACTGGCATTTTTACCTCAATCCAATTTTCTACATTGTTTGCATTTGTTCCAGTAATACATGTACACATGACATTTTCAAAGGGAGTGACTTAAAAATGAATGAAGAAAAAAAAGTTGTGAGTTTGGAGATTTAATCATGAACTCTTCTGCCCTTCATAGGGCAAGGGACAACAATGACTGATTGACAGTGAGTTCTCTAATGATACTATGGTAAATCAAAGCTGTGCTGGCTCTAAATGATCCTAAAATAGAAAAGCTTGGATTTTGGAGGATTTGGTATGTGACTGAGGAGAAAAGAATGTGGGAAGCCTTATGGTAATCTTCTTTAATTAAATGATCAGACTGTACAGCGGGTTGGGTTCAGGTCATGGATTTCATACTGCAGCTGCATAAACCGCTTACATTTTGTTACAGTACATTCTTTCAATGGAGAAATTATGCAGCACCAGCGTGCAAGTAATACAGGCCTAGATCAATCTGGATAAGCACCACTGAAGGACAAGAGGCCTCATTAGCATTGTCTCACTGCAGCTCTAAAGTCCTGTGTAAGTGACCTTAAGGTGACTTAAGCTGGCAAGTAACATAGTAGGATCTTATTGAATTCCAGGAGATTCTGAATCCTAATGTCAAAGGTAAATATCTTGCTGGATTAAAGTCTTTTAAAAAAACCCTCAGCTCTCTCTATATGACAATTTCCCCCAAAGTCTGGCAGTCAATTAGCAAGGCTTTGCAAATTTAGTGAAGGTGCTAAGTACATTTTAACAAACTGTATTTTTTTTAAAAAAAGAAAGGAACAAGCAGTTCTCAGATTTCAGAAGACAGTAAGCAATGCTTTCTAGAATGATACTGTACATTTTTATATTGATCCATGTAATTTTTGTATCTATGCTCTATTGTTCTTTCCCCTGTATCTGTGGTGCTTTTAAAGGAAAAATATTGGTCATATTCGATGATAAACATCAGATAAACATCAAATTTGGAGATGAGATGTTGGTTGAGACATCTTGCTTATATCACCATATCAAGACAGAATGATGACATCATAATCTGCTTAGACCTCTAGAGGACCCTGTCATATCACAGCAGATGATGTCATTGGTCAGATGATTCTTCAATTTCCCTCGCTTTCCACTAGCCACTGTATGGCCATGGGAGGCTGCAGAGGTTTTCAGATGAGACTGGGAGGAGAGAGTGGACAGGAGAAATGTAGCATAGATCTGCCTGTGCAATGTTTATGCCATGCTCTGTGTTACAGGAACTTGACCTTTGTTCATAAAATGTTCATGATCCTACATGACATTCACAAGGCCACTTATCAACACTTCTGTGCACTCTCCCAGGACAACTTAGTAGCCAGAAGAGGGCAGGGGACATCTGGGCAATATCCGGCTACAGTTCTACAATCCAGAGAAAAGAGCATTGGCCACCATCCCAGATCCCCACCTCTTTTCTTTGGGCTGCAAGTCTACAGCCAGATGCTGCCCATACAGGCCTTGTCTTTCCTGCTCGCTAAATATCTGTCATTATTGTCTGTTGTCCACTAAATATCTGTGGCAGTATATGCTGATGTTGTGCAGCTGTCTAGCACGGAAAGGGAAGATGTTGTGTAAGAAGCATAATGTTACATTAACAGGTTATACAAATATATGTCATGAACAGGATTCCACCCTTGTGGCCACCAACAGGACTCTGGTCACCAATAGGGTTTGCAGCTTCTATTCTTCTTTTCATTTTAATTTTATTGGGGTGTTCTGGCACTTTTCTTTTAAGGCACTGTAGGACCAGGATAGAAGGTCATTTCAGCTCAGACTGCATCAGAAGAACCCAAGTGAACCCTTGTAATGACCAGAGCAGGGATAGAGCTTTACAAAATCCTCTTTCCTAAATAAAGCTGTAAACGCAGACTGCAGTACATATTACAGATCTCTGGGTACTATCTCCTAAGATCTGGCTATAAGAACAACAGAAACAGACATATAGATAAAAACAACAAAGTGAGATTATTGTGTGTATAAATCCCACCAGAGCTGAGAAATATATATGTGGGTAGATTTTGGCCTGGGGAGAACTCAGCAAAAAGGAAATTGATTTTCTTTTTATTTAGGAAGATGATCTGATGATCTGGTTATTTTAGCCCAAAGTAAGGCCTGTAGCTTTATCTATACCTTCTGTGTCAGCAACCAGAGGCAAACTCTTTTCTGCAATGATCATTTTTGTACAGTGAGTACAAACTCCTTTTTGAGTTGTTTTCTTTGTAGACACAGAAAAGAAAGGGAACAAAAAGTTTGGTTATGATCTGTCAAAAGGCAATGGGCAATCATTTAAAACACATGGAGTTTTGTGGTATGTAAAATGTTGATCCAATGTTTGAATTGATGCCAGACAAAAATAGAATTTGTCCTGGTTGATAGAAGCGGTGAGGAAGAGCTTGATTATCCATTTCATTAGCAAGACTCATTAACATAACTTGGCATAAAAAGTATTCCTTTACTTTTTAAGCAATTGGAAAAATACAGCATGGATGCAACTATAAACACAGATATCCAAGGAATTCTAGGAGAGGCAAAGGGATTTTTGACGTTAGGTGTTTTTTAAAGCCATATCTTTGGACATCTTTATAAGCAACGAAGTCATGGCAGTTTTCATGGCCTATAGGCAATGGTTAAAAATTTTATTTAAAAATTTTGTAATGAGTTTCCTGGAAGAAGCGCACAAGACTCCAATAGCTATAGAAACGTAATTTCAAAAAGTATCTGGATACTCACAGTCCTTACCTAGGCCAAATATGAAAAGTTAATAGTTCAGAACAAACCTACAATAGCATTCTGTTCAGAGAAGGGGAACTCCCCCGCTTTATCAGTGGGGTTAGAGGGCCAAAGCTTTGTGCATTATTCAGATATGAGCATCACCATTTTATGTGAGTATGCCCAGCTCGGGATCCAGGTGTGTCACTCACAACGTTACAATAACTGTGTGCTGTTGGGCAGAGTTTAATTACTCCACATCAGTATGTCAGAACTGATATCGTGAAAGTTGAAAGATATCCAGCTCATAATATGTATTTACCTAGTTACCTATATGAAAGTTCCTTTGCCCCAGAAAATGACCTACTTGTAATTTGAATCAAGACTGTTATGTGCTTACATGCCAATTTTGTATTTTTTCCCCAATGAAGAATAAACTTAAGTAGTGTGTACTCTAAAGTGAGCAGTAGCTTTTATTCCTCTGTTGATGTGAACTGATTGCTGAAATGGCCCTGATATTTTCAGAATGGTTATATTATATATAGAACAATGGTACAACTGAATTCTGACCCACATAATTTGCTGGCAAATTTTATCTATGGCCCAAGTAAAGGATGACATCTATTATGTGAAGTTTTAAAAGCAAACCATGCAGCAAATTATTTAATCTTTTTTGGAAAAGAAATCATCAAATAAATTAGTTTTAACATTTTACAGGCCAACCGAGGCATTATGGAGCAGGCAATTCATGAAAAGTAATCGCAAAGGGCACAAAGAAGTGAATTTAAAAACTAAAAGACAGTAACATATTTGGTCCTCCACCTAAGAATTCCAGACTGTGCAACAGACTATCTTCACTGTGGGAAACAGTTATGTGTCTAAATAGTTAGGAGCTCATGTAACAGTTTGGAGGAAAAAGAAATGCTTCTTCTAATTGCTGAGTCCGGTGATAGCTAATGAATTTCATGTCATTTGAGTGAGAAATCTACTTTGGGTTTTAGTCTGAATTGTAAGAAAACTTTCCAAGGTGCTGAACACTATATTTAAAAATAACTTTTGTTAGCTTACTTTTAATATTAACACAAAATCCCAACAAAAATGATAAACATAAACAGGCCACTGTATGTATGACAAAAAAGATCTTATTCAAAAGAAGTCCTTTCAAACATAAAAGCAGTTTTCCAGCACATTGTAACTATATTTTTTCTCCCCTCTTTTCCAGTGAACAATCCTGACTTCATGTACCAAAATTTAAAGTATTAAGGATCACATAACAAATATTTCCAATATTTATATCGAAACCCCACAGTTTTGGGATGTCAGATGTGTTGCTTACAGAAGCAAAGAATGGCTGCCATGTCTGAATAAACATGTCTTAATTTCTCCACTAAGAACTTTACGCTTAGCTGTTAATTTTTCATTTAATGGCAAATTCCACAGCCTCCTCTTCTGTATAAGAAGATCTATTGCTCAGCATGTTTCCATCCCTAAGCTCTTACCATTCTTGCCACTGATAATAGAATATCTGTAAAACGTTTATGATGCAAGTGTTCATTGCTATTTGTAAAGCTAGATAATAGTAATAATCTACCATCATTCTTAAGTTCAACAACTTGGATAGCTTATTAAATGCTTTCACTAAAACTTAAGATGGATTTCCTGCTCCTCTTACTTGGAGGCCACCAGCTGTTCTTGGTGGAGTCATTTCCAATCTGAGTCAAGAGGATGTTTCAACTCATTATATACCAGGCCCTGGTTCATATTTAATGAAAACACCAGTACAAGAATAATCTGGTACTCCACTGAACACTGGTGCTTTGGGAACAGACTCAGGAGGGATGTCATCTCAAAAAGATGGGTAAAGGTTGAAGCCTTGATCCACAAACTGGCAGTAACTATTTGTCAGATGATATACTTGGATAGTAGGTGACCCAACATTTATAAGGTCCCTGTCACTGAGTTTTTGCTCTGTGTGGTGTGGGGAATCTGCATGAATGTGCACAGTAATATCTTTCAGAGAAAGGCACAGATCTTTGTTTCCGTGGTCCTTTGAATCATGCTTATTTTATAGATTTACTCTTTTTCTTATTGATTCCACTCAGTAAGTACCAAATTTGCTGCTGACTTCCAACATTCAGCTGCCCAAACTAAGCCTGGGAGTGGATTATTAATTTCTGTACAACAAAAGTTAGAATGTACTCATCCCTTAGGGTTAAGAACTAGTATTTGACATATTAAGTCAAATTGATTTCAATAGCACATGCTTTCCAAGCAAGTGCACTTAGGGTTGAAGTACTTAAGAGTCTCAGTCAATACTGTATTGTAGGAAATACATTTGTAATTTGTGAAGGTTTTTGTGAATTTACAATAGCACATAGAACTACACTGGGGAAAAAAATTAAGGGTACAATGAAGAACCAGAATCTAATGGGGAAACCATTTATTAAGGTAGTATAGCACAAAGGAAAACCAATTTCTTAAATTTTGTTCCTATTTTAAGGATTTTGAAGATAGATCTTTTCCTAAGGCATTTTCAGATTGGTAAAAGTCACTGGAGGAATTCTGTAAATATCTGCAACTGGTCTTCAGCTCCAAATGTTCATGAAACATGTAAATGTCTACCTATTGTTGTCATTGTTTTCTCCTTAGCAGTAAACGTGGGTTTGATGATGCACCTGTGTAGAGGCTTTTACTCTTGTGTCAGTTCATAATAATAACATCTGGATAATGGCACCATTTCTTCTTGGATAAGGATGACTGTACTTCAGTTTTGATCTATGTGGCCTGAATTTTGTAGTCCTAACTAAAAAGGGGCTAATTCATTGAACGAATTGCTGAATAGTGAGTCCAAAAAATCATGAAAATGTCATTGATTCAGTGGGACTACCTTCTGGCAGGCCTGAAAGTGGGAAGCCATGGGATAGCCTCTGGCTTCATGAATATCAAGTCTAAAAGATAATTGTATTTTTCTTTCTTTTCTTTTTTTTTTTGGAAAAAAAAGAAAAGATTTCTGAATGACCTGTCAGAACATAAACCCTCACAAAACTGTGTACAGCTCTAAGACAAAAAACAATATACAACCATAATTTAAAAATATGTGAGTCTCATAAAAATAAGTGTAAATTAACCTTAAGCATTCCAAAACTGAGGCAAAAGACTTTCAGTAAGATTCAAATAAATGTACCTTTTTAAAATATATTGATCATGTATAAAGTGGCATTTTTGCAATAGTGATCCAAAATACAAAAACTTAATGTGGCCATAGATGGAGCTATATATTTGAAATGTGGAACTATTTTTATTTCCTGTATTTTTGAGACATTTTCTTAAAATGAAATGGATACATTTTGAAAATACAATTTGAATGAAATACTTTCTATGATCTATTCCAGAGTATGTGTTTGGAGCTAGGAAAGAATCACCCAGCCTTTTGTGCTCCCCAGTTTTGTTTTGTTATTTATTTATTTATTTTTGTTTTTTGTTTTGTTTTTCAGGTGTCTTGGAATTCTTGTCCAAGTAAAAATAACCAGCTGTGGTAGGGGATTTTGGGATGTGTACCATCTGGAGGACCAAAGTCCCAGAACTGTTGTTCTAGAAGACTGGAACCCTGGGAGGATAACAATCTGGAACATAAGAAAATGGGTGCACTTGGGGGCATGGCAATTGTTACGTAGAAGATGGGGTAGTTGTAAAATAAGAAGAAACTGTTTTCAGAAGGTGCTTTATATTGCTGTAGAAAGCCAGAGGTTTTTCAGACTCAGCCTACCTAATAGGGCATATCTGCCATAGGGAAATTATTATGCTATTGCTTCAGCACCTCCTTCAGGTTCTTTTCCATTTCAAAGCACCTAGTCAGATTGGCATGCCAGCTTTCTAATCAGAATTTTGAGCATGTCCGTGTACTAGTTTTTCTCTGCCTTTTGGGATTCTTTTTGTAAGCACACATCCCTTTAAAGTAGACTAATTTGCCAAGTAAATCATCAGCATGACAGGCTGCAGCAGGTTTTGCTACATGTTTCAGCTGCTTGGACATTTTAATTCAGTAACTAGCCTGGGTCAATGATGATACAAAATAAATATACTGTGAAAACAAAATTGTTGTAGTATATTAAGTCTTAACTGCCTTTAGGGTTTTACATGCCTTGCTAAATTGAAATTTCATACACTGAAGATACCTCCAATATCATGGTGGTTCCTAATCCCATGCTTTTGCAATAATTTCCCTTCTAGGGAAGGAGGGGGAAAAATAAACGTAATTGCTTAAACTCTGAAAAACGCTTTTCTTTGAACTCAGTGAAGCACAAAGATGAATAGTGTATTACGAAAGGGAATTCAGCTCTATTTATGTCTGCTTGTACTGTGAAATTGGTTGTTTGTGATCTCTAAAGACTTGTTTTCTTTTCAGCATATTGCACTGTAGCTCAAACCAAACAGGAAGTCCAGATTGGGAGAAAATTACATCTCTGGGACACACTCTTTCTATATTTATGAAAAGTACCTGTGCTTGTTTTACTGACTTTGAGATCTGTTGTAGTAACTGTGGTTCTAAACCACTGGAATTTGATCTTCCAACAATACTGGCCTGAAATAAGACTATTTCTATTTGAGGTGCACCTGCCCATTACAAAAAATATGGGGCTGATAGCATTAAAGAAACAAATAAGCCCCATCTCTTAGCCCTGCCAAAATGAGTCAGTACCAGCCACAAAATTCTGTGTGGACACCAATTTGGTGACCCAGAAAATGATCCAAAAATAGTTTTTTATATAGATTCACACAGTCAAATCTAAGCTATCAAGTGTTGGATAAACAACTAATGTACCTTATATATGTAAATTAGTCACATAATGAGAATTGGTTGAAAGTGTGATATCAAACACATAAATAAATGATTTCATATGTGCATTGATCAAGTCTTTTTATTGATTCTGGTGCTCTAGAACTGCAGATATAAATAGTAAGAGGCAAGACTGATCAGTGTTTGAATATATAGCATTTAGTTATGAATTTTGTGGGTTACAGATTTCATCATGGTCCTGTGATTTCCCAACTTGTCAATGAAAGACACACTTTATATCAGAGATGGGCAAGTGAGACGCTCCTGATGTTGTTGGACTGTAGCTCTCATGGCTGACAAGAGCAAGGAATACTGGATGTTACAGTCTAACAACATCTGGAGTTCTATCCATTGCTCTCATTTATGTTTCTAACTGCTTCCCTCCACCTCATATGAGGTTTATAAACTAAGCCAAAGCTACCAAATCAATAGGAATTTTGTAGTAGAAATCCAAATCAGACCAATTGTGTATACATGCTACAGAGTTACAGCAGTTCAATACCACTTGAAATACTATGGTTCAAGTTCTGCTTTCATGACTTACAGCAGTAGACACAAAGAATTCAAACCACATTGTTGTTGTTGATGTAATTGTTGTGGTGTGCCTTCAAGTAATTTCTGGCTTATGGAAACCTTAAGATAAATTAATTAGAGGGTTTTCTTGAGAAATTTTGTTCTTAGGTTGGGAGACTGTGCTCAAGATCACCCAATGGGAATCCAAATCCTGTTTTTTTGGAGTCCTACTCCAACATTCAAACCATAGCCCCACGTCACCAAACTACAATTCCCAGAATTATAAGGGAGACTGCTATGATAGTTAAGGTGGGATTGAATTGCTATAATGGTATAGTGTAGATTTCCTCCAAATAAGACCTTAACTACCCATATTATGCATAAAAGATCATTAACTAAGGGATTAGCATACAATACTGGCATTACAATTCTTAAGAAAAAGTGTTGGCACATCTATAGTTAAATATATCATTCTGTCAGACAAGCAGTCTGAAAAGTTCTACAAAAATGTTTTTGAAAAAGTCATAACCATCAGAAGAGATAATTTCAATCAATAGCCTAGTAATCTCACACCTGACTGTCAGATTACCAAAGACCAGAACAGATTAACGGCAAGAACCAGTGCTATACAGCAAATATAGTTGTCTTCATGTCAGATTAGATCTGTATTTCTGTAATACTGTTCACAGAATCAGTTAATGATCCTAAAAACAGTACATTACATCAGCATTACAGGAATAGCTTCAGTCACTTTGCAGATGACTAGAATCATATGAGGAGGGAGTTCTGCTGAAGTCATTGGTTCCACTTCTGTCACAGGTAACACCATTGGTCCTCAGCTTATTGAAGTATTTCCATTGTGAACCCTACTGTGTCCTCCCTAAACTGCAAACCCCAGGATTACATAGGATGTTGAAAGTGGAATAATAGCACTATAACAGGCTAGTGTGGAAATGGCCAAAGACTTTATGTACCAGAGACCTTTATTTTAGGTGAAAATTGCATGCAATGTTTTAAAATTTTATATTCATTGCAGGAAGCATCTAGCCAAGATCTGTTCTTCTCTCTGGGTACCCTTGAAAATGGAATGTATGCCAAAAATTGGTTCTTTTAGGTCAGTGTCAACCAACCGTGTTTACATATTGGTGCTTTCAGATGGAATGGGATCACTGTTAAGTTTGTAGTGAGGTGGTATTCAAGCAGATCATTGGTATGTACATATAGTCCCCATGATTTGCGTGTACTGTATCAGTGCAGAGTATCAGCTACAGGAGGCTAGGTGCATCAGTAGGACCTGTACCTGTTCTCATACCCGCCCTGCTCTCTCTCATACTAGGTGCCTTAAGTTACTATTTAAAATTTCTTGCACTGCCCTGGAACAAGCATGGGATTCTGGTTGTCCAGATGTTCAACCTCAAGCAGCATGGAATGGGGTAAAAGATTGTGAATGTTCTAGTTCAAAACATTTGCAAGGCCAAATATTTTGCATCCCCAGTCTTGAGTGATGCTATCTTACAGCATTGTGGAAAATTCAAAAATTTTCCATCTGTCACTGATGGCAAGACAATTGATCCCGTCATATTGCATCTCAGTAGAAGACTTTATCCCAGAACTGGAGCTGCTTCTTATTTATTGATTGAAGTATTCTTTACCCTGCATTCCCTTCCTTCCCATCCCTTCTGCCTGCTAACACACAAGAAAAAGAAAAAAAAAGAAAAGAAAATAACAGGGGGAAAAAAGACTATTGGTAAGCCTCAACCTTCAGACTTATTATCTGAAAGACACAAAACATAACTATGGATTATTGGAGGAAGAAATGAAAAACATAATGAATTCAGTTGACTGGATGAATAGAAACCTACCAATAATGGAACTGATTCTTCTCAAATTTGTGTTATATTCTCCTTGTTTGGCTTATGTTCTACCTTACTGTATTCTTTGATGATATGTTTTCACCTTTCTTCTCTTCTGTTTTTTCTTTTTTTTACCTTTCCTTTGCAATCATTAGTTCTTTCCCCCTCTCAGAGTGAGAAAGATGGTTCCTTGGGGACTTTCTGGTGACAATTGGGGAACTCAAGGGCCATCACTGAAATCTTAATGATGACAACTTAGCAAGTTATGTCTGCTGCTTTTCTCAGAACAAATGTACACACAATAACCCTTTCTGAACAACCAGAAAATTGTGCATACTATAGCAGATTCACATGTAACTCCCAGATGGCAGCACAAATTAATACAAATAACATCCTGATGAGAGCTCTTTCCATTCCAAACCTAGACAGATTCATTCCTCACTGCCGTGTCATGTATGTATGTGGAACAGCCAGTTAATATGAACTGGACATTTGAATCATGCACTTCAGATCTTGGTTTTGCTTTGCATAACTGTGACTGTAAAATATGCTTATGTGACTCAGTCCAGGAAAGTGAAACATGCAGAGGGACATTTATTCCATTTATTATGAAGTCAACAGGATTTATTTTGCTAAATCAAGGACAACACTGTAAATCTTCCCTCTACAAAAAGGTCAATATCTTAGTGAAAATAATTCCATCTCAGAGCAACAGTATGCCGAGTTCAAATGTGATCTATCACTTCTAAGCAATCAAGTTCAATTTTTCAATATTTTACTTTTCCCTAACTTGTGCTCATTCAACATATTCAAGAAAATTGTGATTCATTCGTAGTTGTTCCGGGAGCAGTAGGAAACTAATTCAAACCACTGCAGGCATTCTTTAGAGAGAATTGTATGCAGACATTGCTCCTAATGTTCACTTTGTTTTATTTTGCTTTATTTTATTTATTATTAGATTTCTAACAGCCTTTATCCCAAACAATGGGACTGAAGACAGCTTCCTTTTCTATTTGGAAAATATTTGAAAGGGATCACAGCTCAGATGTGAATGTAGGAGTTCATAGGCTGCTTCCCACATCCAGTGGTCTAGCAGAACTAGGGCTCCCATGGGCAAAGCGTAGGGCTTTTTAACTGAATCGCACCATATGCAATTCCTATTTCCTCTGAGCTGCAACCTTTATAGTAGTTGGGTGTGTGAGTATTAGATTCCCCAAGCTATAATTGATTGTTTCAAGCTATCCTTGTTGTAATGTAATAAGGTAATTTGAATGGGATATTAAGACCCATTCACTTAATTTTTTTTTAAAAACACACAACCTGCTGTTGATGGAGATGAAAAATACTAGAATAGATTTGTTGATATGGAATTAAAAAGTTGCTTCCACCATAGGACTCTTCTTGGGAGTGTGGCTGTTGGAACTGTTATGATAATGAAAACATGAAATTCAACAGGTACCAAAAATCACTGCTTACACCTCCGTTTAAAAAGAGCCTGATATGTAGTTATTGAGAATCAGCATAGGATAGTGGTTTGAGCATAGGAGTATGGCCATGGAGCCCAAGATTCAATTCCCTGCTCAGCCATGGAACCCCACTGGGTGACCTTGAGCACATCACACACTCTCAGCTCCAGAAAACCCTGTGATAGGTTTACCTTAGGGTTACCATAAGTTGCTAATGATTTGAAGGCATACAACAATAACAACAACTCTAATCTTTACTAAGCCTGTATTCATCCCTTACCTAGGGATATACATCCTCACCTATTTTATTGTCACATGTGAGGAAGAATAATTACTATAATTTTCTGCCTGCTGAGAGAGAAAACAAACATTCCTCTTCAGTAATCTTACCATGTTCTATGACCAAGCAAGAACATGAGTCTCCAGTGTCACAGTCCAATGCACAACCACTATACTATGCTGGCTCTCAATTAGAGTAGACTACTGAAACAATGATACCTGATTTACACATGACTAATTTCAGGTCAAACCAAATAGTATTAAGGTAGATGTGTGAATAGTCAAACTTCATACAGTTTTATTTTTTTGCCTAGATACTTTTAAATATTTTGGTGTCAGTACTCTGCAAAATTCCCTGTAAAATCTTATGCAGGATAAAAGTCTCTCAGCTTTGTAAAAGTAAAAGTGAGTAAACATGATTAACTACTATCTGTGATGCTAAACATATTCAATTATTCAAGCAAATGTTTTTCTCTGCAAGGTAATGAGAAATTTATGGATTAGTCTTTTCCTCCCACTCTGATAATTCCTCCCTCCTGATATTCAAGAATGAGGAACAAAATGATGAAATGCTCACTTGATTTCTGCCAATAACACTTCAATTTCTGTTTTTCAGGTTAAACTGCAAGTATTGCTAAAATCAATGAAGTAATAGGTACATGAAGAATAGTTATGCCTAGACGAAACTTATGATCTGGAATTCTCACTTTATTAATTGGCTCTGCCCTATCAACCTTTATATGTTTTTGTTTGTTTCTTTATGTGATTAATTGATTTTACAGCTCTGGAGCATGGAACACCAATGTTGTTCAGGTATACTCAGTTGGCTCAGAGAGGTGGGATGAGCAGGCCCTGGCAAAATGAGGCTCATGTCTCATGTATGCCATGTTTTCATTGCATGGAACGGATAAGCAAAGCCCAGTCCTGGAGCCTCATGCAAAACTGCAAAGCTACTTATGTGGCCTTGAACCTCGCCAACCCCCCCTGACTGTCTTCTTCTTGGCCCTAAAGAGTGTGCACTGCCTGTCCTGAAAATTTATAGGAACAGCAATTCACCTTTCTCATAGATACAGGGTCCTCCTGCAGTGTTTAGCATAACCCTCTGCCCCATTTTTCAAAATTAAACTGCACCTCTGTTTTCTTTTTTTCTTCAGTTCTTGGAGAGTAAAGGAGGTTGGCAGTGTGTTTGGTTCCCTGATAGTTTACTGGATCACAAAATTTCCTACACCCAGATCTGCCACATTTCTTATTTTCTGCAGCTTTTGGCAAGTAAAAGGTGATCAGTGCCACCTCTCATGTGGCATAAGGCATTTAGCTACATCACCGTAGTTATGTCCCCTGTTGGTATCCCCAAACTCACATTTCAAGTGATGTAGCACCACTTCAAACATGACTATTTCCATGTTATTGAGGAGAGAAGTGTGTCCAGATGTGTTCTTGTAACTGGATGTGCTACAACAAGGAATAATTGGAGCTTCTTGCAACTGCAATTACTGAAACATCCAAAGGATCTCCTTGGAGGTCTCTACCACAGGGTTCTGATGTTGATTTTCATTATTTTAAATAAGGTGTATGCAGAAATAGAAAGGATGCTTATCATAAATCCAAATGGAGCAAAATGGGGAGGGGTAGGTAAGGCTCAGGATTCAAAATCAGCTTAACAGACTGCAGAGCTAGGCCCAAAGTAACAAAACAACAGTTAGGGAGAAGAAGGAGAATGAAGGAAGCTGAGTAGGCAATTTGGCCAATCAACATTCAGATCTCTTCAGTGAGATCAGTGAGGGACCCATGTGGGCACACCTTCTTTTTTAGAAGGAATTGTATTCCAAAAACATTTATGGATTTCTTCCACTCTTTTTTCCAAACCAGGGAGGAAAAGGAATGGTCCAGGTCCCACAGTATGAAACAGAAGTTTTGAAACGCATAAGTCCTTTGGGATTTTTAATATCTGTATATCCTGGATTTTTTTTAAAAAAAGGCCTCAGGATGGGAATAAAATGTTGCAGGCACTATGAAATGCTATTGAATGATCCATGTAAACAAAAACATTTTCTATTTTTATTTTTAAAAAAACTAGATGAAAGAGTACTTCAGCAACAAATATATCAGCCGCCAGTAATATTTCCTCTGGATAAACCTCTTCTCCTTCCAAGCCTGAAAAATCCAACTTCTATAGTTCCTTATAGGGCTTGGTTTACTTCTCTGGACATGTTCTAGATTATCAACATCCTTAAAATGTGTTGCCCACACTTACCCACAGTACTCCTGGTGAACTATGGCAAAAAGGGGATGGAATTGTACTATTACTTTTCTTTATATGGACCTTATATTTTGGTTGATACAGCCTACAATTTTTGGGTGCTGCATGACACTGTTGTCTTCTGTTTTGATTGTAGCTTACTAAGAGCCCATATCTTTTTCACATGTACTGTTGTCAATATAGCAGATGGCTGTCTTATAGATATATATGACATGATTAGAAATCATTAGAAGACTGCTTATGGTAAGAGTTTGAGAGACTTTCCTATATTTTGTGACGTTGTAACTATCTTGCAATCCTTTTAATTTGTATGCCACCTTGAGATGCAATATTAGAGAAGAAGTGGGTTGTAAATAAAGATAACATCATCAACAATAACAACAACAATGCCTGCAATTGACAGCTGTCTCAGTATATGTATGCAGCACATTGAGGTAGCTCAGTCTTGGGGTAAGAGTTGAGGTCACTTCAGGTTGTGTAAATTTACAAACAATGTATTCACAAAATGAGACTACAAGGACCAGGCTGGGACAAAAGTTTTCTCTGTGATATGCTAGTTTTTTAATCGCATGAAGCTCAATATCTAATTGCCTGAAACTCTGCATAGGGTAAAACAATGAAAATATGGTGTCCACATTGTGAAGTCATCAGTAATGTAGCCATCTTCTTCTATATGTGTCAATCATGCCAGCTGATTAAGGGGACATGCTTGTACTACTAGTTCTGGTGTAAAATAGCAACAGCAAGTCTGGTATAAGGTAGTATGGGAAATAACAAAGAATTGTCAGATTAGAGCTCGTGCTTGTCATCTCTGCGGTCTTATATCTTTTCAAGACTTCTCCCTTCTCTTGATTCCCAGCCATACACACTTTGCCAGCCTCTTATATAGTGAAATTTCAGTACATTACATCCATCAGCAAGGTGATTGAGAAGGCTGTTGATCTTCAGCTCCAAGCTGTCTTGGATGAAACAGATTATCTAGACCCATTTCAAACTTGCTTCAGGGCAGGATATGGAGTTGAGACTGCCATGGTCACCTTAGTGGGTGATCTTAGGTTTCGACAGGGGAAGTGTGACCCTGCTGGTACTCTTCGACCTCTCAGCGGCTTTTGATACCATAGACCATGGTATCCTTCTGGAACGCCTGAGAAGGTTAGGGATTGGGGGCACTGCACTTAAGTGGTTCTTGTCCTAACTCTCAGGTAGATACCAGATGGTGATGCTTGGGAACAGCTGCTCCTCAAAAAAGGAGCTTAAATCTGGCATCCCTCAGGGCGCTGTCCTGTCCCAAATGGTATTTAACATCTATATGAAACCGCTGGGAGAGATCATCAGAAGACATGGGGCAAGGTGCTATCAGTACGCTGATGACACCCAGATATATCTCTCCATGCCTCGGATAATAGCATCAACTAAGGGTGGCATTTCACCTCTGAATGAATGTCTTGAAGCAGTAATGGACTGGATGAGGAAAACAGACTGAAGCCTGAATCCAGATAAGATGGAGCTACTTGCTGTTAGGGGCTCTAGCCCAGATATGGAGGTCTGTCAACCAGTCTTAGATGGAGTCACACTTCCCCTGAAAGACTGTGTTCGCAGTTTGGGGGTGCTCCTGGACTTGCCACTTCAGATGACAACTCAAATAGATGCAGCGGCCAGGAGTGCCTGTTATCAGCTTCGGCTTTCTGGAGCTGGAACCCCTAAAAACAGTGGTGCACGCACTGGTAACTTCACGGCTTGACTTCTGCAATGCGCTCTACATAGGGCTACCCATATGCTTAGTCCGGAAACTTCAATTAGTTCAGAATATGGCAGCCAGGTTGGTCACTGGTAGACCTAGAACTGACCATATAACACCAATTTTAAGGTCCCTTCATTGGCTGCCTATTAGTTTCTGGGCATGGTACAAGGTGTTGGTTATTACCTTTAAAGCCCTTCATGGCTTGGGGCCAGCCTACCTGCGGGATCGCCTTCTCCCATATAATCCGCCCTGCACGTTAAGGTCCTCTGGGAGGAATTTACTGCAGCCAATCAGAACTAGGTTGGCTGAAGTTACCCCGAGGACCTTTTCTTCTATCGCTCCCAAGTTATGGAATGGTCTGTCGGAGGAGAACCGGCATATTATCAGTCTTGACAGCTTTAAAAAAGCAGTCAAGACTGATCTCTTCTGACAGGCCTTCCCAGACTAGCATTTCCATCGCCTCCCATCAATTGTCTTGCTGCTTTGCTAATAGTAATTGATGGACTGTTGATTACTGTGTGTTTTAAGGAGTTGGTTTAGGTGGGTTGGTGGGTGGGGAGGATTGGGTATGTTTTTAATGTCTTTTAATGTATAATGTATTTCATGTTGTTCGCCGCCTTTGATCCATGTGGAGAGGCAGGAAATAAATAAATCATCATCATCATCATCATCATCTTCCCAAATCTGATATCAAAATTTGATGTCAAGTTTGATAACAAACTTGATATGACTGGCAAACAGGAATTAGGTCAATATATCCCAGTGCATTATTGTGAGCTAATAATAAACAGCAATGTTCAGATAACTGCCAGAAAAGTGCAATGTCTGTGTGATGAAAGAAAATAAATAGGAATCTCAACTCTTTGGATCCTAGTTTGAATAGGAGGATTCTTTGAACTTTGAACTTTGATCAGGGTGATTGATGAAAGGTTTTCTCTTCTGACTCCTGAAATTCAAAGTAATAAAAAAACCCAGTCTTGCTCCAAGACTTTCAATCCTTTTCACCTGTTCCTAGGAGCTTGCATTCCAAAGAATGATTGAGGACTGCAGATACAGAAGATGAAGGACAGCCAGCCAGTAGGAATATATGAGATGGTAATCCAGGGTGCTGCAAAACCTGAGTAATTCAATGGGATTTAGCTATACTAGGATATTTTATTCTAGGATATAGTCCTGTAAGAAGAAGTTACTTCAGCAACCATTCTCACTATAGTCCAAGAAATGAATGCCAAACTGTCATACCTTAAACAAAAAAAAAACTTTTTGAATTTGCAAATAAACCCAGGAACTGCTTTGAGACAGGAAAGGATAAATAAATCTGTCACTAAGATTAGGTAAGGAGATCAGTGTGTATTAGACAACTTAAAAATATTAAAGGCCTTTGAGGAATATTACAGGGATTTACATAAGAGGGACAATGAAAAAAAATCTCAGATATGGAACAGTATTTTGATAGACTTCAACTGGATAAACTATCATTTATAGTACTATTTATAGTACTATTCCATTTTTAGCATCCTGTGGAATTCTGGGGTTTGCAGTTTACTGAGGCCAAAGAGCTCTCTGGCTCAGAATTCTAAATACCCCTCCCTAAACTGCAAACTCAATAATGGGGCCAGTAATCCCAATAAGGGGACTCAGGACAGCTTTCAACTTATTTAAAGCAGTACAGATTAAAAATTATACAAGAAACATTTAAAATATAAATATGAACATTATCTACTATATAAAAGTCAAAGTTTGTGAATGAGTTTGTCTGTTTGTCTGTGTCAGGCAGGTGAAGACCTCATATGATTGGCTGGTTGGAAGATTCTATGGAATCCCAGGGTTTGCAGTTCAGGGAGGGGCCTTTAGAATTCTCAGCCAGAGAGCTCAGGCCAGTTTTTATGAAGATAAGGCCTAGTAGCAAGAAGGAGGGCAGAGTATTCCCTCGGGGACCCGAACTCTGTACATTAATAACTCTGAATACAGATTGGATTGGAGAATATGGAGAAAAGTTGCACATACTGGACAAGATAGTTTGGGGACTTAGAGACAGAGGATCTCAAAATAGTTCAACCACATCTAATTCCAAAGGTAAGGTAAGGTAATTCCTAAGGTATTTCTAACAAGTGATAGCTATGAGAAAATAAAATCCTGGGCAACACCAGGTAAATATGCTAGTTTAAAATATAGTTAAACAATCTGTATCATTAACATTATTTAAAATTCATCAAAAGACCATATTTTAAATAGCAGCATAGTACACTATTAAAACTCCATCACAATCAATTTCTAAAAGCCAGATGCAATAGGATTTTTATTATTTTAATTTAATTTAATTTAATTTAATTTTTACTTGCTAGAAGAAGAAAATCAAGGAGGAAGCCATTCTAGCCTTCCTAGGGTGGGACATCAAAAGTCCAGGAGTAGCTACCAAGAAAACATTCTCCCTTGTTCCCACCAAAGGAGCTTGGGAAGCTTGTTGGACAGACAGAAGTGCCTCTCCTGAAGATGTTAGAGCTCCAACTGGATAATATAGTGAAATAAAATCTTTCAAGTAGCCTGAAAATAGCCTTAAAGCCAGAATAAAGCCATTGGTCCTGCACAGTAATTCAGAGCTAGTAGATGCTATCTTCCTCTTCTTCTACACATATATATGCAGCTACTGAAAAGTTCCTATGGATAATTCCATATGAAATCAAAAAGCTGATTTTAGGCTTGATAAATTGTTATAGATTATTCCAAGTAGCCTGGGAAGTTTGGATTTTATTTTCCTGTAGTTATTGCTATGTATCATTTGTTACATCACAGTATTAGATAATTGGTGTTCCTTTTTGAGCAGAAACAATTTTCCTTTAATTGTTGTGTAGCTGTGATATAGTCATGTTTAGAGTTATTTTTACTCCTGCATTCACTAATAGAAGGACTTTATCCTTTCAAAGGACAATTTGTTCAAAAGAATAGGAGGACATCAACAGTTGGCTAAATACAATGAATTGCATTTCTAATGCATCACACTGGACTAATAAAACTTTCAGCATTGTATTTACAAACCAGCATACCTTCCTTTAAATAACCATAAAGAATGTGAACCAACAATTATGTTTTAATATTTAAAACCAAGTCGTACAGTGAGACTAAATGGAAATGTTTGGGTCAGACTCTCCAGATTACTAATGCAAATCTGCTTTGCTAGTGATATATGTGAAAAATGGGAATCAATCTCTGGTGCCCAAGAATCAATAGATTTCATAAGATGGTTTGTGTTTTCAATTTAGGACCTTTTCCCAATATCATCAAAAGGAATTGGTTGGTGGGCATTGCACAGCTGGAGCATTTCAATCCAGTATTTTGCTTCTGAAAAGAGATGACTAGAGTTCATTTTAATTTAATCTCATGCCTTGTTGAAATCATTGTTATTCAATAGAAATAAATATTGATGGAATATGTCCCCAGCCAATTTGACACACTGCTCTGATGCCCCTTAACTGGAAAATATCTCTGTATACTCAATAGGAGTTACATTCAGCTGAGACCACAGGACGGCAGGAATGCCATTGCAGTAAAATGGCTGACATTTGTATGTGACAAATCAGTGTTTACATTCTTACTTCACTGCATCTCATTGGTACTGTTGCTTAGTCTTACAGGGTAACTGTGAAGGGGAGCCAGAAAAATATAATTTCTTATACATTACACTCAACACCTTGGAGGAACAACAGAGCAAAAATGTAATACAGAAGAAATGAGGAGCATGGTCAAGCCAACATTAAAAGTGTTTACATTCCATTGGGTTCAGTGGAAAATTTGGCATGAATCTGAATCTCTCCATTTGAAATCTCAAAGAAACTTAAAAATGCTTTACTTTGGATGAAACGTGTCTAATCAAAAATACAAACATGTATGCATGTGTCCATACATAATGAAGTAACTGATAAGAAGGTTGTACCCTGGCATCCACAGTCAGGATGGAATATAATAATTAGGTAGATTTATGGGTATTTTTCAGCTCCAAGGCATGGTGATTTATTTATCACACCCTTCAATTACAACACAATAGAGAAATCAAGAAATATATTTGGTGTATCAATGAGTCAAATGTCTCCTTTGATCTGTAGTCCATTTATTGTGCAAAGTAAATGAAATGGATGTTTAAAATACAGTTATATCAATGAGGCAGTAGTTCAGACCATTGTACACTAAAGAACAGTAAATAAATTTATGAGCTGCCAGAAGTACTGAATGGCAGTAAATGAATTTAAATCCAGGCACTTCAGCATAACTGGTTTGTGACTTCAGCTGATAGACAAGAAATGTCACATTGTTTTACTCAAGGAGGAAAGGGAAATTTAAAATAACAATTCATAAAACAAGCTTCAAATCAAATTCTAGTACATGTCAAAATTCATTTATTGGATAAAATGTGCAAGTTATCTTTGTCCTGGAGATTGGTGACTAGAATATGTACTAGCAGTTTACATTGTTAAATTGAACTATTAAAATGGCAATGCATATAAGCATCCTAGGGAAAAATAACACAATAAAATATTTTTTTTTTAAAAAAATGCCAGGATATCATTGCAAGACAAGGAATGAATTTATGTTAAACTACTTCAACAAGGAGCTTCTAAATTTTTATAGGAAAAGTAAATTGAATCAGATGAGTAGAGTTTTCACTGAAGCAATGAAGAAGAGAAGCATCTTGAATTATAGTTTGGGAGATAATACCTTGAAGCAAAATACAATTTGATGCTACATAATTTTGATTTGTCTGAAAACTGGGCTGGCTCTCCCTCCTCCCCCAGCTTGTATATATGCTGCATTAGGAAATTGTTGCGGTCACCTTTCAAAACCCCCAAAAACAAACTCTTTCCAAATTCGTGTGTATTAACTTCTTCCAATCCTTACTACAAACCATCTGAGATAATTTTGTATCATGATTTGATCTAAGCTAGGAATATGGTTCTAGGGCAGGATATAAATATATCAAATAAATAAAACATAAAGATGTACATACATATTAGCCCAGTATAACAAGGAAGGCTAAAATGCCTAAGGCTATTTACAGCATTTTTCTAAATGTGTCTACTCAAAACTATAGTTTCAAATGTGTACAACTGCACTCTTAGTGAACTTATAGTAGACCTGAGATGTGAAATGTGGACTTCCTGTTGCACAGCTCTGCTTCCTAACCAGCTATCATCAAATATATATGTGGTTTTCTGTCTTGTTTGCTGTGGCTGTTTGTGTAATTTTTTCCCCTCAGTGTGTTGTAACATGGACCAGCTGATAGAAAATATTCAAAACTAGATAGTTTTTTTTGACAGAAATCCACTTTGAAAATTAATAAAATAATATAATAAAATAAACCAATAGCTTGGCCTGTTACAATCCTGAAGGAAAAAGAATTAATCATTAGGTTACTAATATCCTTTTTCTTTAAAATTTGTTAATGAAGTCATATAACTCCCTGCAATATAAATGAGGCAACAGAACAACTGATCAAATATAGGATGGGCAGTCTGGTCTTAGTGGTCAAAAAAGATGTCATTTTTATGCAGTGAGGTTCATTCCACTCTAAGTCTATTACAATATTAATTACATAGTAGCCATTTTTAAGTATCATCCCATCAGGTGAAGGTAAGAGCAAGAACACAGTAGTTATCCTGTATTGGATTTCCACCAGCTCATTTTCCCAACTTTCGTCTTGTTGGGATTGACCATCTGCAGCTAGGGCATGGTTTTATTCATGAAGATTCCATGAATGATTGAGACCCTTCATTGCACATGTGGGGGAAGCCTTCAGAGGTAGCACAGCTTCTTACTGTAGAAATTGATAGAACTAGGCCATCAGGAATATCACAGTACAGGCAATAACCACATTGTGACTCTTTATCTTCACATGATGGTCAAATGATCAAGATTCCATCTGCCAGCTTACACCAGTGGCAGAAGAGAAGTTGGCAGCAGAAAAGGAACAGTGGCAGAGGAAAGGGGGCACTGGGCACTGCAATCACATGAGAAGTAGCAGCAAAAACCTTCCCTGTCAGGAGATGAAGCAATCCTGCTAGCTCTTCTTTGAGACTTCCACTAGCATAAACTCACCAGCAGCATTCTAGCTAACAGCTGGAATTCTGTATGGCTCAACTGAGGCCATTTCCGCACGGGGCGAGGGAATTGCCCCGTGCCAGTACTTACGAGACTTCTTGGCTCCATCCTTGGGTCCAGGCTGGTCCGGAGCAGTGTGTGGCGAAAATGGCAGCTTCCAGTTGGTCGAGGCTCTCCACCAACCGCTGAAACTCACCAGCCTAAAGCACGCCCCCAGCAGATCACAGGCAAAGTTCTTGTATATCATGTGTAAGATACGTTCTCAAATGGTTAATAATAGCAATAGTGGCTGATGCGAGCCATTTAAATTTTGTCCTCTGTTTTTGTTAGTTTTATGTATTTATTCTGTATTTATTATTATTGTTTTATTGGTCAATGACCGAAATAAAGTGTCTGTCTGTCGCAGGCTTGCATTGGTGCAAGCCTGCAAATCTGCACCGGAGCGCAGGCATGGAGTGGTGCGCTCTGTACTTTTGAAAGACCTCTTTCAAGCGGTCTTTTGAAAGCACACCGGATGACCACTTTGGGTCGTTCCGGAGTGGGCTGAGGTGCGGAACTACACTAAGTAGGTCCGACCCAGTCCGCTCCCAGGTGCAGATGTCCTCCCTGGAGGACGCTCTACACCGTTTCTTTAAGCCCGTGTGGAAATGGCCATAGAATGAGGAATTATATTATAGCTGGCTATTCAGTGTCCCACCACATTTACTGTAGAGCCACTGCAGCCCCCTGACATTCCATGACTGATGGAGAGTGGTGGTGGAGAGAACTTGATCATGTAGGTTTCAGTACCATATGGAGAGTTTGTGCACATATTAACCACCATGTTACACAGAGGCTTGTTTCAGATCTTCTGGGTAATGGACAAATGATGTAGTGTTTGGTACCATTTGGGTCTAGACTAGACAAGAATTGAAAGTGTTGTTTGTTTCCAGTTGTGTGGGAAAAAGGAATGCCTAAGTTGGATCTCTAGAGGTACCCTTTAAAGATCTAATCTTTAAATTTTTAAATATCCACTTAAAGCACATCTTTGTGGTACACTAAAAATCCCCTGTTGGATCCAGATTTAGTTACACATCATGACTTGATAAGCTAATCATTGATTTTAAAAGGTCATTTCTAAGTATGACTTTTTCTTCTTTCAATCCTTAATATGTAAAATTGTCCTAAATCAAACAGATGGTCCATTTAGACCGGTAAGCCCTTTCTGATTTTCATTAGTGGACATAACTTCCAGTCACAGTGGAGCTACCTAGTGCTGGAAGAATGTATAAATAACTTTCTCCTTGCGAATCTTCCACATGGAATTGAAGTCCCTCTCCCTGCACCTTTTTCCCACATCACCAATTTTTTGGGAAAGGTAATCCCCCGGATTATAACCCTGTGGTTAAGCAAACTAAACATTTTTCAGTAAATGGCTCCCACATATTTGGAAGAACACTTGCAGTGTAGTTCATTGGTGGATGATATGATGAGAGAATAAAGCATAATTGGACACTGGACTTCTTCCAACTTTTCAGAGGCTTTCAGGATACCTTTTTAAAAAAAATTATTTTTATTAAAATCTTTCATTCTTACATAAGACTTGTTAATGTTTACAATATAAAATATATTATAACATACCATAATATACAATATATAATATACTCTTTTAATATAAAATATAACATACCATAATATACAATATATAATATACTCTTTTAACATGTTCATAAGGCCTGTTGATAAGACTTTATTATTTAAAATATATAATATACTATAATATACTACAATATATAGCATATAATATAATAATATAATATAATAATTAATACCTATTAATAATATAATCATATAAAATAATAATATGTAATATATAATAATATAATATACTCTTTTGTATGATGTAAATTAAATTAACATAGCTCATAGCTGTATTGTCTAAAATCTACCTATTGCTAAACTTCCATCTTCACTTATCTTTTACATAGGTTTGACCAGTTATTATCTATAAATTTTTTCACTGTTTCCATTTCTCTATTTTTCTTATTATTCTTTTTTCTTCTCATTATTCTAGTTAAGCGTCACAATTTATCAATTCTCTAATTTCATTTAACCATTCTTCCAAATCCAGTATTTTATCTCCCTTCCAATGTTTAGCAAATATAATTCTCGCTTCTGTTATCATATATAATATTATATATTTGTATTTGTTGTAATCTGTATCTATTTGATGATTCATGTTTAATAGAAATATCTCTGCTGAGAATGGTATGGATGCCTTTTACCAAACCCAACCAAATGAAATGAAACACTTCTCTTCATCATCTTAGATAATGGCCTCTCAAGATATTCTTATTTTTTCAATTTATCTGCTTTATAACATGAATTACATCACATAATTTAACTGTAACTACTTAGTGCTGCATTTTTTATCTGATGTAATTAAATACAATATAGAGGCAGGCCTAGTGACAGGGGGATGGGGGATTCACTATCAGGTACCAACACAAGGAAAAATATACTTCTGATTTATTCCTTCCAATAGACAGAACGAATGAAGAGATATTTAATTCTGTATGCAACTTACAGGTGTCCCACAGTTAAGAGAGAGACTGAGATGATTTCCACACTACACTGTTATAGTGCTATTATTCCACTTTTAACATCCTGTAGAATGTTGAAGAGCTCTCTGGCTGAGAATTCTAAATGCCCTTCTCTAAACTGCAAACTCCAGGATTCCATAGGATGTTGAAAGTGGAATAGTAGCACTATCACAGTGTAGTGCAGAAATGGCCTAAATTATTCATAATTCATTTGTAGCTATTTAGTTCTGTGAAAACTATACTGTACTGACACTATACCAGACATGCAGTTTGGCCTACAGTATTTGTCCATTCTTCAAGTGAAGTACTATTGCTGCTTCTGATAGACACTTGGGGTGTTTGTAAGAGGAGATGGTGGCAGCAGTGATGGTGGTGATGAAAATGGAGTAGCAGCAGAATTTTTAACATCAATATGTTTTATGTCAAGATTATTAATGATAATCTGAAAAAATTGCAATTTGTGCATGATGCAGTCAACAAAAATATTACCTGGGTTTTTCAGTTCAGAATGGTATGATAATAAAACAAACCCTGTGATTGGCTAATCATGCAAGCACAATGTTTTCAATAGTTTTCAAAGCTATGATATGTTACAGCACAAAAAGGAAAAAGGAAAGGGAGGAAGGGAAAGCAGAGCTATGAAAAGAGAGCAGTTTCATTGCACGCTGCATCTATTAAAATTCACGTTCTAACAACCACATCTGCTACAGTTTTCCACAGCAAAGCTTCTGAACTCAAGAGAATTGACTCTCAGTAAGCAGATTTATTGCTTTTCTACCTCACAACTGTCTGAAAACCAGCCTGACAGATGAAGATCAGCTTGAACAACTGTTTGAAGGTTTATGGCCAGTGTCACAATGGCATCTTTCTGTATCTTATTATGCTTTGATCCCACCCTCTGCAGCTACATAACTAACATATCTGTGGTTTGGTATTAACTTCATCAGTGCATCTGAAAAACTGGAATCCATAAAAGCTCAAACTGGAATTAATCAGTTAATCTTAAAGATGCTGCTAGATCTCCTGCCCCCCTCCTTTTTCATTTTACTGTTCTGGATAATTGGAGTTCTTCAGTATCCCTGGGCACAAATGTTAAAGGAATCCAGGAATCCCTTTATGACATAGATATTCTTTTCTATAGAACAGATTATCCAATGAAGACAAGGAGTTTCTCCATCAATAGGAACTGTTCCATTCATTCCAAATGTGATGGCATCCAGATAGACATTTGACAGGGAGACCATTTCCTCACTAGACTCTTATAGCATTATTGGGGGCTACCGGCCGGCCCATCCCCAAATTGCAAACCCAAGGATTCCATAGGATGTCGAAGGTGGAATGAGAGCGCTATAACAGTGTAGTGCAGAAATGGCCACAGTTATTGGCCTCACGCTATTATATACGAGGAAGTCCACATGTGCTGGGATACTTGTGCACGTTTTCTGGCTGAAGAACAGAGTGATAGATGCAACTGTTGGTTACTCTCGGGACATTCCTCAGGGCTATGTTCCTCAATTGGAGTCAAATGTTTGCATCCATAGCTGCAGCTGGACTGCATTATACATACGTTAGAACTGTAAATGATGGTTAGATTTATTAGTCTTGTAAAAAGAAACCTGTATCCATTATACATTAGCTGTACAATTGTAATCATATATTGGACAAGATGCATATATACAAAATACTAGCAGTATTTACACTTGGTGCCTAAGCTTTTCTAATTATAGTCTGTGTAATTGTGTAACTCATATGAATTACTAGAGACAGACTAATTTAAATATTGTTAACTCTTTAAAAAACATGACAGTGCTAATATAGCACAATAATCAGAATAAATCTATCTGACAGTGTCAGTAATTAACAACTTGAACCTCAATTAGTTCTGAGTGGTACTTTTCTTGGACTTAGCAATAATTACCTTTTCTTTTTTCCAAAGTTTCCTAAATATCCATGAGGGGGAAAATGTTCTATTCCATAAAAAACAATATGTGTATTTAGCAACTGCCTTGTCAGTAATTTCACTTTCAAGCATGAAAAAGTACACATGCTGATAAAATCTATCTGCTGGAGACAGACAAATTATTATTCCGTTATTATATTTAAGTAATGAGAGAGTCCTGCAGGTATGGGAAATGGATCCAAATGGAACAGCAAACAGTGTGAAAGTGATGAAAAAGTTGTTAAAATGAATCTAAAATATTTATTCTTAATGTATCTCTTTCTTTCTCCTTTCTGTAAGTTTGAGATCAATCAGAAAGTTTTGATTTTTTCAAAAAATGACCATTTGGGATCCATTTTAATGGAACTTGGTATGAAACAATTTTAAAGACTGTATTTCCTATCACTCAGGCTTTTTGTTTTCTTCACATCATAAGTAAAATCATCAACATCCCCCTCAGCAATACTGGGTGAATTTGCCAATCTACACTATTCTTTGCTGTCTATAATGCTGTACAAATTCTTCTGCTTGATCAAAGAGCCACTCAACATAGTCCAAGATCTTGCATGGGAAATGTAGCCACAATCTGTCTCCTGATGTGATGCCACCTAAGACCCACCTTAAAAGCCAGGCAGCCACAGCAGCTGAAGAGCTCTGTGGCACTGGAGTGCTGATGGGTGACATATCCAGTTCCCTTCTAGAAGTGAGCTGTGGTGCAATGAACAGAGGAAAGGACTGGATGCATCATCCTTCAGTTCTATGCGTGTTGGTATTGCAGAACTCATTCAGTTGAGGTGGCTGCCTGGCTTCTGAGATGGGTCTCAGGAGAGGGGGAGTTATGGTTGAGGCAATGGTGCCATGATCATAAATGTAAATAGCAAAATAGCTTACAACATGATAAATATTGAAGAGGATGCCAGCTATGATGTGTTACCATATGGGACCAAAATGAAGATTATAGAAAGGTTTTGGACCCAATGTATCAACTTTCTCAGGTGCCTCCCATGTGAAAACTTTGGGGTTTTTGTGATTTTTGCTGTAGAATGAACATTTATGGACACATTTTGACTTAACATAATGCTTTCATGTAGGTTGATGTTTTGAATATTTTTATGCAATTTCAGGATTGATCACAAGCTCTGCCTCCTGTTCTTTCAAAAATAGGTGGGTTGTGCCCATTTTGGATAGAACCTACTATGAAACTAATTTTAAAGATTGTGGGTACTACAGTTAAATGCTAGTTTAGTTCAAATCACAGGTAAAACCCTAGCAACACCAAATAATTTCCTTGCAAATAAATCAGTCTCAGTGTTTGTATCTACTTGGTATTTATCTGGTGATGACAGATACTTCAGAGGCTTTCATCACTGGAATGGAGAAGAAGACAATCTTTGGAAGTTTGTGTCCTGCTCTTCCACATATTCAAACAGGCTTCTCTCTCCATGCCATCCTTCAAGTTTTGAAGAGTCACTTTACCATACAGAAGATGGCCTGGAGGAGGGCTGCAAGGGGCAATGGGGATGTCAGATACCATCTGATTCCCTGTTCCGTTCACAGGAGCATATATGTTGGAGGAAAGATAGTTTTTTTTTATGTTTGTAGAGTGCCCCAGCTGATTACACCACACTGCCTTTTTATGTGGGGCAGGATGTATAATAATAAATTATTTTTTTACAATGTTAAAAAAACTTAATGAGAAGAATCATGCATTGATGAGAACTTCATTTTATGCAAAATTGGCATCTAGTTCTTTTGTCCAGGAAACAACATTTTCTTTGCAGAAAATGATAAAATAATAATGTTCCTGCACAGAAATATTATGCTCTACACACAAAATATTTTCTGTGTGTAGAAAACTTTTTCTGTAGCACAAAACAACTACATGCAAATTTTGTGCAGAATAAATCCTGAACTGACTGTGCAGTTTTTGAAAAGTTTCTTGCAGTGACACAGAAATTGGTAACATTATTTTCTGCAAGAGGAAAAATAGCAAAGAATTATACCCCTATTTTGGAGATGCCTCATTCTGCTCCTCATATCATACTATGTGCCATAGTATGGAACTTTAACAAGGCATGTAGAAACAATATGGTGAAAGGCTTTCTGGGAAGAAGTGAAATAGAGACACTTTTCCTTTCTTTTTAAAACTCAGGTAATTAAGTTGATCCAATGGATCCAGGAGAACAGTATATACCTCTGTGTGTCTGCTGGTCTATGGATGTGTACATGCACCTGCAGTGTTTTGTCTAAGTCATTGCACCAGTAACCAGAAAAAATGTATATATGTATATATATATGTGTGTGTGTGTATTATGTATGTATATGTATATTTAAAAAACACAATTTTTTTTGGTTGAGCACAGTAATTTGGCTGCATATGAGTATCACAGTTCTTTGAAACCTATATTTATATATGTGTGTGTATACATATATGGGGGGGAGCATTGTGATACTCATATACAGCCAAATTACTGTGGTCAACCAAAAAAAAAAAAAGGGTTTGTTAAACCTGTTGTTTCCAGTAAATCCTTTCCTGTATGCAAGGAAATTCTTATTAACAGTTGTTTCAGTGCTGAAGGCTGTGGCAATGAGTCTATAAAAGCTCTGTGATCATAATGCTGCCTTAATTAAAAGCATTCCTATTTCAACACAGCTGTTAAATGTATGCAGGGAGACCTTTGAGATGCTGTTCGTTTCCTTCTGTATTTTCCCTGGCAAAGTTATGTTGTATTTGAAACAGTTCTTCAGGCTACAGATCTGTGTTGATTAGAAAATATTTTGCCAATTAACAGGGGACAAAGTGCTGTGGAAGAATTTTATTTTGTAACTTCAAGGAAGGGGTCTTCTTTCTGAGGAAGAGCATGGCAGTGCACAGAAGCTTGCACATTAACATGAAGAGAAACAATATAAATATAAGAACTATCTGCAGGTAAAATGTAAAATGTTTAAACTCTATATCAGAAACAGAAGGTAGCAAAGCAACTGTAAACCAGTAGAGGTTAGAACATACCCCAAAACACTATTTAATACTTAATATAATGAATAATGATATAATCAAATTGGTAACCCGAGTGAGAGTAGACTTACGAAATCAGTTCCTGAAAGGGTATCAAGACTCATGTAATTTCCACCGCTTTAATGGGCTTAGTCCAGGGAAGAGTAGTGGTTGGATTTATTCCATTTAGTAAGTCACAAGCCACTGGGTAAACTAGAATCACAATTTTATTTCATTGGCTGCATTCTAGCTATCCACTCTACCCACTTACTCAGGTGAATTCAGTGGGACTGACTTAGTAGACATATAAGATTGTCATATTTATTAATTTAACCCTTCCTCCCTCATTGTCTGAAATTACAGATCCCATTTCCACATTAGACTGTTATAGTGCTGTTATTCCACTTTCAACGTATTATGGAATCCTGGGGTTTGCAGTTTGGGGAAGGGCCTCAAAGGCCCCATAGGATGTTGAAAGCGGAATAACAGCACTATAACAGCATAGTGCGGAAATGACCCTTGTTTCATCTGGACTACCACTCACATGCGCTATCAGCTCGATAGGAACAGGAAAAAAATAGTGGAAAATATTTGAAAAATGGTCTAACAACATGTTTCTTGAGTGCTGAAAAGCTTCAAAGAAGAGAATGCTAGATGGATGACAATCCTCTCAGTTCAAGACCTATTCTGTATATGTTACATTTTCTGTGCAGGAAACAGCCTTTTCTATACCAAAAAATCATCAGATAAAAATAAATAGTAAACATCTGTTTCCTGCACAGAAAATGTTCATTGGAATCCTATATGATGTGTTACCTTACATACTTTTACATATACCTAGCTATGTAGCAAACGCATAAGAAACCTCTTTACTGACTTGTGAACAGGACACTGGGAAGAGTGCCTGATGTGCATCACACATGGGTAGGTCTGGCTTTGTAACTCCTGGAAGAGGAGTCAGATGCTGATGTCATGATACCAGAAGCACGATAATGCACCCAACACCAGATTGGGGCTTGGATGGGGTATTTGACCCCTTGGGCCTCTCAGGATTGGTCACTGATCTTCCTTGTTCTATAAAAGATTTATCCCCAGGATGGGTAAGACAAAGCACCTACCCATAATCATTGTTGTCTTTTTCGCAAGCTGTATTCTCTTCATGGCCATAGCTATATTTACTGGGCTGCTGGAGGGGTGAAGCAAATGTCAATTGGCAGACAGTTGGGCCTTGCATCAAAAGTGTCCCTAGAGTGCCAAGGCTGGATTAATGGCCACACTGTTTGAAGAGCATTCTGACCCCCCTCTTGACATTTTGATTATTCACTTGGATGGCAAAAATGTGGGCTTCTATTTCTGTATAAATCAAGCTTAAACTGATTGATTGGAAATTAATGTTAGTTGACCTGGGGTGATAATAGTTTGGTTGACCCTTCTCCCAGCTTGGTTAAGAATGAGGAAGGGAATCCTATATGTTTAGATAGGGCCACACACAAGGTAAACATGGAGAGTAAAATAAAATAAAAATGCAGCAGCTAAAGATTTGAGTATTTTCTTTCCTGACATACATTTTGAATGTTTGCATTTGTTTTATGATGATGTGATGCATTTATTTATTTAAAGTTTGGACTATTCTTCTGGGACCACCTGCAAAGCAGCCTTGGAGTCTTTTTTTTGTAATAATTTTTATTAAGATTTAATCTTGAAAATAACCCCCCACACACACACACTTCCAGGCTTAAATCTTCCAGTTGCAATTGCTTATTTCCATTACTCACAAACATAATTTCCATTTTACAGAGAAGAGAACGATTACATTATTTCTTCTTAATTTCTTATACATTTATAACTTTGCCCAATCCAATACTTCTTTCCATTCTTTTTCAAAATTCTGGATTGATTTATTCTTCAAAGAGAATGCTAATTTTTCCATCTCTATCATATCCAGAACTTTTAACCTCCACTCCTCAATATCAATATATTTATTTTCTTTCCAGTGTTGCATATATGTTAACCTTGCCACAGTTATTAAATACAATAATATCTTCTGATGACTTCTTATTTCTGTTGGAGTCATTTTAGATGGCTTGGTGGAGGTATGAGGGGCTAAGTAATGGTTCTTTTCCCTTGACCATGGTGGTAAGTGTGGAAAATGGGATGGGATTGGTGGTTGAGCACATAGTGGGTACCTGGATGGAGGACTATTCACTAGACTGGTGCCTAGGGTTGTATGGGCCCCAGGTATTGGGGAGGGAATGACACTTTGGGTTCACCTTGGCACACATCTTCTGTCAAGGCAGAGGATTTATGGGGATACAGGGCAGGGAAGACATCCATTCAAATGTATGGACAGTGATATGCTGGAAATACACAGCATGACATCAGGGCTTAGGTGGCTTGCTCTTGAATGGCAAGGGGGAGGTTAGAAGGACCTTAAGTCTTAGCCAGTTTCTGTACTAGGAAGGCCCCTCTGCAGGTTATTGGTGTTGTAAATCTAATATAAAAAAGTCAGAGTTTGTGAGTTTGTCTGTTTAGGCAATCTGTGTGAAGCAAGAAGAGCTCATATGATTGGCTGCCTGTGAAGATTCTATGGAATCCTGGGGTTGTCAGTTTAGGGTTTCTAAAGAATGCTGGGGTTGGCAGTTTAGAATTCTCAGCCAAAGACCTCTTGGGCCTCAGTCCGGTTGCTATGGAGATGAGGCCTAGCAGCAAGGAGGAGGAAGACAGTGTATTCTCTCAGGAAATCAATCTCTGTATGTTAATAACTCTGAATACAGATTGGATTGGGGAATATGGGGAAAAGATAAAGTACTAGACAAGACAGTTTGGGGAATTAGAGACACAGGATCTCAAATCTGTGTATTTCAACTGCATCTAATTCCTAAGGTAAGATAATTCCTAAGGTATTTCTAACAAGTGTTACCTATGAGAAAATAAAATGTCAGGCAACACAGGGAATACATGCTGGTAGTTCAATAAAGTGTGGTCCTAGTATATCCCATCATGTGTGTCTTACTCCTTATTCTGAGTGGGTGCTTAATTAACATACTGTGTTTTTTGAAGCTTACAATAGTTTTCATAATAGATAGTGGACAATACATAGTTAAAATCTTCTCAATTCTGTGAAACATTTCTATATTTTTTAAAAAAGTTTTTAGTTTAATCACATCAGAAATATCTAATATCTAGCTGCTTGTTCTGTGTATCCGCAATTTGTAGATAGTGACAGGTTTTGGCTCGCAGCATGCAGTTTCAAGTAGCCAAACAAAGGAAAGGACAGAACAGAAATAGTGAGAACAACTAAGAAGCGGTGATTTAGCTGAGAAATTAAAATGCCTCAAGCTGTTTAGAAGCAGCATCACATGAGCTCTGGCATGTCAATATCGCCTTCAGTTTGCTTCACAGACTCTCAGCTGTGTCAGAGAGAAAGCAGTTGGGAGACATCAGCTCTCATGAGAAGAGGAGGCTATCTTTCGACCAAATCTGCTCCAGCTGGTGATCTTGCTGATTTCCCTTCTGTTGATTTAGCAAGTGATTCAGCTACATTCTTTGCTCTTGCTCACATTCACCATACTCATTATTTAAGGGTCAGCAGTTCAGGATTTTCTACATGACAGGAAGATGAAATCCTTTTAAACCAGAAACAACTGCAACTGCTGATCAAGCTGGCCAAATTGAAATCTAGCCCAACTTTCAATGCAATGTCACCTTCTGGACTTGTTTTAATAGTTCCTCATGAAAATACGACACGTGAGGTGTATGCTGGAAGATAGCAGCTGAGCATGGCCCATTTTCAGGCCTTAGTTTCCTAATGTGTTCCAAAAGCCAGGAGTAGTGCACCATTGCGCACTTTCACCTCTTCTGTGCCTAGCAGGCTTTACAGAGGCAGCATATCAAGCTTCATTGAATACAAGTATAAGACAAAGGAATGCACTATTTTTCAATATGTTTCTGAATTCCAGGCACTCCATTCAAAGCTCTAAACAGCTTGAGTTGAAGGATTGCCTGTTTCTATATATGCTCACCTAAGGATTGAGGTCTACTAGAGGGGGGTCTCCTTTACATCACATCAGTGAGGTCCATGAACTGGGAAGACATGGTAGAAGACATCCTTGGCTTTGACACTACAGTTATGGGATGTCTATAGGGGCCTGATTGGTACCAGTGCCACTGTCATTCTTGCACCAAGTAAAAATGTGGCTGCTTGCTGAAACTTTTGGGGCTTGATTGATTTTGTCCAAATATGTATGATGGGTGGTTTTAAATTGTTTTAACTCCTTTTAAATTGTCCTGTTTAGATGTTAAATTGTTTTTAGCCTTTGAATTATTTGTATTGTTTTAGTTTGTTTTAAACTGGTCAAACTGAATTTTATTGTACACCACTCTAAGATCCTTGGACATAGAGTGGGATATAAATATTTTGATATACAGAAACAAACAAATAAATAAATAAACCATATACATTCTAAACTATGCTGCCCAGGACCAAATGTATTATACAGTTTAACAATGTTTGTGGAGACAGCACTGAGAATGTGGGCCTTATGGTGCTACCTCTGTCTTTTGACAGGTCATTGCCATTTGAAATACGCCCATTCTAAAAAGGTAGTTAATGATGTCATTTTTGTTTATGTGAGTTTCACTAGGATTAGCATCATATGGTGAAACTTCATGTGGTTGCAGGAATGTTTAAATCATCACTACAAACCTGTCTGGAGAACAAGATGAAAATCTGCAGCAATCACTTTTGGTCACTACAAAACTTTTAGAAGTTCTATATAACCCTGTAAGGAAGTAGCATGGCATAGCTGCAGAGGCAAGCAAGCCATTGTCTCTACTTGCAGGCTGCCATCTTCATGCAGGGGCTATGTGAGATATCTGGGGTCTGTTGTGTGAGTTTTCATGGACACAAACCTCCTTCTTCAGGTCCAAATTCTCTGTATCTGAAGAAGAAAGCTCGTGGTAAAATTTTAAAAATAAGTCCTAAAAGTGCTACCACATTTCATTTTTTTCCCTTCCTCTCCCTTCTTCCTTCCTCCTATGCTGCCAAGAGACTAACGTGGTCACTTTGAAATCTAACAGCCTGCATGTCTCCCTTTGTGGCTGCCTAGACTCTATGATTCTCAAAGGACCATTTTTGGTCTGTGAGATAGCATGGGCCTATGCCATAGAGAGCTCTATAGGTCATAATCATCACTTTGAAAAGTTCCTGGAAACAAATGTGCATGCAGTGGAGCTGCGGGAGCAGGAAGCCTGTAACTATCTACAAATTGTGGATTCACAGAACCCTGGAGCTTGTATGTTGTATGAAATGTGGAGTTACAAATCTTAACCAGGGCATTAGAGCAGGCACTTCTGAAGCAAATAAAAATTAGGCATTAGTCAGACGTGAAACCAAGTTATGAAAGAGTTGAACTTCATGTACACTGCTTTTCACTTGTGACAAATTCCATTGTTTGGTCAATGTAAAATCAAGGACATGCCTCTTGTGATCCTGGTGTTAATGGCATGACAGTACTCAGCACATCAGAAGCAAAGCCACTTGGTATTAATATTTTACACTTCACCCTTTTTTCAATTATCTGTGTTCTTTATCAAATTAACAAGTCTTTCCCTCTCTATTTATATTTTCTATGCAGGCGTGTTTACTGTTACTATCAAGGGTCTTAAGATGATGAATATCTTTTCTTATTGACAAAATGGTTAAGATATGAAAATCTGATAACCTTAGGTGATAGAAGTGATATCAGAATCAAGACTCGAGAAGAACTGAATGAGCAAGGGATTAAAATCAATTGGTTCCCGTACTTGCAATTAAAAGAACGCTTCAAAATGGATTTGAAATTCAAAGGATTTATACCCCAAAGGAAATACAATGAATTAGAAACCATCTTATTTACAAAAACAAAACAAAAGATTTCACAATATTACAAATACTTTTTGACACGCTAGAAGATGAGACAATAAAAGAGACAATGATAATGTGGGCAAAAAACTTCCAACATGAAATACCAATTGAACATTGGGAGACAGCCTGGAAACAAGCAAATGATTTTACAAGCTCGCAAAATTTGAAAGAGAATTTTCTAAAGATGATGTTCAGATACCACCTTACTCCTGAAAAGATAGACAAGATCTATCATACAGGGAACAACAAATGTTGGAAGTGCAAAGAGAAAATAGGTACCTATTATCACTTATGGTGGACATGTGAGGCCACAAAAGCGTATTGGTTAAAAGTATATAACGCCATAAAAGAAATGTTTCATATAACATTTCCTATGTCTCCAGAATTTTTCTTGTTGAATATGACACATAACTTCGAAACAGAATTTGTACGCAAAAAGAATAGGATATTATTATATCTGGCGACAGCAGCAAGGTTGACTTTCGCAAAAATGTGGAAAGATTCAAAAGTACCAGATATAAATCAATGGCTGGAAAAAGTTCTAGAATTAAAGGACTTTGACATCTTTACACATTATATAAAGGGCAAATCAACAAATCAAATAAAAAGTGAATGGGAGCCTGTGATATTGTACATAATATTTTAAAATATTGTACATATTGTACATAAATGAAAGATGGGGTATAAATATATAAAATGTAAGTAGTATCAAGATCAGGTTTATGATTGAATAGATCATATTGAACACAAAAAGGGAAAACCAGAAATACTATCATTATTAAAATATGGAGAAAGTTTAATGGGAGAGTCTAAATATTATATATTGGAGAAAGTAATAACAGGGAAAAATAATAATAAAATTGATGATTAGAGAAAATACGTGAGGATTTATTGTAAGAAAAAAGGTGTACTCAGATCTAGAAAGGGATCCATAAGTAGGACAACGGAACTTCGAAAAGTGATGTAAAGATAAAGTGTAGAAAGGAAACCCAGTTAATTCCCAGTTAATTGGCAATGATGAAATTAAGATATTCGGAAAATAGAGAAAATAGAAACTATATATATATATATATATATATATATATATATAATGAACATTGTAAAATAATGACTATGTTCTGTGAAGTTTGTTTTAATGATTGTTTTTAATTAAAAAAACTCAACAAAATCAACTAGTAAAGGACACTCTTTTAAAAAATATGTCATACAACATTTAATAACTTCTCAATTGAATTTAAAGATTCTTCAAATGACCTGAAATCTAAAAATAATTCTGGCAGAAACAGTTATACCAGACATCTTAATTATTATGTTTCCAAGGAAATGACAGCCTGTGTAAGGGAAGCTGACAAGTCTCCCTGCAGCTATGTGCTTTTTTATATTGGAACTTTAGGCTATTATAAATTACCTAGGACTGAGACTGGCATGCACACAGTATGTCAGGTTTAAACCAGCTGCCACTTGATGTACTGAGACCGTTAACACTTTCCCTGCCCGCTGGCCCACCCACTTTCTCTGTCTGTGGTCTGTCTACAACAGGAACAAAGCCAGGAAATTCAAGACATTCAAGAGAACTGTTTAAATTGTGCCTGCAGCCCCTTCCTTTATAAACCCACAAGGATGCATTCTAGAAGAGCAAAATATGTACAAAAACTCAGTATCTGAGTGGCTGATGCATGCCCTGCTTACTGTTCTTGAGAGCCTTTGTTTGCTTTGAGGTACCACTGGATATGCCTATTGCCAGATCTTCACATCTGAAGAGGTGTTCAGTTCTTATGCCTGCTGGCTTCTAGGCCATTTCCGCACTAGACTGTTGAAAGTGGAATTTATTCCACTTTAGAATTTATTCCACTTTCAACATCCTATGGAATCTTGGGGTTTACAGTTTAGGGAGGGGACCTCAAAGGCCCCCTGCCTAAACTGCAAACCCCAGGATTCCATAGGATGTTGAAAGTGGAATAGTAGCACTATAACAGTCTAGTGTGGAAATGTCCCTAGTTAGAGGTGAAGGGGAGAGGCAGTTCAGTGAAATTGCTTGTGCTGCAGATATAAAAATAAGTGTACAAAGTCAGGGAAACATAACATAGGGCCTGCTGAGCAGATGTTTGTGCAATCTACTGCTACAGTGAGATGTCTGGCCGCCAAATTAGCCGGACTATCTTTGTCAAGGAAGAATGAAAAGTAGCCTTTCTTTGTGAAAACACAATTTTATGAATTGATAGACAGCTGGCATTCCCTTTCCTTGTCCTTTACTTTCCTTCCATAGCCTCCAACTGTCCCCATTTAGCAGAGACAGTTCCAATGAACCCCCTGTTGTCCTACTTTTCATCCAATTTTAAAAATGTTCCAGTTTCTCTTTCTTCCTCTCACTTCTCCCCTCGTCTTCAGCTTACTTTTACTGCTACAAATTGAGTTCAATGTGCCAAGCCAGTTCACAGTTAGCTGAGCAGGAGAGATGGGAGAGGAAGGAATGGAGTCCTGCCCTTCCGAATCAGGACAGGCTTAGGAAAATGCTGCAGCCTCTCTTAGCTTCTGTGCTCTACCTCATGAATAACTTTTGCTCTCTTGACTACACCCTGCTGTTTCTCGGTCATATTTTCCTAGTGTTCATCTGTGAAATCTTCCTGGAATCATAGAGCTGGAAGAGACCACAAGGGCCATTGAGTCCAAGCCCCCACCATGCAGAAGTGCAAGTGTTTTCCACTATTGGGCTGTTCTTACCATCAGGAAGTTCTTCCTAATATTTATATGGAATCTCTTTTTCTGAAGTTTGAAGCCATTGCTCTGTGTCCTAGTCTCTGAAGAAGCAGAAAACAAGCTTGCTCCATCTTCCATATGACATCCCTTCAAATATTTAAACATAGTTATCGTGTCACATCTTAACCTTAACCTTCCCTCTTAACAGAGGAAGGTTATAAAGATGTACATTTAATATTTATGAATAGACACAGAAAGAACAGATACTTTTTCTTTTGTCAGAAATCAATCAAACAGATTTTATACATTTCTAAATTTTGTTAATTATTCTTTATTAGTTTTCTTTGGCAAATCTAACAATATTAAATGTGTTGTTCTATAGGATAAAAGGAAATTAAACTCAACCAGACAAGGTTTAATGATATCCATGCTGTTGTGAAATGTATAATATTTAACTTTGAGTATTTTTTATTTTATTTTGTGTTTTATGACAAAAATAAAATAAAAAAACCCATACCCATCATGTTACCTCCCATCTTCTCTTCTACAGGCTAAACATAATGAGCTTCCTAAGCTGCTCTTCATGATTTCCAAGCCTTCTACCATTTTTGTCACCCTGCTCTGGATGTGTTTCAGCTTGTCAAAATCCTTCCTGAATTATGCTGCACAGAACTAGACACTGTATTCCAGGTGGGGTCGAACCAAAGCATAATAAAGTGATAATATTACTTCCCTTGACTTAGACAATATACTTCTATTGATGCAGCCCAGAAATGCATTGGCATTTGTTAGCTGCTGCATCACACTACTGCTTCATGTTCAGCTTGTGGACTACTAAGGAATCGCCCCGTGCTGGTACTCACCGGACCTGTGTGCTCCACCCGCGGGTCCATGCTGGTCCGGAGCAGTCCATGGCTGCTGCTCTGCATTGCTCCGGGGACAAAAATGGCAGCTTCTGGTTGGTGGAGGCTCTCCACCAACTGGTGAAGCTCGCCAGCCTAAAGCCCACCCCAGCAGATCTGCAGGCTCGCACTGGTGTGAGCCTGCAAATCTGCACCGGAGCGCGGGAACGAAGTGGCGTGCTCCGTGCTTTTGAAAGACCTGTTTTAAGCGGTCTTTCAAAAGCAGCTGAACGACCACTTTGGGTTGTTCCGGAGTGAGCTGAGGTCCAGAACTACACAAAGTAGTCCGGACCCATTCCGCTCCCAGGTGCAGTCGTCCTCCCTGGAGGATGCTCTGCACCGTTTTAAAAGCCCCATGCGGAAAAGGCCTAAGACTGCTAGATTCTTTTCAAGTGTATTGTGGTCAAGCCAGATGTCAACCATCTTATATGTGTGCATTTCATTAAATTTATTATGTTGAGGAATATGACACAAGCATACCTTGTACCTAAAGGAACATTATAGTTCCCCTATCCAAACAAACAAACAAAAAAAGAGGGGACGTGGAAGAATCATAATTCTTTTCTTTTCAATTTTTAATGACCTATGCTCAAATCTCACAATTTTGCCTATTCCATGTTGTGCTAAGGCTACAAATAAGAAACTTCCCAAAAAGTTTTGTGTTTTTGTTTCTCCATAGACTTCTTTCTTATCAGTCTATATGTCTGGAAAGAATTGACAAGGAATGATGTGACTTGCATAGTTCATGTTGCTCAGTTTCCTCAGTGTGTGGAAAGGGCTGAGAAAGGAATTAACTAGCTAAAATCAAGTTATCAATTAAGCCGAACATTTTCTAAGGTAGAGGGTAAACTTAGCAAAGCTCATTTTGTTAACTAAAGTGATTGACTTAAGTTTGAATTTTAGCATTAACTTAATTTCAGATTGAAGTTATTAATAAGTCATTACCTAAATGAGGGACAGTGTTAACAGCAAACAAAAATTACATTTCCCAGTAGGTTCTTAACCAAAAGCCTAGTTCTGTTGGATTTTTGTAAGGTTATTTGTCTCTTATTAATTCCTTATGGCTGAGGAATTACAATGTGTAAGTCACAAGATCCAAACCACTAATTTTAGTTCATAATTTGAGTATGATCATTTAGTTCATTAAAAGGTTGAAAGGTTGCAAAATAAAAAGTCGTAAAAGCATCAGAGTGATCATCCTTTTTCTTCTACACAGCAAAACACACAGAGGCATCTTCTCTGTGTAAAGAAACTAAGGGCCTTTCCATACTACATTGTTGTAGTGCTATTATTTCACTTTCAACATCTTGTGGAATTCTGGGGTTTGTATTTTACTGAGACCAAAGAGCTCTCTGGCTAAGAATTCTAAAGGCCCTTCCCCAAATTGCAAACCCAAGGATTCCATAGGATGTTGAAAGTGGAATAATAGCATTATAACTGTAGTGTAGAAAGACCCTAAGTTTTGAAATTCTACATTTTGGAAAGTTTGCTAGGATCCTGGAGGGAATCATTAAACTACAGAAAAGGATAAGGGTAAGGAAATGTGACCATAAAAGAAGAGGATCCTTGACCAGTTGCTGCATTACATGGATTCTGATGTTTGTTTGTTTTAAAGTCTCCTCTAGAGCAAATGATCTATAGCAACAGTCCATTCTAGATATTTCTATAATCAGCTAGGTCTGTAGCCATGTGATTCAGCAACTGTGTTGTTGCTATGCAGGTCTGGATCTAGGTAGTACACAGAAAGCCAGTGTTTCAATCATGGTGGCATTCACATGTCATTTTAAGTTGTAATCCTAGTTTATTATACCACAGTGCAAAGAAGCAATGTATTCAGGCCTGTAGTTCATTCAGTTCTGTCCTACCCTTCCTTTCAAAACAAATGAATCAAGAACACAATTGCTTTAACTGTCATGTTGAATTGTGTTATGGTTTGTTATAACCAAATAAACCTATTGTAACCAGAGAAACCTATTTTTAAGCTAGGGTAGCTGTTGCCTAATGACTTGCTTGACCTCAGTAAATCATTATTTTGTGTTCAGATGCAGCATGAAACTCTCTTCTTCCTTTGTTTACCCATTCTCATGAAACCAGAGAAACAAGAGCCAGTGGACCCTATATACCAAACAGCCATTAATTTACATCATGGTTTAATGAATCAGAATCCCTAACACATGATTATGAGCAAATATGCCCAGTGAATAGAAGGAAGATGGGGACATACATGTATTAGATAGATAACTGTGACACAAGTCCCATATTGTCCATCAAGTTTCATCAACCATCCCTTTTTATTTTTACATTCATTCATAACTTTATTTATTTATTTCAATTTGGAAGGAACATGCAGATCTGGAATAAGTGGAGAATGAGAATATTTTGCAAGCAATTCATTTTTTTAATTTTTTTTTATATAGTTCTTACTTGTTCAGTTCTTGTGTCCTGCTAAAGGAATCTATGTCTATATATAATGTGTGACCAAGGCCCTCACTGCACAAAGTTGTCATCTTGCCAAAGCCACACATTGTTCCCACTCTAGGACCCATGCTATTGCATAACATCATCCCCAACCAGCTGCTTTCCTGTCCCAAAGCATTGCAAATCAGTCTGTTTTCATTACTGGAAAAAATCTGGTAATGGCCTCCTTTCCCGCCAGAAGCACATCAACTGGCTGACTGTGGTTTCTTAATAGCGCTTGATCTTGCTTCCTGTCATCATTGATGCAGGAATGGGCAGGGTATGGGTGTGCCCAGCTTGTCCCTCCCTCAACTACTTCCATGGTGTGGTTATAAAATAATAAAATAAATCTGCCCATGTTTATTTTAAACCTCTTTCAGTTATAATTTTTAAACATTTATTTTAATAATTTTATTAATTTTCCAAAAAAAAAAAGAAAGAATAAATAAAAACAATTATGTACATCTTTTAGTAATACAACATATAGTGGTAATATCTTCTTAACATTTCCACATATTTACAATATTTCTTCCTAGCTTTTTTTTGTAAGAGCTAATAAATATTATTATTTATTTTATAACATTAACCCTCGATTTGTCATCAATTACCTTTTATATATTGATCCAGCATTCCATTTATCTAATTAACTGTATTCTTACATCTTATCACTATTCTTCTAAATTAAACTCTAGTTTTTAATTTACATTATAAATATTTAGTTTTATTATATTTGTTTGTTTGATGTTTACTTTTTGTTTTCTTTTTGTCATTTTTTTTCTTATTTCTTTTATGTAGATAAGATAGCTTATGTTACTCTTATATTACTCTCTGGTTCAGAAAATAAGAGTTTACAGGACCCCAGTCTTTCGCAATCTTCTCTTCAGTTTGCCCTCTAAGTCTCTATGTTAAGTTATCTGCTAACCTAATTTCGTATAACCTTTGTGTCCATTGCTCAATGTTTGGTATTTTTTCCTTCTTCCAAAGCTTTGCATACTCAACTCTAGCTATTGTTATCATGTATAGTAGAATCTTTGAGTACTTCTTCTGTGTGCTTTGATCTAGTGTGTGCAGCATATTCAGCAGATAGATTTCTGGTTCTTTTGAGAATTTCACTTGAAGAATTTCTTCATTCTTATTATGTATAGTATTCCAGTATATCTTTTCCAGCTTACATGTCCACCATAGGTGGTAGGTTGTACCTACCTCCTCTTGGCATTTCCAACATTTCCTGGATCCTGTTTTATAGATTTTCTGAAGCTTATAAGGGGTCATATATCATCTATTAAAGATCTTCAAGTAATTTTCTTTTAGATTTTGAGCCGCTGTAAATTTTTGTGTGAACTTCCAACTTTGTTCCCATTGTTCCAATCTTATTGGGTGACCAGTATTCTGTGCCCATTTAATCATTGCATGTTTTACCATTTCATCTTCTCTCTTGTATATCAAAAGTCTTTTATATAATTTTGCAATTATACGTGGCAGATTTTTTTGCATGATTTTTACTGTTTCATGTTGTTCTCCCATATTGAATCCAAACAGCTTCCTGTCAATTTGAAATCTTTTTGATAATTGTCTGTAAGAGAAACAATTCAAAGTTACTCCTTCTTTTTCCAAGTCCGATCTGTCCTTTATATCTATTGTTCCGGTAGTACTTTGTCTAATTAAATCTTCTTATCTAAGCCATTTTGTCGTGTTCTTCCACCTGCCAAAGAAAGCTTTCTGTGGGGAGACCCATTTTGGGATTGAGGTAATAAATATTCTTTTATAATTTCTCCAGATTGTCAGGAGGGATCTTCTTTTTTTTTTTTTTTAATTATATGTTTAAAAATATATAATACCAAAAATAATCAGATCATACTTTACAATCATTTGATCATACAAAATAATTTACATCATATATAAAAGATAATAAGGCAATAAAACATTTCATATTCAAAACCCCACATATCAATCATCGGTAATGTACAACCTCAATATTTAATAACATACATTTGATAAAGAACAATATATTCTTTCCTTTGAACCTGGGTGTACAAAACCGTTACTTCCTTGCCTCCTTTAAGAGTTCCTTGTAAAGTTACTCTTGACAAACAGAAGCTCCCTCAATCCTTGTGTTGCATTAACCTGTATTTCTAATCCATCAGCAATGTCATTCAAGATAAGTTATATAAATAAATGAACAATTTAATAAGCTCAATTCCTTCTTTGTTTCATTATTTGTATCTCACCATAGAAGAAACCCACATATATTACTACCAACCAGTAACACATACCTAACCAGAACAATGTGAAGATTAACTCATAACTTAGTGATTAAATAACCTTTTAACTTCAAATAATTTGAAATTAAATTCCAATCCTGATCTATTTGCTTTTCTTGTTTCCCCCTCAGTCGGGCTGAGAGGAGATCCAACTGTTTGTAGTCAAATATTTTTTGAAACCATAGATTTAAATCTGGAATATCAGGCATTTTCCATAGCCTTGCAAAAACAATTCTCGCTGCTGTAACCAGAAATAACAGCGTCCTCTTATTCTTAGCTAGGAACTTAGAGTCAAATCTATTTGTCATATTTAAGAGATAAAAAGCCAGGTCCATCGAAAATGTTATTTTGTATATTTCTTCGATTGTCTGATGTATTTTCATCCAAAACATCTTAGTACGAGGACATGACCACCAAATATGAAAAAAACTACCAATGTTTACATTGCATTTCCAGCATTTGTTATTACCTGTGTGGTACATTCGATTAATTTTGTCAGGGGTCAAATAAATCCTGTACAGCATTTTTAAATAGTTTTCTTTGATTTCTTGCAAAGTTGAAAATTGCAAGGTACTTCTCCATGATAGATCCCATTCCTCTAATGAAATATTACACTGCAAATTTTGGGCCCATTTAATCATCACTTCTTTGACTTCTTCATCTTCCAGTTTTTTGGAATTTAGATATTTATAAAATAAAGATGCTTTCTGTTTAGTTTTTTAAAAAAATATTTTTTCAAACTCAGTGTATGATTTTTGAGACACGAACCCTTCCAATTTAAGGTCCATTTTAAATCTTTCCTTTATCTGAAGGTAGGGAAACCAATTTAATAAGATACCCTCATTTTGTAGCTCGTCGCGCGTTTTCAATCTGACATCATCCGGGGTATTTATTCGCAATAGATCTTTATATCTGAGCCATTCTCCTTCAGGTTTATCTGCCCATTGTCCGAAAAAGGCTTCTTGGGGGGATACCCACAAGGGAATTTTAGAATATAGCGTTTTTTTCATTGTTTTCCAAATTCTAATTAGTGATTTCCTCACGTAATGATTAGTAAATTCTGTGTCAATCTTGTCTTTATTATACCAGAGATAAGCATGGAAGCCGAATCTCATATTGGCACCCTCTAATGCTAGCAACCCATTATCTTTCAGCAATATCCAATCTTGGAGCCAAACCAAAGCATTCGCGTAATAATAGAGTTTGATATCAGGCAATCCAAATCCACCTTTTTCTGGTCTTTCTGATAGCAACTTCCATCTCACTTTTGGCTTTTTTCCCGCCCAAATATATTTAGAGATTTCTTTGTTCCATATTTTAAAGACTTTGCCATTTGTCATGATCTGTAAATTTTGGAACAAAAAATTAATTTTTGGAAGAATATTAATTTTGATAGTGGCAATTCTACCCAAAAAGGATAGCTTCAACTTGGTCCATCTTCTGAGATCAGAAATGATCTCTTTCCAAATTCTATTATAATTGTTCTCAAATAAATCCTTATTTTTTTCGGTAATCCATATACCCAGATATTTAATTTTCCTTTGTATCTCACATCCTGTTAATTTAACCAATTCTTCCTTGTCGTGATTATTCATATTCTTTACCATAAGAAAAGTTTTGCTCTTATTGATTTTTAAACCTGCAGCTTCGCCAAAAGTTTGTATTTCTTTCATGAGCTCACAGATTCCTGTAGTAGGTTCCTCAATAAAAAAGAGAAGATCATCTGCAAATGCACGTAATTTGAATTCCTGTCCTTTTATTTTGATTCCTCTTATATCAGGGTTTTGTCTTACAGATATATTTAGCGTTTCGAGTACAGCAATAAACAGCAAAGGAGAAATTGGGCAGCCTTGCCTAGTCCCTTTCTTAATCCGAATAGCTTCAGTCAGTTCCCCATTCACGATTAATCTTGCACTTTGTTTCTTATAGATGGCCTGTATCCAAGAAATGAATTTGTCTCCACAACCCATTTTCTGGAGTGTACACATCATGAAGGGCCATCGAACTTTATTGAAGGCCTTTTCGGCATCTAAGAACAAAGTAGCTAGCTGTTTATCCTTCCTCCTTTCATAATATTCAATGGCATTTAACACAATTCTAATATTTTGCCTAATATGCCGATTAGGTAAGAAACCATTTTGATCGGGATGAATTATATTACTCAGTACTTTCTTGAATCTCTCGGCCAATATCATAGAAAAAATCTTGTAGTCTGTATTGAGGAGTGAGATGGGTCTGTAATTTTCAGGTAAAGTAAGGTCTCTGCCTTCTTTAGGGATCAACACAATGTTTGCGTTTTCCCATGTCTCCGGAATAGGAGGGATCTTCTAATGTAATGGTTTGCAAAATCTTTATCCACATTTGCTTTGTTAACAGATATATGCATGCCAACCCAATCGTAAATTGGCTCCTTCTAGTACAAGTAATCTTTCATTCTTCAAGTTGATCCAATCCACGACCCACGATAGTGCAGATGTTTCATAATATGTATGGAAATCTGGTGCTCCAGCACCACCTCTAATTGTTAAATCAGTTAGCGTTTTCCAACTGATTCTGGGTTTCTTACCTTGTCAGATAAATTTGTTTATGTCTTTTTGTCATTGATTGAATGGCTTTCTATTAGTTATTTTGGGAAGATTTTGAAATAGGTACATTAATTTCGGAAGCACCATCATCTTAATTGTTGCTAATCTTCCCATTAATGATAATCGCAGTTTCGACCACTCTTCTAAATCCTTTTTTATTTCCCTCCATTTCTTGTCGTAATTATTTTCATAGAGTTCATTATTACGTTTAGAGATCCGTATTCCCAAGTATTTTGTCTTTTTTACTGTATTGAAGCCTGATATCTCAGTTAATTTTTCTTCCTCTTTTTTACTTAAATTTTTGGTTAAAATTGCTGTTTTTTCTTTGTTTGCTTTGAATCCCGATAGGTCTCCAAATTTGTTCATTACTTTAATAAGGTATTTTATATTACTTAAAGGTTCATCCAAAAAGATAACTAGGTCATCCGCAAAAGCCTTTAATTTGAATTTATGGTTTTTCAATTGCAGTCCTTTTATTCCTTTATCACCTCGAATTTATTATTTAAAATTTCCATTGATGTTATAAATAGTAAAGGGGATAAAGGGCAACCTTGCCTTGTGCCTTTTTTCACTGTTATAGGACTTGTTTTTTCACCGTTGATAATTAATTGAGTTTCCTGCTGATCGTAGATCGCATTAATCCAAGTCATAACTTTAGGGCCTGAATCCATCTTCATAAATACAGCCTTTAAAAAAGACCACTTCAACGTATCAAATGCTTTTTCCGTGTCTACAAAAACCATTGCTAACTTTTTTCATTATGTTTCTCATAATGTTCTATAATATTTATGGCAGTTCTTAAATTATCCTTTATATTCCTTCTGGGTAAAAACCCATTTTGATCCTTGTGTATTGTTTCTGAAAGGATTTTTTAAGTCTTTCTGTCAATATTGATGCAAACAATTTGTAATCAGTATTCAGTAGGGATATCGGGCAATAATTTCTGACGTCTGTAAGATCTTTACCTTCTTTTGGGATAAGAGTTATGTTTGATTTATTCCATGATTCCGGTAATCTGCACTCTGTAATTTCTTTTATTGTCTTTTGTAGAGGAAGTGACAATTCATGCTCAAAAATCTTGTAATATGCAGCTGGAAATCCGTCGGGACCCAATGCCTTATTTTTCTTTAAACGTTTAATTGCTTCTGTGATTTCTACCATTCCCACTGGGCGATTTAGCATTTTTTTTTGTTCCTCGGAAATGTTGGGTACTCCACATTTTTCCAGATAAAGTTGTATTCTTTCATTCTCTTCATCTGATGATGGGTTAGTATCGAAAAGCTTTTTGCAATATTCAAAAAAGACTTTCTTGATTACTTCTTGGTGCGTTATTCTTTTATTGCCTTTATTAATCTCTAGAATCATTTTCTCCCCCCGCTTTCCTTAATTTATATGCTGGTTTGTTGGCTTGTTTGAAAATTTTTAAACATTTTTAATATATTTTTTTAGTTTTATAGCACAAAAACACAATAGCCTACAGGCATGTCATACTGCAACATTGCTGTGCTAGTACAGCTTACTAACACCCCTCTCCAACCAATCAGGAGTTATGGGGCAGGGAAAAGGACTCGCCAATGATGCTGTAATGCAGTGGGAACACTGGTGGCAATAACGCTACTTATCTGCTTAAGTTTGAAAGGGTGCAGTAGAGAGCATTCATAACCTGATACCATCATGGAAATGGCAATGCTGGAACTGAAACAGAACAACCTTCT